>LPNX010307481.1:291518-382654 GCA_001517045.1 Pseudotsuga menziesii | reverse complement strand
AAGAGGGAAAAAGGTGACCCTCACATTAAAAGTCACTTTTTGATAAATTTAAGTGGGTGAGTGATTTTATTTATGAGAAATAAATAAAAGGGATTTTCACTTTCAATCAATCTCATCCATTGGATTGATTCTTTCTCCACCATTGGATTAAGAAACTCACTTAGGGTAAACAAAAAGGCTGAGGGAGGCAAAAGGACATTCACTTGTTCATTTTCAGGAGAAGAGAGAGAGCTGAGAAGGCTGGGTCGAGTTTGCTCAAGGAGGGCACGATTTTCCAGATAGTTTACTGAAGTGATTTTGGTGAGCAAGGAGGTCGAGACTGCTTTTATTATTTGCTGGAACGAATCCCAAGAAGAGTACGGCCTTACTGTACGGCTGCTTCATTTATTGCACAGTTTTCGAGGGTGTACGGCCTGTTTTACTTCTGCTGTACGGTGCATTAAATTTGGCACAGATTTCGAGGGGTGTACGGACTGTTTATTCCTGCTGTACGGTGCATTTATTTCTTGCACAGATTTCGAGGAAGGTACAGCTGAGTTTATTGCTGTGCGGTCTGCTAATAAATTGCACAGATATCGAGGAAGTGTACGACCTGCTGGTGCTGTACGGACTGTCATTTATTGGCACGATTTCCAAGGAGATGTACGGCCTGGTGCTGCTGTTTAGTTGCATTTAGTTTGGCACAGAAAAGAAGAAGGGTGTTGGCTGGTTTGCTGAGCACTAATTTCCAGACTTTGAGAAAAAGCTTGCCGGTGAAGATAAGTTGTATTTTTCACCATTTTCTGTCCTGTACGTTGCTGAAGAATAATAAATCTCTCTGACTGGTTTTCCCCATGGGGGTTTTTCCAGGGCTGATTAGCCAAAAATCTCTGAGTTAAATTTATGGTGTGCATGCATTTGTTTTCAGCCTGTTAGTAATTTTTACTGTGTGTTTAAAATTGTTTAGCAAAATTTTAAGTAGCTTCAAGCCTATGCAAAACCGGCTGAAGTGAAAAACACAAATTGTTCATTTAAACCAGCAAGCAGTAAATCTCAGTTTTTCAACACATTCCACAAGCTCCACCACCACGATAGCTCCAACTTCAAGCCCCTTCATTCTCGATAGCCACGTGCTCGTCCTCGCCTTTTCACCTTTAAAGCTTAAAACCCAAATTCCAAGCATTCAAAAAAATATAATAATATATTATTATTAATAATATTATTATTATACTTCATATACTATCAAACTCTAATAATTATTATTATTATAGTTTTTGTTTTGGAAATAATAATTATTTTGTAAAATTAAAAAAAGTCAAAGAAGTAGTAAAAACAAGACCAAGTCAAAGAAAATACTAAAAGAGCGGAAATCAAATCTCGGAAGATATTGAAGAAGTCATTGAAACCAATTACGTATTTATTGAAGAAATCATGGATTCCATATATAAATTCAAATTTTGGGCCAAGTGTCCTTATTATGAAATGGAATTCCAATATCCAACATTTTTTAAGAATTGCAATCGCTCCTATCTAATATGTGGTAAATATATTATTATGCAAGACAATCAAGGCAACTCACAATTGCAATCACAAGGATTGGAAAACGAATTGGGATACTACAAGGAAAGCAATAAAAATCTACAATTTGAGATAAGTAAACGAAGCATTCTTGATCAGTTGACAGAATAAGAGAATCATTGCTTAAAGATTTGTTGCCGCCTAAACCACACTTTATCACGGGTAAGTCTCCCAACCGCTAGGTGTGTTCTAGAGTGCAACTATGAGTTTAGAACCCAATGTCACCTCGATTCCTAACTTCTCCGTTTAGATCCAACTCCCTAAAGGTCAAGGGGGGTAGTCCCTACTTGCTAAGTTCTTTTTTGAAGAATGTTTTTCGGGAGTTGTAAATTACAAAAGTGACAATCAGTGTGCAGTGATGCAAATATTTCAATGTCAAGCAAACCCTTTAACAATCAACCAGTAATGTATGAAAGAGAGAAACAATCAAATAATCAAAATGACCAGTGTCGTCTGTACTCAGGCTATGGAGTCGCAATAATCAACTTCAAATAATTTTCCTAAAGCATCAACTCCTTTACCTTAACAAATATACAAGAACATGATGACTTCCAATAAATGAGTAAGTTAAAATAAAGTGATTACAAAGTAGAGAAATGTAAATGATTGTAACAATGTTATGCAAGTGGTCTTGTAAGTTTTAGTAAATTTTATGTCTCTCTTTGACTTAGGGAATTAAGGTGTTTGTTGCAAAGAAATGAACTATTCTAGATTTCTTCCCCAAGAGACTATCTCCTTCGATTAGAGAGAGAATGTCGGGTGCTCAACATGGGAACACAAGGTTTCCACCTAGCTGCATAGGTCAAACTCGAAACTTGCTGGGTGCTCAACTGGAGGACACAAAGTGCCACAAAGCCCCCTACGGCCTCTATCCCACTAGCTCCACAGGTCAAGCCTGTTTTTCTCCTTTTCTAATGAAGATACTTATCTAGGTGCCTATTAAACTAGCCAACACAAATCTTTGCCCTTTCTCGTCACCCTAGATTGGTTGAACCGGCGGTGGGAGAGGATACGGGGCAAAAACAGGGCTTGTGGTAAATTTTATCCTTGAAGAAAAAATAAACAAAACAAGCCAAGGGCGATATCACAACGGAGGCAGAGCCTACTCGATTGTGAGGTGCAGGCAAAAAGAAATAAGCAAATACTTTAAATAAAAATGCTAGCCAACGCAATTTCACATGGATGGGCAAAGGCACTTCGCTTGTGAGATGCGGGCAAAAAAAAGAAATAAGCAGATACTTGGAATAAAATGCTAGTGAACGCAATATTGCAAGGATGGCAAAGCCAAATTACTTACAAGGTGCGGGCAAAAAATAAAGAAGAAAATAAAAACAAAATGAAACTCTAACTAATCTAAAACCCACGCCAATCAATAGTTGCTTATGCAAAGGTGAGCAAGCCCAACTTCTATTGCTAGCAATAGATGGCAAATAAATGAGACTTGATTTAACTGAAAATGCAAAGCAAGAAATCAAGTCCAAGAGATTTTCTTGGACTTGTTACAAAGGCTGAAATTTCAGCGTAAAGAAAGAGATAAAATGAGTGAGAAAAACCGTGTTTTTTCCGTTTCTTGAGATGTCCTTGAAGCTCTTCCTTTGGGGTGGCCTTAAAACTCTTCTATGGCTGAAATTTGACAGAGTTTTGCCTTGTTTTGTCACTAACCTGCTAAAAACAAGCAAACAGAAAATGATAAAATGTGCCCAAAATCATTTTGGGGAAGTTAGTATGTTAGTGCAATATATATACAAAATTTATACAAAGTTGCCAGATGAATAATTTTGAAAGAACTTGAATATATAAGAGTTAAAATTAGATTTAAAACACTCAACAAACTAAAATTAAAATGCAGAAATTTGTATCTAAAGAAGAGAAAATTGATCCTTTGTTCTTCAAGAAGTGAAACAATGGGGCATCGAACCGAGGAATCCCACTCTTCAATCCAAATAACCTGCAACTTATAAGATTTTCACTACACAACTACTAGAAGGTGAGAATCAAATAATGAGCAAAGAAATCATAAACTTCAAACTAGAAAATATATGAACTTCTTTAGTAACAGAATGAAAACTCACAAAATTTATGGAATACAAATACCATAAATCTTACCAAAGCAAATTAGGATGCTTCCTTGGCCAACCAAACTTGTGTAGCTCCTTAAGCATGGAAGCAAATCACCAATGGGAACAATGGACACAAGATTCCTCCAAAGATTTTGATTACCAAAGCCAAATGGCTGAAAATTACAATGGCCCAAGCAAGAGCAAGAGCAAGAGAGCAAGAGAAAGAATGAGAGCATGAGCAAGAGAGTGGGTGTGACTGTGTTTTTGTGTGTCACCTAAATGAGGAGGGGAAGCCTCCTTAAATAGGAAAAATGAAAGAGAGAGTCTCTTTGTGTGTTGGACAAGTGTCACAAGGGAGAGAGGGGGGCCCAAGAGGGGCGAATTTGCTCAAGGAGGGCAAAGCCAAGGTTTAAGATCTCAAATATGGGGAGAGAAACCTTCAATTTAATGCTTCCAACCTTATTGTTATGTCAAATGGGGAGGAAACCACCATAGTGGGGCCCTTTCCATTGACTTTAGCTCACCCAACCAATCAAAGAGAGAAGAGGGCACCCCCCTAGATTCGACAACTCAAAACTTGTTACATGCTTGCTTTGGGGGGGCCCTTTGGGTCTTAAACTTGTCTTAGGGGCCTAATATAAATATTAGAACCTTTACTTGGCCACCCCAAGTGACTATAGTCACTTTTCCAAAATTTGGCTTTTTAATTAAATGCCCAATTTCCTGATTTCCATGACTCACCTGGGAAAAACTGACCAAAACCATGGCAACACTTGTCCGAATGACTTCAAACTTGGCCCAAGGGTGTAGGGGATCTCATGCCATTTGTCTTGAGTACCTATACCCCTATACAACATTAAAAAGGACCAAGTAACCCTCTTTTACATTACAACAAATTGTCATGAGTGACAATTTTTAATGACCAAAAATTAAAATAACCTATGCAAAACTTAATAAAATTCCCCATGGACTTGATCACAAGTTAGAAATTGATCTCTAGAAATTCCCCATGGACTTACTTTGGATAATGTCTAGCATGGTAATATAGAACATTCTTAGGCCCCAATCACCCCATGGACTCGATCACTAGAACACCTTTCACTACTTTGGAGGTAATTTTGAGTGAAAAACTCAAATAATTAAAATCTCTAAAAAGAAATTTTAATTATCCAAGTGAAAAAACACTCGATGAAAGGACTTCCCTAATGACAAAGTCTTAGGCGATTAAGTTACAAAAAACTAGAACTTCATGTTGACATATCCTTACAAAATCTCTCACAGGGGTGCGGAAATTTCATAGGGAGAAGAAGAGAAGAAGAGCTGCCTTGCTTGATATAATCATTAAGTACTTCATTCTTATCTTCAAGGCACATCCAACATGTGCATGGTACATCGTTGTCCAGCTAGTTGGTTTTGGTGGTCAACAAGATCAAAATCAAAAGTTGGAAAAAGCTAATGAAGATATCGAGAAAATGTTATCAGCTAAGAATGAAGAAATATCTCGATAAAAAAATCACAATCAAGATCTTGAAGACAAAATCAAAAGGTCAAAAAGTAACAAAGAATCACTGTATAGGAGTGATAACAATTTAGAAGAAGATATAAAGTGTTTAAACAAGCTCATCATGGACAAAGAAGATGAATTGGCGCAAATCCAGAGAAAGGTAAAAAGTCAAGAATCAAAGATATGTCGACATCAACAACAGAATGAAGAACTCCAGCAAAAGTATGACGACACTAAAATGGAGGACAAGTTAGAAATTGCGAAAATCAATAGCAAATTACCAAGCAATACCGAAGAACTATTTCGAATAACAATTCATAACAAAACATTAGTTACGAAAATCAAGAAACTAAAAAATAGTCAGAAGATGGAACTTGCCAATAAAGACCTCGAAGGAAGAATACTAAAACAACAAGAAGAAAACCATCGTCTGAGACATCTTAATCAAGAACTAGAGGAACAAATCAAGAAGTTAAAAGAGGACAAACAATTGCAAGACGAAAGGTTCAAGAAGATTCATAATAATAATAATCTATTAGAGAACAAATTAGTTCAAATCCAGAAGGAAGCATCCAGACTCTCTGGAAAACAAATTCCAGTTGAGAAAGAGGAAACAAATACAAATTCGGTCCCCATTACAATTCAAAAAGAAGTCCATCCAGCAGAAAAACAAACAACAAGAACTACGTGTCGACATCCAAATTACAAAAAGCATTTTGACCAAAGACAAGGTCAAAATGAACATAAACAAAGGAGTTATAATTTCAAAAGTGAAAGAACTCAAAATTTGCAACCTAAGCAAAAAACGAGAAGATTTATCCAACAAGGCGATCAACAATCATCTCCGATGAATATAGATCTCAGATGGACCACATCATAGACGATACCACATTTTTTCTTTGGAATTCGTAATTCGTATCGTCTCTTTTCGTCAAATGTTGCAAGTTCTAAAATAAAGGACTGAGAGATGACATTAGAAGCAAGAAATCAGACATAAGCCTTGTCTTCAATAAGCTTTGAGGACAAAACTCCCTTTAAGGGGAAAGCAATGTTATATAAAAAATATATAACATAATGAGATATATAAACATATATAAAAATTAAATATCATTATTAATTATTAATATTAATATATATTATTATTAATAAGTAATAAATAAGAAATGATTAATTAAATTAATTAGAAAATAGAAAGAGATGTGCCCTTTCATTTGAAAAGCCATGATAAGGCTTATATAAAGCGCCACCAATGTAATTGTAAAATCATCATTCATATTCATTTTTTACTCTTATATAAGTATACAACATAGAACTATTTTCTGTTGGACTTCTTTGATTGAGATAGCTTTCAAGAATATCTGGATACGGATATTACATTTTCCAACTGAACTTTTAGCAGAAACCCATTTGTGTTGGACACTAAAAGCATCAAGATAAAGTGCATATAACTGAGTGTTTTATATTCATCTGGGCATAGCTTTTTGACTATCACAACAACACTAAGTAATAAAATACATTTTCTTCAATGGCTAAAGGCCCAAAACGGAATTGTTTTATTTTTTAACTTTTCCATTCCACATCATGTCGAGTGCAAGCAATCCTTGAAATCCCTTGTGGAAATATTATAAAATTCTCTCTTGGATTCTCTTCAAGTTTTGATTGAGGTTTTGATAGTTTTGTTTTAGATCTCTTTTTCGAAACAATTTCACAATAGATTTACATATAAAGTTGGCACACGACTGGAGTTTTATTGGTTTCAATTTAAAACTGACTAACCAAGACAACTGCAAGGCTTCTCGAGACATCACCAATAACCCCCTTACACACAAGCACTCCATTAGCACTGGTCTATTTTCATCGTTTACTTATTGTTGGTATTTAAGTTAATAAATGTGTTGAATGAAATGTTTATTTTATATGTTGTTGACATAAGTTATTTGCAGATTATGTTAGTTTCAATAATTTATATGATTTGATCTCCTAGATTAGTTGTTTTCTTTTTGTAGATTAACAACCTTAGATTGTTTTACTAGGGACCACTCCCCTTGGCTTCGTTAGGAGAGAGCCTAGATGGAGGAGTCAAGATCAAGTGACTTCATTTGACTCTTGCTTGCCCCCAAGGTCGCACCTAGTGGCTTGAAGATTTCTGCCACGTGATGCATTGCAGGAAAAATACCTGCAACAATTTTGTGAATTTTTGAAGTATGTAAACAATGTGTAAATGTCTCTGTTATCACTTATATTGTAGCTGGGCTACCATGATGCAACATGCAGATTGATCTCTTTATTTTTCCGAGCTAGACAGTCAGATGGTGATACAACATGGATCATCATTACAACATGAGCCATTTAGAGCCNACAGTGGTCCCCAGCTCTCGCTTGCCCCCAAGGACACACATAGCAGGTTGTGACTTTCCTGCGTCTTAAAGTGTGAATTAGGCGGCAACAGAGCCTTTGTTTAGTAGCAGATACAGAGTATTTCCTTGCCAGGATTGAGATCTCCTTGTCCATTGAGATGACTCCAGTGGTGACTTAGTTCATTCGAGCAAAGCAACAGAGATGGCACACAGTTCACAGATGGGCATATCAATTAGAGACATGTATATGGTGAGATTTTGGTATATTGCTTCTTGGTAGGATTTTGCTCTCTAATGTATACTAACAACTTTGACTTGTTTTGCTATGATGATTATGGTGACCTATGCTTATATTATATGTTTCGCTAATGATTAACTTGTGCTGAGAATGATTAGAGAATATGATGTTGAAGACCATTGCTTATGCCATGCTTTACACAACTTTTAAACTCTAGTGCTATGTTGGTTCCATGTATCATTTGTCCCCATCCATCCAGTTTCATCCATGACTGATTTTTCCCATGACTTATGATTGATTAAGACCTATGAGATTAAAGATCATCTTCCCCACTTTGACCCCTATGCATGATGGATCCCATGTTGTTTTGTGTCTCGACTCTGATTTGTGCAACAAAACTTGCCGAAGCCTTGATCCTTCTGGTCCAGGAGAACCCGCTAGTGTTGTCTCTTGAGCTTAGGTCAGTTGGGTTTTGAAGCCTTGACCTCTCTAGTCGGTTGCCGTTGATATTTGGTCTTGACTGTGGATATTTGCACCTAGTTTCCCGAAGAGTCTTAGCTAAAACTTGAAACAGTATGTCTACCATCATTTACATGCATTATGTGCTATATATTGAGAAATGCAAGCCCTCAAATAAAGTCGCAAACAGTGTCTTTAGACGCAACTCAAAAAGGGCTATGAAATGAAATGTGAAAGGCCTGAAAAGCAATGGATAAATAAATGCAAAATCTAAAGACTGTTGGCCATCTTATTGAAATGTAATGATTAATTCCTCATGGAACTTGCGGCTTTTGATGTGAGATGGAGTATGGGACAAAAATTCTAAGCGTCCCCTACGATCTCTTCACTACAATTTCTTGTGTACTCAACACAAGGGTTCTAGAAAAGATCCTGTTATATATATATAACATCATAGAGTAGTAAGATAACAATTAATATTAATATTATTAATATTAATTTTTAATAATGAACAATTATAAGTCAAGAGTCATGTTTTCTACGAAAAGGTACAATGGGCTTATAAAAGCCAATCAAATGTAAATTGTATAAACAACTATTATTATTATTATTATTATTATTATTATTATTATTTTATTGACGAGGGGAATTGACAACTGGGGACTGGGCTGGTACTCGTGTCATACGGGGTCCAGAGAATTATTCCCGCTACCACTATACCCCTAGGTACCCCACAACAACTCGCAAGCATGGGACATGGGTAAGCCCGGGTGTGATTTGAACTTGTAAATTCCTTTACAACATGTGACTTCATATCAAGCGAGTCACCAATGAGCCACACCCGTGTAGGCCAAAAAAACACCTATTATCTTATCAATATATATATTTTTATTATTATTTCCTTTCTGGACCCTTTGTCTTATCTACGTTGGAAGTTTAGATAGAAGACGATTCTCTCTGCTTCAGGAAGACGGATCTCTTCGCTTCAGGAAGATGGATCTCTCCGCTTCAGTGGATCTCTTTGCTTCAGTGACTCTCTCCGCTTCAGTGGTATCAGAGCCGACCCTTCTTTAGGCTTGGGCTCATTCCAGCTTTTAGCCAAAGTTTCAGATTTTGTTTGGTCATTTTCACACATTCTTTGAGTTCAAAGGTCTTTGACCATAAACCCTCACACTTCCACTCTGCAACGTTGTCATTCCACCTGCGCCTGCACACCTCCCTCCTTGGTTGTGATACCATCCACCTATGACCTCCGTTCAACACTCCCACCCACACTCATTTCCCCACGCTACTCAGCTTGCACACTCCACCTTTCTCCACGCTCTCCACCATTTTGCAGCAACGCTCTTCACTTCCTCGTTGCTCGTTGCCTCTCTGTTCATGATTCCACTCATCGCCTCCCATTCAACTCTACACCAGCTCTCTACCCATCTCGCACGCAGTTGCCCCTGTGTTTCTCCCTCCTATGCCCTTGGCGTTCACATCCACCCTCCATCCCATTAGCTCTGCTCCCACTGCATCCCTTGTTGCTCCCATGCCACTCCTCGCAGTTTCCATACACCTCTACGCCCGCGCGCTACACTGCTAACTGCACCCATACCCTCCCATCTTTGCTCCATTGTCTAGCCCCATATCTGCCCACGTCGTTGCTCCTCTCCAACCTCACTACTTTTCCTCTCGGTGTGCCCTCCCACTCATCCACCATTCTCCATCGCGACCTCCTCGCAGCAGCCTTCCACCAACTTTCGTTCCCACCACTCTTGCACTGCCTACTTGCCCTACTGTCTCGGTTCCACATCCTTCAACACTCCCAACTCTTAGGTTCATTCCCTTCCCCTAACGTTTTCCTTCTGCCTGCTCCCCTCTCCCTTTTGCGTCTCGTTTTCCCTTCATCCTACATCCTGCTCCCCTCACGCTCCCCTTGCGTCCTGCGTCCTACCCCTTGCCAGACCGCCCACCATCCTAGCCTCCCGCGATTACCGTCCTCGGCTGTTTCCACCGGATTGACACCCACGGATTTGCGACTGCCTCGCTTGCTCTTTCACAGGCCAAAACAAATCTTTAAAAAAAATAAAACTCTTAAGAATATATTTTAAAAAATGATTTTTTTAAAATAATATAATATTATTATTAAAAAAAATTATATAATAATAATATCTATTATTTATATTTACAACTCTAATCGCTTCCCCATTCAATTTTTTTAATTATTATCTTTAATAATAATAAAAATTATTTAATAATTGTTATTTCAATTATTATTCAATACAAAAAGGAAAGAGTCAACGGAGGATTTTGCAAATAGAAACAAATTAAGGGTTATTATCTTTTGTATTTAACCCATTGTCGAAGGAAGGGAGACAAAAAATCAAAGAAGAAATCAAGTCAAGGAAGACCAATTTATTGTCTAGAAGTTGTAGCTACAACGCTTACAAAATCATAATTACAATCACAATTACAAGTAGTATTGGCTCAATTAGAGCGACCAATAATTATCTACAATGTGAGGTGGATAAGCAAAAATTGGTTAAAATAATTCAAGAGCAAAGGAATCATACCCTAGAAATCCAAAATCAAATATTGGAAAAAAAATGAAGGTTTCAAAAAACTGTTATCAGATAAGGATGAGAAAATATCACATTTGAAAAGTCACAATCAAAACTTAGAAGACCAAAACAAAAAGTCAAAGAATGACGAAAAGTCACCGTATAGAAGCGATGGCGACTTCGAAGAAGACATAAAGCGCTTAAACAAGCTCATTTACGACAAAGATAGTGAATTGGCGCAAGCCCAGAAGAAGCTAGAAGATCAAGATTCAAAGATATGTCAACATCAACAACAACAAGAAAAACTCCAGCAAAAGTATGACGACATTAAGAAAATGCACAAGCTGGAAAATAAGAAAATCAATGACAATTTAGCAAGCAATACCGAAGAACTATTTCGACTAAGAATTCATAACAAGACATTACTTACAAAAATCAAGAAGCAGAAACATAGTTGGAAGACAAAACTTTCCAATGACGACCTCGAAAGAAGAATATTAGAAAAGGAGGAAGAAAACTAGTGCCTAAGAAATCTTAATCAAGAACTAGAGGAACAAATCAAGAAGTTGAAACTTGAAAGAGGACAAAAAGTTGCAAGAGGACAAGTTGGAGAAGATTAAGAGTAATAACAATCTATTGGAGAACAAAGTAACGCAAATCCAGAAGGAAGCATCTAGACTTTTCGGAAAACAAATTCAAGTTGAGGAAGAAGAAATAAATACAAATTCAGTCTTCATCACAGTTCAAAAGGAAGTCAATGAAGCAGAAAAACAGGGTCTTTGGCTTCACTCTTGCGAAATTCGAATGCTTCCTTAGGAGTCTTGTCTCCTAACATCCGGTGAGGACACTTGATATGAGCATAACTGTCGTACTTGATGCATCTTCCCATAAAACAGGGGTAGATCTTAATCATAGATCTTCGTCTCCACAATCATGACAATAACAATTCAATTTGAATAAATAACACTTATTGCACAAAACATTAATACTTATTTTTGCTTGCTTTGTTGACTGCCTCTTGATTTCTACTTCCTTGCAGAAATCACTCAAATCCTCAAACACTTTGATCTTCTTGTTTGTCAAGTCATGAATTCCTAAAATTTGCGGAAGTCTTCATCTTAGGTCTTCATGTCTTCTGAAGAGAATCGTACATAGTACAAAAAGACATCCAAGAATGCTACTGTCATCGGTCTACCTGTGTATGGATGTACTAGGTCAAAGGTCCCCTTTGGACCTATTATCACTACATGAAAGAATTCCTTTTGGCATTCTTGTTAAGTATACATATTCTGCAAAACACCTTCAAGTTGAAGGTTTTGAGTACTTAGAAGTATTCTTTCCTATGTTTATCATTAGACTTCATTAAATCTGTCAGTTGTTGATGCATTTACCTTTCTTTTCTTTTGAAAACACTTACGAGCATACTAACCAAATGAATGACAGTTGTAACATTCGACCTTTGAATGATCATCCAACTTGTCTTCTCTTAATAAAAAGGCCGATATTTGACCCAGAAACCCTAGCAACAAGTAGGTAAAAACTGAACTTTATAAAAAATGAAACCTGATTCCATAGATAAATGCACCCTCCTTAGGTGTGTTGATTTTTCTGAGGATCATCGAGAGCCATTCTCTTAGGAGAATGGAGACACCTGGTTCGGGACCAGGGTATGGACTCAACCTAGAGTTGAGGGGCCATTCTGTTGAATGGGGATATCTGGTCTGAGACCAAGATATGGATCCAGTCCAGCACTGGGGGACTCAACCTTGAGTTGAGTGACCATTCTTTTGAATGGTGACATCTGGTCCGGGACCAGGATGTGGAACTAGTCTAGCACTGGGGGACTCAACCTAGAGTTGAGTGCCCATTCTTTGAATGGAGGCACCTGGTTAGTTACCAGGTTTTTACCTAGTCCGAGACTAGGGACTCAGCTCGAGGCTAAGGGCCATTCTCCGGGAGAATGGAGGCGCTTGGTCTGTTACCGAGTATTTGACCTTGTGTCAAATTATGCAGCTTATGGCTGAGGCACCTGGTTTGTTACCAGGATAACAGTATAAGCCCTAGACCGGGTCTAGGCATGTGTGACACTCTGACCCAATTAGTGGGCTTTGTGATCTTCTCCAAGGCTTAGCCACCCTTGGTTAAGACACCTTAGTATCCAATCTTGGTGTCACACAGAGTGTGAGATAAAACCATTAGTAATTCTCTCTGTTTAAGATGATGTACTTTGAGTGGGGATGAATGACCACCTTGACCACTTGTTTTGACCACATGGCACTTGAAGAAGGCTAAAGCAAAAGTCTAAAATACATAAGGACCCTTAGTACCACTAAGGTGTCAAAGTGAAAGTGCAAAAGACCTTTAGTACCACTAAAGGTAAAAGTCAAAGTGATAAAAGAATAAAATAATAATATTTTGTTCTTTTGAGTTTTGATCCACTTACAGGTGACTCAAAGGCTATAAAAGAAGGTCAATCCATTTCATTATTACACACACACTTGCTCTCACAGGTACAACTGCTCCAAGAAGAAGGAGGTTGTCTTGTGTTTATGCCCTAGCATGGATGAGTCTAGCTAGGGCATCCACGCCTATTGAAGTAAAACCCTAATATAGGGTGTCATTAAAAGGGAGCAACAACAGTTTTACCTTTTTTATGAGTTATGGTTTTACCCTAGCTCTTATCTTCTTCTCTGGGCATCCTCTCATAGCAATTTTACTTGTTAGGCACACCATACTCATCAATTTAACACCATGATGACACGAAGACATATCACCCATACTTCCTAGTCAACCACCATGGCCACCACTCAGTGATGGTGAAGCACCATCTGTAAACAAGAACAGGAGTGTAGCACCTGCCCATCAAACTGTCTAGTCATGAAATCCTGCAAGCTCGATACTTGTGAAAAAAATCACAGTGATGTGTCCAAAATCACAATATAGCAAAATGCTGTAACACAATGACTCAGAATGATGAAAAGAGGGATATAAACCATTTGACAGCCCACCTCTTAGTGGCATCATATTAATATTAGTGAGGTTGACTTCCATGCATCTGCAATTAGCAAAATGTGGCAAGATTGTAATTGCAATGCAATCCCTTTTGTTTGCATTTGCAATTAGCTGTGGTAGATATTGTAATTGTAATGCAATCCTTTTTGACTGCAATGCAGATTATCTGAAAATGTCAAGTCCTGGATCTTGAAATTTGCTGTATTGTACACTTTGTTAGAGCCTTTTGCGCTGATACAATTCTAGGAAACCATGATGCATGTCTCCTAGTAAAGGTTAGGTTTAAAAGAATAAGAGCAGTGAAATAAAATGAAATTATAATATCTTGGAATGACCAAAATAGTTCAACGGGAGTTAGAAGAACAATAATGAAGAACAATATGGAGTTCCTGGAGCATCCCCAAAAAGCAAGAAAGCAAAATGTAAATCTAAACTATAGGAAGAATAGACAGTAAGTTGGAAAGGGGTTGAACCCAGGAAGGGAAAGTCTAAGCAATGTAGTAGATATTACATCTGGAAAAAAATGCTCCTGCAGGAACAGAAACTGAGTCACGAGTTCAACAGCAAAGAAGACCAACATCCTAGTTAGTGTCAAAGTAAGGAGAAGAGTAGTCATCCCAATCAACAACCATGAACATGCCAATGGCAAGCTTAATAATTTCCTCTGAACAGTTATAGAGCCTTCTTGTCACTTAGAGATGCGAATTTGAAGAAGGATGAAGATCAAATAGAATGTATGTGGAACACTGTTCACTTTGTTTGTATTGATGCATTCATATTGAATTTAATTCAATACTCCTGATTTCGTTTTCGATGTCCATAACTTTGGGACAAAGTTAATTCATATTGTTTTGCTGCAAGAAGAGGTACTTCATTTATAAATCCAGGTTTGCATGATTTGTATGATGACGAAAAGCTATGCTGTCTTGTTTTGTTCTAGGTGTTGAAGAGGAAGCCCAAATCATCACTGCTGCATAATATGGAGCATATTGGTTTATCTGATATGGCATTTTCTCACAGTGACAAGTTCAGGTGTGGCAATTTTCTCTATACTATGACTTGTTGAGGGGAAAGCCAATAGGCTTTGTGAAGGGAAGAAAAAAGATTGACCAAGAGATGGGTTGCATTTTTCAACATTTTTTGTTTTGTTTTGAAAAATACTTCTTATATCCATTGAACCATATTTCCGAACTCAAATGCGAAGCATGGAAGGGTATATACAATGTCTACGAAAACCTCATCCTCAAAGTATGAAAAGCAGAAATAAAGCCAGAATATACAGCATGAGCCAAACTTCCGGCATTCTTGATCAACAAAATTCCATTATCCAACAATTGGTGACGTACCTCATCTTTGCATAAAGTGTTAAAATTTGTACTAACGCAAGTGGTTTTCCACCTTGTGATGCCTAGGGGTGGATAAACAATTAATGAGGTCCCTAGTCACTTTATTAAAGTGAGAAGTACTTTAACAACTTTTAAAGTCACTTTATAAAGTTGGTTCATGCTTTTATTTTTTAATTGACTTTATGAGAAATAAAGTGGGAGAGTATTTAAATATCTCATTAATTATTTAAATGAAAAGTGAATTAAACTTATTTAATGAGAAAATGTATGAGCATTTAATGTGGACCCTCGATCTCACTAAGTTAAGTTTTAATCTTGACCCTTGATCTAGAAGGTATTTATCTTGAACAAAACTAGGGAAAGGCATCAATTTTCTAATCATTGTTCCATTCACCAAAGAGATTTTGGAGAAGAGAAGTGAAGGAGAGCAAGAGAGAAATCGAGTTCTGGAGAGAGAAGACAAAATCAGGGCACAAATTCCAAGAAAAACCAGCAGAGAAGTACAGCACAGATTTCAAGGCAGCAGGCACAGAAGTTGAGGAGAATTCTGGGCTCTCAGTCCAAGGTTGTCAGAATTTAATGCTGTCCGTACATCATCCGTACATGCACAGAAATTGAGAATAAAGGGCACAGTTTTCGAGACAGAAATCTGGCACAGAAATCGAGAAAGTACAGGCTGTACAGAAAGCACAGTCCGTACAGTTTGCATGTGAGTCGTACATGCACAGAAATTGAGGCATTCGTACATCAGTATGTTAGTGAGTTTCTGGCACATTTTCGATGAGGAAAAAGGGAGATAAGTACTGCTGTTTAAATTTGTAATTTTGCCTTGGATATAAAATTTCTCTCTCATCAGGTTTTCCCTTCGGGGTTTTTCCTGAGCCAAGTTTGCCTAAAATTCGGAGTCTTTTAATTTTTATGTTTGGACATCAAACAATATGCCCAACCATAAAAATAAAAACCCTATTATGCAGTTAAAAACAATCTTTGGGTTGGGCATTAAACAATATGCACAAGTGAAACTTGAAACCTGGTTGGGAATTCAAAATTTACATAAAGCAATAAAGGAAAACACAAAACCCATCTCTTGATCAAGCACATACTTACACCTGAGCTTCCAGATCACAAAACGAGAGGAAATCCCCAAACAATGGCATAGCCCGAGGAAGAAATCCTGCACAAGAGCCTTTAGTCGATAATAGACAAGATAAGATCAAGCAAAAGCATACTGGACAAGATTCCAAAAATATCTGAAGAAAATCATCTTGAAAAAGATCATGCCAAAGATAGAATATTGCGTGAAACTTTGATTTGGCTTGGGTGCCTATGAGGACCTTGTTCTTCCTGGTTGTAGCACGTTGTTCCTACAAACCCACTATTATGGCAATTTTTCTGAGGTTGAGCTACCCTTTGGTGGCACCAAGATCTGTCTTCTATTGGGTTAAGTCTCATGACCATTGCTTCTTTGAAGAATATCTTGGACTGAACTTTGGATGCAGCTTCATTTGCTATATGATCTTTCATGCATACTAATTAGAGTCTACAGAAGTGGGTTACTTTGTATTGATTGTACCAAGTCTGTGATGAAGTAATTTTGACTTACGGGTTCTACAAGCTTGGAATTTTGAGTGGTCCTTTCTTCTCCTCAGTAATCTTCTTGTAGTTGATGTCTATGATTCTGTTGTCTTTGGGATGTCTTTCTAAATTTGCATGGACTTCATCCTCAATTTGCATGATCCTTGAAGAAGCTGAATAAGCCACTAATGATTCTTATAATATAACCAAGAGAGCTCAACTATTGAAGACATGATTGTAATTTGTGATATTGTCAAGCATACTTCCAGGGCTGGAACTCATCGGTGGGAAATAGATGTGTACCACAGGGCCTTAATGTTTAGAAACCTTTTGTAGAGATGTCTTACGATGTCTATTACGATGAACATTCATTGTTTTAAACTACAAGGAAAACAATATTGATATCGTGCTGGTGACTAGAAGCTCTTTACAAGTTTCCTCCCAAGCCTCTGCTTTTTACTTGACTGCCGGATACCCTGATTACTAATGCATATTTTGGCACAAGACAGTTGAGCTAGCAAGAATAATGGAAATGGAGTATTGGGATTGGGTTAGCACATGGAACTATATGACATAGTAGTGATATTAGTAGGTTAATATATCTCCACTGGAGATGTGCAAACTAGTAGATAGCCAGGCAAACGCACGTTGATTTGCTACTAACTTTATTGGCTGTGTTATCTTAAGCTCTCTTTGTCCTTCCTTTTTACTGGACTCGAGCTTTCTTCGAGTTGTTCTGGTATACTACACAAAAGTTGTTAATAGCTTTATATGTATTTATACTAGAGATTCTCAAAATCATGGATGACTTGGAAAAAATCAACCGTATTGACAGCAAGCATTCTTATTTGCAAGCAGCTCTATTGACAGTATTACATCAAGCTTTTTTAGTGGTCTATTTTTTGGACTTTAGATTTGTTTTTGTTATTGTGGTATCATGCATGCTAGTGGGTAACGGCTCTTAATACAATGGTTTATAATCGGGAGATCATTAGTTTTCTAATATTTTATTATGTTGATTGGCTTTATGTTCGTGCTATACTATCTTCTAGTTACTGGCATCTCTCCTTGAGAGAAATCATTTGTATTTGTTTCTGTTTTCCCTAATCATGTGAAGTACTGAAAAGAAAATTAATGAATCTTAATTTTCAAAATTTTTATATTGCCAATCTTGTTAATTCCTTTAAGAATTTGCTTTGACCATAGCCATGCATGACTGGGTTAAAAATAATTCACTGAAGCTCCAGTATTGTATGTTTTGGTTTTTTGTACATGTTGAATGCTGACTTTAGAACATAAAATGGTTTTTGCAACAGAATACTTGCATGTGGTCTGGACGGCAATCTACATCTATGGGACAGACGAGCTAGCAAATTGTCATGTTCAGTTATGTCTGTTCCATCTCCTATAAGTCCCCTTAGCAGTCTTCAGCTGACTTCTGATGAACAGGTCTGAAGCTGAAACTCTTCCCATCTTCAATGTTTTTAGATGGATAATAGTATTAAGGAGTTAAGGTCCTGCTTTTGTATACCCTTAAATTGATTGAAAATAAGATGATTGAAGTAAATTGATTTTGTTAGTGTCCGACAAATTGTTCTATGGGTGTAAACTTTAAAGACCATTCCTTGGAACAACAGTTCTTTAGTCAGTTTTGTACAATGCTCTCAACAGAGTAGGAAATTACATGTCACTTTAGGCTTCCTTAAAAATTGCACTGAATGTTTAATTGTCCCTATTTTCAAATCTGTAAATCAAAATAACCCAATGAATTGTCGAATCATCATGATTAGCCCCTTTTTAGCAAATGAACATGTTATCACAAATCTTGTAGTTGTCTCTTAAGGTGATCCTATTCAAGATGGTAGAGGGAAGTTAACCAAAGTTGTGACCTACGGAACCTAAGACCTCTAAAAGTGTATCAGACGCCACACCGACCAAAGCTACCAATACTTTAGACTAGGTGAATGAGCAAGCCTAGGGGGCGTCCCTATAACCAAGATAACCCTAAAAATGAGGAATGAAGGTTAATAAAACACGTTATCTTGATTAGACCTCTTAGTATGATAGTTAATTAGAGTTTTAAGCAATTACTAAGAGAGAATGAGTGTCTATGTAAAAAGCCCCAATTTTACACTAGGGTTTTAAGCATGTAAATCAAATCTAAGGGTAAAAGGCAGAATTAGGTGAAATTAGACACTCCAATTTATTGCTAGATGCTAGATAAGACAGTTAGAAGTGAAAGTAGCAATAGCCAGTTCACAGAATGAAAGATAACCACTTCTCCCAAGGAGGGTGTCCCTCCCCAAAGATAGACTAGTGTTTTGAATGGGTAAATGGAGTCCGACGGTCGTGAAGATTAAAGTCTAGGGGTTTTGAATTATTTCCAAAATGGGTTTAAAGTTTTGTTAACCACCGCAAACTAGAACCTATAGATCTAAAAGTTGAGGGTTTTAAAGTTAGGGTTTTAAATTTTAATTGTTTTTCATTTCGCCGAGTGGATTGGAAATTAAAATTAGTGAGAAATAAAAGAAAAACATTCCTGGGACTTGGCGAATGCCAAGATTGTGACACTCTTTCGAAGTAGTGCCCAATTGTTGAAGATCCGGTGAAAATATAAGCTCTAACCAAGTCGCTCCAAATGACCAATGCACCCCTCTCTCCTACTCAAACAAACAATCGAAAACAATTTGCAGCACTTGAAAGAAATGCAATCGCAACAAAGTAAAAGAGCATATTAATTGACAAAATGCACAATAGACAACTCCTTGTCAAACCATAACAAAAAGTAAGAAACTACGTCCTCAACAACGCGCTCGCTCCTCTCTCCAAGTTGCTACCTTGCCAGAAAGATCAAAACTAATGCATGCAAATATATTCACCAAATATTCTCCAAGAGTTCACAGTGTAAGATATTGCAATCACGAATCAAGAACATTCCACATAAGAGACCCAAGAATTTTTGCAAAAACTTTTCTCTATTTCAATAGCCAAGAGCCAAATTTCCTGATGGGATACAATGGGGGAATCACAACTCTTAAATAGATCTAGAGTGTGTCCAGATTCTAACCAAATCAATTTAACGGTTGAGATTAAAATATCAACGGTGGAGATTACATTTTTGTCTTTTATATGGATCAATACAAAAGGGGGCACACTTTGCCCAAGGACGCCTTAGTGATATGTAATACATCATACCATAAGATATCATCATTTGGTTCATAAAAGAGGGGTCACCTAGGGACATAAATAACCCTAGGAGCCATCTTAACAACATAATATAAGATATGACAAATAAATACATCATGTGCCAAGGTGTGGGACGCCCCATGGGGGATGTCCTCCTTCAATGAGCAAATAAAAGTAATATGAACCCGATGTTTAGTCAAATAGGTGCAAAATGATCCGGAGAGCCATAACACATCATCAAAAACCATTCCCAAGCCACTTCCTTGACCTCACTAGCCAAATAGATTTCCTCAATGAATTTTATTAGATTTTCACAAGATTATAGCAATATATCTTAATTGCATTCATTAATAGGATCACTATAAGAAAGACAAAGCACAAGACAATAACACAATAACTTTTATCCTGCGAAACCCAAATTGGAGAAAACCCAACAACCTTCGTATAGAGAATAATTCTGATAACAGTGTACAAAGAAGAGAGAGAAAAGATGGAACTATTTTCCAGAGATAGAAACCCCAAGACAATCTTCTCCTTTAGCAGGTGCGAACTTCTCTCTCCCAGTGATGCGAGTTTCACTTGAGTGAATGTGTGTTATAAGGAAGAGGGGCGCCTCCTATTTATACTGATTTTCCAAGTGGAAAATTCACTGGGGCTGACTTCTCTTCGGGGAGCAACAAAAATATATTTTAATAATTTATTTTTATCTTTTTCTTTTGCTTTCTTTTCACTCCAAGGTTCACCTGGTTCTTTCTAGGGTTTACATGATTGATTACATCAAGTTCAACTCCCACAAGAGGTATAATAAGAAGTACAATAATAATATCTTCCAAAGTTGCACAAACTCCAACACTCCCTCTCAACAAGGTAGTCTTCGGTCTTCATGAACATCACGAACATCTGGGTTTCATCTGTACATCTCTACTGTCTCCATTATCTCTATATGTACTAAAGGTTGTCTTTGAGAGTGTCATTATGAATTAGTTCTACCAATATGTCTGAGAGAAGGTCTTCTGCTACCTGTCTGTCTTTATTGCCAATGCGATACTTCCATGCCTAGCTTGAGATCCTGGACGAGCAAACATGCACAACCATCTACTACCTGTTCGTCTCATCTGTCGATGGGGTACTCCCATACCTAGCTGAGAACCTAAACGAGTAGAGGTACCTGCAATCACACGACCATCTACGACCTGTCCGACTTGTCTGCCGATGGGATTTCTTCCATACCTGGTTGAGCTCCTAGACGAGCAGAGGCACCTTTGTGAACTCGACCATCTACTGCCTGTCTGTCTCATCTGTCGATGGGATTTCTCCCATAACTGGCTGAGAATTTGGACGAGTAGAGGTACTTGGACAAAAGCATGGTAAATGTCTCTCAGTCATTTCTCCCTCTCAAGGAGGGATATGTTCTCTTCTACTCCAAGTCTTCTGCGAAAGTATTCAAACTTCACCCTGGGAGGAGGCTTGGTGAGGATATCTGCAGTCTGGTCATCTGTCGGAATACACTGTAATTCAACCGCACCTTTCTGCACCATATCACATATGAAGTGATACCAAACCTCTATATGCTTCGACTTGTCGTGAAATACATGATTTACTGACATTTGCACACAACTCTGGTTATCATAGTGAATCACGGTTGGCTGTGGAATCTGGCCAAACAATCCTGCAAGAAGTTTACAAAGCCAAACTACTTCTCAGGCTGTTGAGCTAGCAGCCATATACTCGGCCTCTGCAGAACTCAGAGCTACTGAGTTCTGCTTCCTACTGTACCAGGAAATTAATGCAGAACCCAAACTGAAACAACATCCTGACGTACTCTTCCTATCTGCAGTGCATCCAGCCCAATCTGAGTCTGTAAACCCTTGCAATTTCAAGTTATATTCTAAATCATATCGTAGACCATATTCTCTAGTTCCACGTAAGTATCTTAGCACATGTTTTGCAACAGTCCAGTGAGTCTGTCTTGGTTCACACATGAATTGACTAAGGGCATTAACAACAAATAAATATTTGGTCTGGTGTTCGTCAGATACATCAAGGACCCAATCAGTTGGCGATACATAGCGGGGTCGATCAAATTTGAATCTGAAGCAGAATCTCTTAGCTTCTTCAAATTTTCATCCATTAGAGTAGCTATGGACTTGTAGTCTAACATTCTGAATCTCTTCAGTATATTTATGGTGTATTTTCCTTGACCTAGGAAAATCTACTTCTGCCTTTGCCATACTTCTAATCCCAAGAAGTAATGCATCCATCCAAGATCCTTCATTTCGAACTTAGAGGCAGGTTTCTTTTTACACCACACGATAAGTTTATGATTTCTAGTGAGAAACAAGTCATCAACATATAGTACTAAAATTAGTGGCTAATCATTCACAACCTTGTGGTAAAGGTTGGGGTATGCATCACTCTTGGTGAATCCCGGACTTACCAGGAATCTGTCTATTCGTCCATACCAAGCACGGGGTTCTTGCTTGAGTCCATATAAGGCCTTTTACGAGACTTCTTTCCATGGACGACAAACCCTTCTGGCAACAAATATAGCCTTGTATTTTTTATTTTATTTTCAATGGTCCCATCTACTCCATGTGGAGTTTCATGCCCCTCTGCATTCTGCAAAGTATGTTTTGCCCATCTAGGTCTTTTTCGGCTTACTACCGTATCTGTGGGAGCATCATCTGGCTCAACTGGATGAATGGGACCGATCGGTTCGTTCCTTTCTTCAAACTTTCTCTTAATTTCTGGAGGGGGAGATGATCTCATCTCTTCATTGTCATCAATCTCCATATCAGATCCTCTTTTTTTTCGGATAGCCATTTCTTCTTCAAACGTTACATCCTGACTGACTTCGATTTGCCTCGATCCTAGGATGTATATTCTGTAAGCTTTGAAGACTTGCGGTATCCCACAAATGTTCCCTTCTTGCCTGAAGGTTCTAACTTGGGAACATGAATGTAGACTGGAAAGATGCGAAGCAAGTATCCATCCTGGTGACGACCAAGTTCATCAAGGATCCTTCATTTGTCTTGTTTGAATCATGAGAACAGTGTTGTCAGGTTTCTATCATATGTAATATACCAGAATCGTTGTCTTTGAGGGATAACTCCCTCTGTCTCTCAAAAGTCGGTTGAGTAAATCTTGTTGAAGCAATGGATAGACCGACATTCGTAGAAGCCTTCCGCTTTTGATCACCAAATCTCTTCCTAAGATCATTCTGCGCCTGAGAGTCATAATTCATGCTTCTAGAGGGTTTTTGCTTCCGTATATCAATGGGATCACCTGTCCTTGTAGATCACGGTATTCCCTACATTTCAAATCCCGTCAGATGGTTAATCAATGTCTTAACAAAATAATGTAGGAAACTTTTAGTCAATGCTTCAACACAACACACATAAGGCCATTATTTGTATGCTTATGGTCTCCATTATAGTAGACCATTAGGAGTGTGTACTACTCCAAGTATGTTATAAAGGAGTTGTCATCCTAGATGGTTTGTGCAGCATGACAAGCTATTTGAACAATCATGTCTATAGCAAATACTACATAATCCTACTTGTTAATGAAGGAATCACCTGCTCAATTACTACCTGAATCTAGAAATGTAGATCTGTGTGAAACATATTCAAAAGTAACCAGATCTAATCTACCAGAGCATGTAAGGTCAACTACTTATCTTTTGGTTGTTTTGTTGAAAATCTTCCACAGTTGTTGATCTTCGTATGTTTGCTGGAAGATCATCATAGTTTGGATTTTCATATCATTCCTTTTAGATGAACTCCTAACGATCATCATTCCTTTCCTTCTTGTGAGGAGTGTCTTCATCAACATCAACAGTTGAAGCTTCATGCTTCCTTTTGTTTGAACTTCGACAATTGCTGGCATAATGACCATATGCCTTGCACTTGCTATAGGTGCTTCAGGTGCAAGGCATATGGCCAGATACAAGGTCATATAAACAAAGAACAATAGCGAATGGAAGTGTCTCACAAATGGATGAGTTGAATTGAAAAATGTCCATTCAACTTTAACAATTGTCTACTGCTCACATCCAAGCTAAAATTAAGCTCTGTGAGGTTGTTTTATAGGAACCCGACGTTGAGTAGACAATAAACTGTAGTGAAGAGATCCCAGGGGACACTTAGAATTAGTTGTCTCTTACTCCATATCACATCCCAACCCGTAGGCTACGTGATGATTTTAATCATTACATTTTCAAATATAGCCAACAGTCTTTTGATTTAGCATTTATTTATTCATTACTTTTTTAGGCCTTTTACAGTTCATTTCATAGCTCCTTTTAAGTTTGTTTTAGGACACAGTTTGCAAATTTATCAATGGTCTTGCTTTTCACAAGATATAACATATAATATATAATGCATGTAATGATGGTAGACATAATGATTCAATTTTTAGCTGACAACACTTCGGGCAACTAGGGGGAATATCCTTAGTCAGGACCAAACATCGAGGGAAACCTGTTATCAAGGATCTTGTAGTTTCCCCGTAGAGTAATCCTATACAGAATGGTAGAGGGGACAGGCAACCAATGACGTGACCTACGAGTACCTTAACCCCCAAAAGATGGATGGTTGCCACGCTGGTTAGGATATCCTTCGCTTTATGCCACTGAAGCCTGTTGCCGCGTTTTACACACCTTGGGGGGGGGAACGTGGCAGAAATATTCAAGCCACTCGGTGTGTCCTTGGGGTAAAGTCTTGAGTCAAGGTTGCCACCTTGTTCTTGACTCCTTTGTTTAGGCCAACTCCTAATCGAAACCAAGGGGGGTAGACGCTATTAGTTTCTAATGTTGTTAAGGCTTAGTGTGATGTTGATTAAGTTACTTAGTTGTTTGATGAAAAAGAAATACTGGAACAAGATGTTACAACGATATTTGTTAAACACAACAACATATATAATCACTTAGCACATGATATATGAAGCATATATAAGCAAATGATGATAATACTAGTGCCAAAAAATGGAGTCCAAAATAAGAAAATGTTGTTGTATTGTTGGGATGTGTTGCAAATGCTCTTGGTCAGTTTTATATTAATATGGAAGATGAGCGAATTAGATTAAAGGGAAGGAAACTCCAAATATACTTGAAAGTATGAGGAGTATGTCCAAAACCCTTATTTGATGCGGTTCCACGCAAGGAATATGTGGGTTGGGTCAGAGTCTCTTAGATGCGTCCAACACTACACCAACAAGAGTGTTTCTTGGCGGTGTCCCGAGGTCACTACCCCGTTGTCCTCACTTCCTCTGTGAACTTTCCCTGCAACGGATTAAATCGAGGCATTGGATTTTCTCCTTGGGAGGTTAATTTAAAAGTGAGCCTAATTAAATTAGTCAGCCACGTTGCTTTTGATGCAACCAACTTTTCGGTTGGACCGCAGAGGTACAGGCATACACAACGGAGCCTTGGTAAAGTTTTAAGGATTTTATGTGCAATGTGTTTGCTTGTTTATTAAATCCCCATGAATCTCTTTCAGGCTAAAAGCCCTAATCGGGAGAGCAAGGGGTGTAAATTGTACGAAAAGTAAAGAACATTACCAAAAAATAAATAAGTAAAGGTTTTTCTAATTAGTCCTACCACGTATCTCTTTCCCCTTTTCGGGTAACTTGGGAAGTCATGGGATTAGTATTTGTGTTAGTCTTGATCAAATTAAGAATATAAAAAGAATGCACATATCAAAGTAAACTACTTTGGAAAATAAACTAAACTAAACTAGCAAAACATGAAAAAATGGCACCGACACAGATCCCCTCTGGGGGATGGGGATTGGGCTCTGAAAAGCCTACTCAAGAAATTTTATTAAACTCGGTTACAATGTTTGTTAGGAAATACCACTTGGTTCTTATAGAAGATGAACCCAAGGGCTTACAAAACTCTCGAAAAGTAGTAGCGGAAGAAGGAGACACTCCTGGGGAGTTTCGAATGGCCCGAATGTTAGTTTTTGGGCAACACTTCCTCCTCTCTTTGGACATAGACTGTTAAGTTAAAACTATAAAACAGATGCAAAAATTAACCACGGAAAGCAATCTTTCATTGGGATCTTGGCTTGATTTTTGGGAAGCCAATAACATTAAACACTTAGATGCTTGATTTAGACTTTAACACCTCAAAGGAAAACTACTTTTAAAGCAAGCTTTAGATGTACTTTAAAGTATTTGCAAAAAAGAGACCTCATATGCCTAGATTTGGTCTTGAAAACTTAAAACTTTAAAGCACTTTAGATCTAAGCTTTAAGCACTTACATATGAGATCTAAAGAAAGATTTTAACTTTAAACGGGATAGATCTACATAAGCAAGGAAAGTAACCAAAGGGATAAGTTGATTTAAATTGAAGGAGAGAGAGAGAAGGAATGCTGGAAGCCTGGGAATATTTGGGCCGTGGAGTCTGCAAGTGGAAAGCAGAGGGACTATGATCTCCAAAATTTGCTTGAAAGTTGGAGGAGTCAACCTAGATCAACCATCCCTTCAAACTAGATACCTGCATCAACTTAGAAATCTTTGCACAAGAAAGGTTACAAGCAAAGGTGCTGCTGAAAGTAGAAACTTGGAAAACACGCAATTAAACAAAATGTACATGCGAGCTAAGAGATCTACAACCATCAAACAATAAGAGCATGAATCGAACTTGAACAGTCTCTTATCCTATCGGGAGATAGCTCCCCTTGTAGGCCCACAACAAACCAAAGAAATGGACAACGAAAAGATGCTAATAGCGGTTACGTCATAAACCATGCAATACTCATCCACACACAATGATGGTCGACAGAAGAGGTTTTCCTCTTAAGCTTTCTTTTATTCCATAAAATACTACAATATTACAAGTACACAACTAAACAGCCTTTCGGTTCTCTTTGACCATCCTAAACAAAGAACTAGGAGCTCGCTTAAATAGCAAAATGAGAGAGAGGGGGGTGCTTCCTATATTGAAGATAGAGTGGGAGATGATATGAGTTAAACGGGAGTGGAACTGGAGAGGAGGATGACACCTCACTCATCTAACTCCACCAACCCATCCATTAAGTGACAACACAGACCCAACCATTCGCTACCTCATGAGGTTGGCGTCTCCTTCATGCACATGCACGAATTGTTCCTACCAACAACATCCGCTTTCCCTATGAAATCATAAGATAAACCATTAAACTATATCCAAGTTTTAAAACTTATCACATGAAGGGGGTCCACCCTCCATACAATCACAAGCTTCACCTGGAGCTAGCGCTTTTCCTCCATGGTTGGCATCATCCTCTTTTTAAACCATTCGCTACCCATCAAAATAACCAAAGTTTTAAGTCTTTTAAGTGGAAGAGGTAACTCATGATGGGTCCATCTTATGACATCATCCAATTTTCCATGTTACATAAAAAACCAAGCGAATCCAAGAGAGGGGGCGAATTTCTCTTCACGTGAAGGTGAGTTTAGACATTGTGGTGGGGTTTCACATTAATAAAAAAATAAACTTATACCAAAGTCCAAGTAGCTTTTCATATTTTAATATGAAACCACCTTAACTTTGGCTTTTAACCCATGCTTTAACATGCCCCCATTCATTTTTCCAAAAAGTCATTTTGTCGCATCTTTAGCATTTATTAACCACTTTGATGCATCTTTAGAGAAATAATGCTATGTGGGGTGTCTTAGCCGCCAGAATCATAGGAAAAGTGGCCTCTAGGTTAAAACAGATGCTCTGAGTGTGAAAACAAACATCCCCATGCCAGAAATGAATTCTAGACCCATCTTTTATGCCACTTTGAAGTCTTTAAATTAAACCATTAAAAAATGGCTTCAAAAACAAAAAAAAATTATTTTTATCGAAATCAGACGAAACTCTAGGGGGACCTAGCACATGTCCATACGACTCAATTCAATTGCCTAGCATGTTGAAAAACACTGACACAAAGGCTCTAAGAACCTACTAAGGCCTAACCACCAAGACAACTACCCCAACTTTGGAGGTGTGAGTGAAAACTCAGAAATTATTAGTTGTTTGTTCAACAACCAATAATTACCAATGGAAAAAACACCATGGGCCAGTCGACTTGATGCTTAAGTCTGGGAAGCCGAGCCTTTTATAAAAATTTATCATGCTAACACATTTTTTACAATTTCCCCAAGGGGGTATGAACATGTGTTACGAATTTTTTTGAATAGACTTCGAGAAAAATCCCGACGGACTTCTGAACTCTGAAGAATGAACAAGTATACTTGTTCTACTTTGTCGGCTTGCTTGAAAAATCCACCAAGTACAACTTCGGTGGTAACAAATCCCAAGTACAACTTAGGTGGTAACAAAGCCCAAGTGACAAAGGGGGAGACCCAGACCTATAGCTAATCACCAGATCAAACCAACAAATAGGGAATACTTAAGGTGAGAGCTGAAAACCCTAGATTTAAGGGATAAGCCACAAATTATGGAATGCTTGAGTACAGGTGTTTAACGATGGTAGAAATATTACTCGAACAAAATGGATACATGACTTATGGAATTATAATTAGATCTAGGATCAGTGTATTCGTTCACTAGATCAAGCTCGGGACCTTGTGGGGATTTAATCAGAAAAATGGAAATTCCCCAAGGTGAAGTTGAATCAGAGAATTATGGCTTTCAACACACTCATTTGGATGAGAGATTTGACAGTACAACAAAATTCTAGCAGAAACTAGAAACAAAAACAAGGGGAAACTGGCCGCCAGGTTAAACATGGGCACTCTATCTCTGCCAAGGATCAATGCTTGAAGATGGGAAAATGGAGTCTACCGCTGACGTCTAGAGAGGGGCTGGCCAACAAAACCAAGATATCCAATTTTGCAGATTCGAAATGCAAATTGCTCCGATGAATCTTCCTACTTCTAACAAGTGTGTTTTCAGTAAAAAATAGTTGATTTGAAATGCATGAAAAAATTAAATGCAGAGAAATAAGCCGAGAAACTTACTTGGAATCTGTAGACACCTTCATGGATGACGAGGATTGCTTCCTCACAGATCAAATGAGAAACCCGAAGAAGATCTTGGTGCAAACGCTTTGCCCGATGACCCTAACGTCCTCTCTACCTACCACATGAAGGGAAAACCAACAAGTAATGACAAATAGATCGGGCTATGCAAGCAAGAAGTAGAAGATAAGGAAATGGAGAGTCATAGATCTAGACTCAGCAGTACCGATTAGCGTTCGAGAGGGAGATCTTTACAAGGCTTCAAAAGTTTCCACTCATGCTTTGGTACATCACTCAGTTGATCCCTGTGAACTTTGGCATAGAAGGTTTGGACACCTTCACTACACAACTCTCCCAGGATTGGAGAAGATGGTTACAGGTATGCCATAAGTTTCATTAAAGCATGAAGAAATTTGCAAAGGATGTGCTCTAGGTAAGAACACTAAGAAATCCTTTCCCAGAAGCAAGAGTAGATCTGAAAGCATTTTGGATTTGATTCATTCTGACATTTGTGGGCCCATGTCTTCACCCTCATTGAGCGGGTGTTTATATTATGTCTTGTTTATTGATGACTACTCTCGGAAGTCTTGGATTTACTTCCTCAAGGCCAAGAGTGAAACCTTTGACAAGTTCAAAGAGTTCAAGACACTGATTGAAAATCAGACTGGCAGGCACATCTGTATCTTGAGATCAGATAACAGCGGTAAGTATGAATCTAATGAGTTTGATGATTTTTGTCGAGGAGCATGAATCAAGAAAGACCTGACAGTGCCTTACAACCCCCAGAATAATGGGGTTGCAGAAAGGAAGAATAGAACGATCTGTGAGGTTGCTAAAGCCATGATCACTGATCTAGATCTTCCTTTGTCTTTATGGGTTGAAGCTATCGAAACTGCAGTGTACATCCAGAATAGAAGCCCTCATGCTATCTTGGGTGAGAAGACTCCAGAAGAAGTCTTCACTAAGAAGAAACCTACAGTTGATCACATGAGGATATTTGGCACTCCTGTGTATGTTCATGTGCCAAAAGAAAAGAGGGCCAAGCTAGAGCTTTTCGGTAAGAAAGGCTTATTTGTTGGGTACGATGATTACTCGAAGGCTTATCGAGTATATATACCTGGATAGAGGTACATTGAGGTCAGCAGAGATGTGATCTTCCATGAGGAAGCGATGTTTCGTAAAACGCTAGAGCTTTCATCGGAAGATGCAGTTGCTCCACTTAAGTTTCCAGATTCAGAAATTCAGAGGGAGGAAGAGTTTGATGATCAAACTCTAGATGTTCCTGAGAACATTGAAAGTCCAGTAGAAGAACTACTTGAAGTTCCTCCTTCCAAAAGGAGACCTGCTTGGTATCGAGAAACGGTACAAGAAGCTGAGAAGCATAAAGCTCCTCCAGGGACTTTCAGAGAAAGCATAAGGCCATAGAAGTACTCCGGTCTTATGAGTCAGCTTATCAGTTCAGAACCTTCATCGTACGAAGAAGCATCAAGTAAATAGGTATGGGTTGATGCCATGATTGAAGAGTATAAGTCAATCATGAGGAATGATATTTGGAAAGTTGTTCCCAGACCTACAGGAAAGTCGTTAGTGACTTCTAGATGGCTTTATAAGATCAAGCATGCTGCAGATGGCAGTGTGGAGAAGTATAAAGCGAGATTCGTAGCTCGTGGCTTCACTCAGAAAGAAGGCATTGACTATGACGAGACATTTGCACTTGTTGCTAGGTACACTACCATCAAAACCATCATTTCACTTGCTGCAGTATTCAGATGGAAGTTACATCAAATGGATGTAAAGACAACCTTTCTGAATGGTAAGATTGAGGAAGAGGTTTATATTGAACAACCTCAAGGCTTTGTTACTCATCGAAAGAAGACCCATGCATGTAAACTGAAGAAAGCCTTCTATGGACTGAAACAAGCTCCGAGAGTCTGGTATGCCAGGATGGATGGATTTCTCCATAGCTTGGGGTTTTGCAAAAGTACAACTGATTCTAACTTGTACTTTAAAATTGTTCATAATCACGTCTTGATACTTGTTCTATATGTAGATGACTTGTTTCTTACAAGTGATGAACAGTTGATAGACAAGTGTAAGAGGGAGCTTACCTCTGAATTCGAGATGAAAGATCTCGGATTGATGCATTACTTCCTTGGCTTAGAAGTTTGGCAAAAGCCAGGTTAGATCTTCTTGACACAAGGAAAGTATGCAGTGGATATCTTGCAGAGATTTGGGATGTAGGACTGCAAGTCCATGAGCGTACCAATGACTACCAACTTGACAAAGTTGCGGGACTCAGCCTCTAGTTCACAGAATGTGGACTCTACTCTATACAGACAACTCATTGGTTCCCTGATGTATCTCGTGCATACGAGACCAGACATCTGCTTCACAGTGAATGCACTGAGTCAGTTCATTCAGATCCGAAGCACATACACTTGGTAGCTGCCAAACATGTACTCAGATATGTGCGAGGGACTATCACTTATGGGCTCAGATATACTTCCAGCAGTGGAGTATTGTTATCTGGATATTCAGATTCAGATTGGGATGGCAGTGCAGTCGACTGGAAAAGTACCTTTGGTTATTACTTCAGTATGGGATCAACAATGATCTCTTGGTCCAGCAGGAAACAGGGTTCCATAGCTCAGAGTACAGCTAAGGCAGAGTAAATTGTTGCAAGCGATGCCTGCAAGGAAGTAGTTTGGCTCAGAAAGTTGTTATCTGATCTGTTCGAGGGAAAGCTTGACTCAATGATCATCCATTGCGATAATTAGAGTTGCATAAAGCTTTCAGAGAATCTAGTGTGTAATATCCCCAAATCTCGATATTTTCTATTTCTAAGCAAATATGCTGATACAACTGGGCATGGAAACTGCCATGCAAAAATCCCTATTTTATAGCAAAAATTAGGGTTAGGGTTTGTGGGACAGAATGAACACTTGCCACTGATAAGCCGGCTAGACTGCTCCTGAGAGAGTATGCAAGCACCGAGAACTGGATCGGAGATGGGCAGATCTCTTCTGCTTCCGGTGAACCCCCAGCAGCAAGAACCCCAGTCAGAAAAGGGTGACGCTTTCAGTGAAGGAGGTGTCCGATGATGCTGCCAATTTGCAGGACTGATAGCCTTCTCGTGCCAAAGAGAATGCCTGGTACATGCAGGATTTCTGAGATCTCTAGGAAGGATAGCGACTTGCTCCAGAGAGACAGCTGCTCACACCGCCTGGATCCCGAAATTGCTAATAACTGCTCCGGATGAGCACGTACGGATCTGATAATCACTGGGTACTGGAGTATGATGCTGATGATGAGAATGGTGCCTGATTTTCGTAGTAAAGTTGAGATCTGAAGGCCTAGCAATTGATTAGGGCTTTCTGGCTGAAAACCCCCCCTTACGGTTGCACACGTGTCCCTGCAATGATCTATACCATATACTGGATAACTTATGAATGAATGTAAGAACAAATGGTGAACCTGTATGGCTTACCCTGAATGAGACTAGGACAGATGTTTCACTGCCGAAATCCCGTTAGCTGAAGACTCCGTCTCCAACCCCAACTGCTGTGCGGCACGCTGTGTTGCTATCCAAGAGCTCCCAAAATAATAATCATCAAAAGTGAAGTCTCCTTTCGCTTTATCCCTCTTTTATAACTTTCAACTGCGAAAACCCTAATCTTTGACCTAATTAGGTCACTTTATCTTCTAATTTGCAGTTGACTTGCATGCATGCGGATGGAGACTTAAAGAGTGCATGCATCATTAAATAACTCTTGGATGGCATGCACGGAGGTGGCCTTTGGCCCCGGTGGCCCTTCTTGACCTAATGAGGATGCCCTAGATCTTCTACGGATGGCATCAGTCCTTAGCTGATTCCCTAGCTGTCAGTAACCGCTTGAACCCACAGGAATCACATAGGTTAGCGGTTTTGGGCCTCAAGGCCTAATCGGAAGAGGACATTACACAGTGTTTCATGATAGATCGAAACACATTGAAATGAGGTATCATTTCATCAGAGACCTAGTGCAGAGAGGTGCTCTGAAGTTGCAGTACATTCGTACAGATGAACAGATTGCAGATATCTTGATCCAAGCCTCTGACAGCATCAAAGTTCGTGTACTTTCGTGACAAGCTTGGTATGGCAGAGAATGCCTCTCTCGCTGAGAGGGAGTGTTGATTTTCTGAGCAGCATCGAAAGCCCTTCTCTTCGGAGAATGGGACCACCTGGTCTGGTACCACGGTGAAGACTCAACCCAGTGTTGAGTGACCATTTTGTTGAATGGTAGATATTTGGTCTGGGACCATGATATAAACCCAGATTTGCCTTGAGTAGACATCTGGTCTAGGACCACAATGTAGAACAGTCTAGGACTGGTAGACTCAGCTTAGTTCTGAGTAGCCATTCTCTGGGAGAATGAAGACACTGTAAGCCCTAGACTGGGTCTAGGCATGTGTGTGGCACTTTGACCCTTGATGTATGGGATTGGTGTGCTTCTCCAAGGATTAGCTACCCTTGGTTAAGTTACCCTAGTACCAGATCTAGGTGTCACACAGTGTGTGAGATAAAAGCATTAATTACTCTCTTGGTTTATGATGATGTACTTTTGAAATAAAAAAGTACCATAGGTAATGACCACAAGGGCGCTTGGTAAAAGGCCAAAGTCAAAAGTCAAAAGAAATAAAGACTTTTTGTACGACAGGAAAAGGACCATAGGTGGAAGACAAAATTAAATAAGGACTTCTTATAAAAGTCAAAGGAAAAAATTAAAAGTACCTTTTTGGTAAAAGTGATAGTGAAATTGGGAAAAGAATAAAAATATTATTATTTTTATCTTTCCAATCTTGTCCTCCGAAAAGGACTGCAGGTGAAGAACAATATTAAATAAGGACTTCTCACAAAAGTCAAAGGAAAAAATAAAAGTACATTTTTGGTAAAAGTGAAAGTGAAATTAGGAAAAGAATAAAAATATTATTATTTTTATTTTTCCCAATCTTATCCACTTACAGGTGAACAAAGGCTATAAAAGAAGATCAAGCCTTCTCATTTGTCACACACACTTTTGCTCTCACATGTGAAGAAGACTATCTTATGTTCAAACCTTCAGCTAGGGTTTTATGAGCAAAGTCCATCTTTAGCATTTTTGCACGACCATCTTCAACATTCCATTTTTTGTGCACTTTTCAGCAGTCTGATATTTTTCGCACGGTTTTTAGCAGTCTGATATTTTCAGGTAGTTTTTAACAGTCTGATATTTTTGGGCAGTTTTCAGCAGTCTGATATTTTTGGGCAGTTTTCAGACAGTTGGATATTTTCAGGTAGTTTTCAGTAGTTTGATATTTTTGGGCAGTTTTCAGACAGTCTGATATTGCCGGGCAGTTTTCGGCAGTTTGATATTTTCGGGCAGTTTTAAGCAGTTTGATATTTTCGGGCAGGAGAGAGAAAATCTCAGTTTTTCTGAGAAAGCCCTAAATTGGTAATTTTCTGTAATTCTGAAAATTGTGGGTAAAATTATCAGTCTGATTTTTACTGATGAATTTTACAGTTACTATGGTCAAAATCCAGTTCTAGATTTGAGGATCTTTTTGAAGAATTTCTTAAGCCATCTCATTTACGAGATGAGCTATTAATGCTTTTGGGGTTTTTGTCCTTTGAAGGTTTCCCTAGTGAAAAATATTGTGTCCATGTGTGCTGATGTGATGAATGTGTTTTTACTGCACTGCTGATCTATTTATGTTTATCTGCAGATTTTTAAAGTTTATGCTAATGCTGAAAATTCAACAAGTCTCACCCTGTTGCCCTGTAGGGGCAAATGAGCCGAACACTATACAATGAATGAGTGCTCATCGTTTGACCAATGACCCTTTTCAACAACTTTCACTTTCACATAAGATGGTAGTCAGCCTACAAAAGCAGGTGCCCTGAAAATCTTTTTGGGCTTGAGTAAATGAGTAAGGCCTAGCCCCGCTGCCACCAAGCAATCTATAGCCTCGACGGGTTTGCCTCACCCTGTTGCCCCTGTGGAGGGAAGATGAGCCTTGCATTATACAGAGAATGAGTGCTCAACACTTTGGCCACTAACTACTTTTTAACATTTATACTTTGCATCATTTAGATATAGCATTTATGCGTTCCGATGCTTTAGTGTTTAGCAACACTGTTGGGAGAAGTACTTGTTTTGAGGACTAAAGGAGAACAACCTAGTGAACTTAGCCACACTGGCTAAACCACATACTTCATAGCCGAAGACATAGAGAAACATGGAGTCTATCATGCATAGGGGTCAAGATGGGGAAAAGATCTTCAATCTTACAATTCTCAGTCAATCTAAGTCATGGGATAAAATTCAAACAATAGATGAACTAGATGGATGGAGGCAAGTGACACGTGGAACCAACATAGCACTAAAAGTCTAACATTTGTGTTAAGCATGGCATAAGCAATATTCTTCAACATCAGACGCTTTGATCGATCTCAGCACAAGTTTTAAGATTCAATATATAATATAAGCATAGTGCACCATGATCATCCTAACAAAACAAGTCTAGGTGTTTAATATACATCACAAAGAAAAAACAAACCAAGGAAACATATCCTTGATCTCACCATATACTTGTCTCCATCTGATAAGTCCCTCTGTAACTGTGTGTACCATATCTGCTCTGCTACTCTTCTCAAATGAACTAGGTCATCACTGAAAGCATCTCAATGGACAAGTGAATCTCAGTCCTGGCAAGGAAACATTAATAAATAAGGCTCTGAAATGGCTGAGGCTGTAATGATCCATGCTAAAACCCCATGTGAATGAATAGCTCGGAAGAAATCAAGAGATCAATTTGTATGCTGCATCATGGTGGTCCAGCTGCAAATGTATATGTGATAACAAAACCAACCAGAGAGGTCAAGGCTTTGTTGCTGCGTAAAACATATTTAACCAAATCTCCCAACTGCTAGGTGTGTTCTTGAGGGCAACTATGAGTTTAGAAGCCAATGTCACCTTGATTCCTAACTCCTTCGTTTAGATCCAACTCCTAAAAGGTCAAGGGGGGTAGTCCCTACTTACTAAGTTTGTTAAAGGTTTTTATTAGGAGTTAAAATATATTAAGGTTTATTTAAGTTCAATGACAAGCAAGAATGCAATGTGCAACAATTTTGAATGACAAGCAAGCCCTTTCTAAGTGATCAATACAAGGCTAAAAAATGTAATGAATAAATCTCACAATTCCAATGCCTTAACTATTGGGCTTTTAAAACAATGAACAATGCTTGTCAATGTAAAAAGTGAAAAGCAATAAACAATAGGTGCAATGCATGGGTAAAAGTAAATGCTGAAATCAAATGAAACTACCTCTACTATAATACAAGGCATGTCTCGAGTACATCAAATATTATCTGAGCATGATATTTTGAAAGCTTGCCCATTTATAGGTGACGGCAATTTGCCTCCATTTAGAAGACACTATTACCTGCAACATTGTCAATTTGATATGGACCCAACGAAAAATCTTGAGACTTACCATGCTTGCCTGGATTTTTCTTTCTTTCATGCCACAGGAAAATAAGGTCACCGTTCTTTAAACTTTGATGGTGCGCTTCCTTATGAGATTGAACTCTTGTCTCTTCCTGCTGCTACACCAAGTGGTTAAGAACGTTATCTCGTTTTCCGCTCGGCTCTATCAGTTTGTTGACTTTGCTTTGGACTGCGTGTGGGTCTATTTGTCTTATGCTCTACTGGTGTGGTTGTGCATCCTTTTTCACATTGTTTTCATTAGTCATCAAATCTTCACAAGACCAATCAGATTTGTGGACAAAACTCTTGGATTCTTCTTTTCTTTTGGATGACTTGTATATTGAAACTTTGCCTCAATGACATATTTCTTAATCTCTTCTTTATTGTTGAACAAGGAATTTTGAAATGCATTTTCCAGAAAATGTTGTTTCATGCAGTTTGGTGAGTCAGTTTAGCATGCTTGTCAAGAAACTGCCTCATAGAAATGGTAGAATGTATAATTTTGATGTCTCCATAATGCATTTGAACAATAGGGTTGTTATAAGATAAATCTTGGTGTCTTAAAAACGGATCGGAACAATAGGGTATGTGTAGTGCCCAAAAATGTGGGTATATTTAGTTTTGGGAGAAAACATCAATTGTTTCGTTTGTCAAACACAAATACAAATGTAACGCTGCGCTGGTGTTGTAAGAGAAATATTGATATTAGCATGGAATGAAAGAATGAAAGAGAAAGGGAGAATGGCTTCTAGAAAGTTGGGTGCCTGCATTATTTAATAGTACATATTTATAATACAAATTTGAGACAAAATTGTAGATTGAAGAAGATAATAATAAAGTTGCAAATATTGTTTTGGGGAATATATTGTCGGGGGTCAAGAAAGAAACTTATCGGAAATATTGGAGAAATTATCTGAGATTATTGAAATTATCGGCAAGAATAATTTTACACTTGAAGAATTTTTAAAATATTGGACAAATCAACAACCTAAAAAACTCGAGAAATTAGAAATATCGGGAAAAATTAGAGATATTTGCAACATCGGAAAATATATGCTAATTTTTTTATAAAATTAGGCTAGAACCGCCTACTTTACAGAAATATTTTTTCTCACATGAGGAGCACTTAAAATAGTTTAATGTTGAAACACTTCATGCTAAAAACAGTTATGCTAAATCTATGTAGGGAACGAACTGTTGCCACACATTGTTATTTTTTTGGATCATAAGATGTTATTGAGAAAATGTTTCTATCATAAACGACAAACAATTTATCCATTCATTTCTTTTTATGTAGGTTGCAATTGTCGGAAGTAAATATGGTAATGTTTATGCTTGGGATCTTCGTGGAGGGAGGACATCTGCCGCTTTTCTATCTCACAAGGAGGTATGAAACTAAAGAAATATCTTTATCCAATAAAATACTGTTTGATTCTTTTATTTTTTCATATTATTTTTCCACATTATTTCAGCAAGAGAGGAATGGTTTTCATGTTATTGGAAACAACTTAAGTGAAAAAAGGTTATAGCAGTAAAATGTACATGTTAATTTGCAAATTTTTGGCATGTTTTTTGGTGTATACATAACTATGGCGTTCTTATGTTGATTTGTGGTTTGTTGTCATCTTTATATTTATGGTTTCATGGTTTGGTGAGAATGACTAGAAGCAAATATTTGAAACCCTTGTGATGACAAAAAAGTAAATTGCTTTGAGACCAAAATTATAATTTACATCGTTCCTCAAATTAATTGCATGTTTTTTAGTGTATACATATCTATGGCGTTCTTATGTTGATTTGTGGTTTGTTGCCATCTTTATTTTTTATGGTTTCATGGTTTGGTTAGAATGACTAGAAGCAAATAATTGAAACCCTTGTTATGACAAAAGTAAATTGCTTTCAGACCAAAATTATAAGTTACATTGTTCCTTAAATTAATTACTAGAATATGGATAAATTCTGTAGTTAAGTAGGCTGGTAATCCGACAATTTTTCGCGAGTACTCCCAAAGGATATTCCCTTTGGTAGGGTCTTATGTAAATTTATCTCAGATCCTAACTTGGTTTAAAGTCTCAATAAATCATGGTTTAATGCTCATCCCAATCCTATTGCCCGGATAACATAGACAAGCATAAACAATATTTATAACTAGAAACACATGAAATCTTTTACTCTTTTCAAATCAACAACACACACAAATAATTGACACAAAGATTTTTGGTCAATATGACCCTGGAAAAACCCTTGTGGGAAACAGTGCGAGAGAAAAGATATTTTTTATTATCTCAAGCAGATTTGCAATGAAGTACAACGAAATTTCTTAGAACAATCACACAGACTTATCTCTAAACCTCTGCCTCGAAGTTTGGGCCTGATCTCTGTTGGGCGTTTTTTGGGATTTGTGCCCTTCTTTTTTGCTGTATGTCTTGGGATTCACACCCCTCTTTTCTTCTCTCTGATGTGGGCTTCACACCTCTATGCTTTTGAGTTACCCTCTCAGTAATTCTCCCTCTGTCTCTGTAGTTGATGAGCTGAATCTCTGAATTTGCCCTCATCCAGTGAAGTGCTCCCTCACTCTCGGAAATGCACTCCTCTCTGTCTGCTCATGCACTGAGTCGCTCCTTACGCTCTCTCTCTTTAACTGTTCATGAAGAATAACACTGAATGCCTCCTTTTTCCTCTATTTGTCCTTTTCTATTATCTGATTATGAAAGACTCGGACCCTAGAATCCGACGATAGAGATTAGATATTGTACCATCCAGATCTACGATTGTGTTTAAATTCTTCGTTGACACAACTTAAAACACCTTCAGTCACTTTATTCATAAATTTTAAACTGAAAAGTCACTTTAACTTTATATCTCATAAAGTCAAATAACATGAGGTCCTTCTTGGACACTTTTCCTAGGCTACGCACCAAACCCAGGTAACCACTTGTCTGAGTTAAGTGACACTCCCTCGTTAGTAGGAAAATGTTCTTCACTACTCACATCTTGTCCTTGAAATAAACAAGCTTGCCTTTCATCAGGGAATTTGTGAGAATGTCTGCTACGCTCATGTGTAGACACATACTGAAGCTCAACTAGATCCCTCTGAACATGAACTTGGATGAAATGGTATCTGATCTCAATATGTTTCGACTGGTCGTGAAATATTGAATTCTCCCTGAGTTTCATGTAACTCTGTTTGTCACAGTAAATCGTAGTTGGCCTCAACTGCTGACCAAATAATCTCAATAGCATCTTGCGAAGCCAAATAGCCTCACAGCAAGCTAGACTAGCTGCCGTCTATTTTGTGTCTACAAAACTCAGTGCCATTGAGTTTTGTTTGCTGCTGAGACAACCTGAAACAACATTCAGAGGTTCTCTTTTTGTCCACTACGCTACTTGCCCAGTCAGAATCTGTATAGAAAAGAGAGTGCACAACCCAAAGGGATTTGTTCTAGGTTTATTCGCTCAGGCCCACCTAAAGAACTCCTACGCACATGGAAATGAACCAGATGACTTTATTTTCCAAAATACTTGCAGTTTTGAAGAGGTGCTGAGCAGGGTTGTTGATCGAGGACAGAGAGTTCTCATCCATGGAATCCAGAAACAGTTGAAGCTCAGAGTCTTGGAATAAAGAGATAGGTTTTTTGAGCAGAAGGAGAATGAAGGAAAGGAAAAAATGGAGGAAGCAAAAGAAACTAAAGCGACTACACCTGCTGCTGTCAAAACTATAGGACAACTTCAGTTAGAGAAAGAACAGGGAAAACAACCTGCTGCTGGCTCTCCCCCTTCTTCTCCTAATTCAAAATTGAACACCTTAATGCAAAAATCCTAGGAACTTCAGGGTAAGTCTGCTTTCACCAAGTTAGTTATCATGTTGACTCTATACCTAAAGTTTTTCCAAATAACTCTGTCCGGATAGAATGAAAGGTTAAGTCTAGTAATCAACTCCCCAAGGTAGTTACTAGTGAAGTGATTAATTTGGAAAAAGAACACTCTGCAAAAGCTATTAGCCTAACACCAATTACCCAAGAACCATCAAAAAATTCTGTGCCTATAGATGCCGAAGCCATTGGTGATAATAGCAAAATACAAGAGCTTAAAGAACCAGTAGACCAAACTACCAAGCCTGATTCTTATCTACTTGATCTTGATTCTAAACAGGATCCTATAGTTGACAACCTTCATGAGATAGCGTAAACCACCGAGCAGGATCTACCATCAAGGAAAGACTCCATTCTTTTACTCAGGATGCCCAACTTCAGGATACTAACATTACTGCTGTGACTGAGGGACCGACTAGTTTACCTCAACTTACCCAAATAGGCTCCTCTTCTTTTGACCCATCACTACCCATCATCAAAACCACATATCTATTGACTTCTACAGCTGAGGAAACAATAGATTATGGCAAAGAAGCTGTACTGGTTCTGGGAGATTATTGTTTCAGCAAAAGGAAAAAGGCCATAGTAAAAATAGGTTTCAAAAGGAGTAGGGAAGGCTAAACTTTGGAAGAGCTCGTCTCTAATAAAATCATTTGGAAAGCATCTTCTGATGACCCTCAGGGAGGAGCCATGGAAGTAGCTGCAGGTATGGGTGCCTTTGCATGGGACAACTTTGATTCTGTATCTATTTTAAATAAGGCACCTGATGAAGAAAGGGAGAAAAATACAATGATACAAAATGAAAACGAAACTTTGAACCAACAATTGGAATGATTTAATGTTCAACATATTGCAGAGGTACACAGGTTGAAAGAGTAGATTCATCAATTGACTAGACAAAAATGTATAACGGAAGCAAAAGTAATCAACCAGGCAACAATGCTCACAGATTTGAAACACAATTGGAGGAGAACAAAGCATATTATACTGCCTCCATATTTTTCAAACAAAGTACACAATAATTTAAGGACGAGGCTATTGCTTGCAATGAATTATGAAAGCCCGAGTAAGACTTAGATCTCGTTTTTTCGAGGTCTTAATCAAGTGCAAGATGACTTTAACGTCTTCGATCATTTGTTAGACCTTGTAAAATTTCCTGTAATGTTCAACTAGGGCTAAACAATGCATTCAAAATCTCTACTGTTTGTTGAATTTTTAGCATTAGCATAAACTTTTTAAAATTTGCAGATAAACATAAATAGATCAGCAGTGCAGTAAAAACACATTCATGACATCAGCACACATGGATACAATATTTTTTGCACTGGGGAAACCTTCAAAGGACAAAACCCCCAAAAGCATTAATAGCTCATTTCGTAAATGAGATGACTCAGAAAATTCTTCAAAAAGTTCCTCAAATCTAGATCCGGATTTTACCCACAGTAACTGTAAAATTCATCAGTAAAAATCAGACTGATAATTTTACTCACAATTTCCAGAATTATAGAAAATTACCAATTTAGGGCTTTCTCAGAAAAAACTGAGATTTTCTCTCCTGCCCGAAAATATCAGATTGTTGAAAACTGCCCAAAAATATCAGACTGCTGAAAACTGCCCGAAAATATCAGATTGTCTGAAAACTGCCCGAAAATATCAGACTGTCTGAAAACTGCCCGAAAATATGAGACTGCTGAAAACTGCTCGAAAATATCAAACTGTCTAAAAACTGCCCAAAAATAGAAAAGGCTGCCCACAAAGAAAAATCTCAGCGGCCCAAAAAATGAAGAAGCTGCCCAAAAAATGGAATGCTGAAGATGGTTGTGCAAAAATGCTGAAGAAGGACTTTGCTGATAAAACCCTAGCTAAGGGTTTGAACATAAGATAGTTTTCTTCACCTGTGAGAGCAAAAGTGTGTGTATCAAATGAGAAGGCTTGATCTTCTTTTATAGCCTTCATTCACCTGTAGGTGTACAATAAATTATGAAAGATTAAAATAATAATATTTTTAATCTTTTCTTAATTTCACTTTCACATTTACCAAAAACGATACTTTTATTTTTCCTTTGACTTTTATAGGAAGTCCTTATTTATTTTGATTTTTGACTTTGTCATTTTCTTGTGGTCACAAAGTCTTTATTTATTTTGACTTTTGACTTTGGTCATTTTCCAGTGGTCACAATGTCTTGATTTATTTTGACTTTTGACTTTGGTCATTTTCCAGTGTGTTATCCACTAATTTTGCACTTAGTTGGGTTACCTAAGGAGCCGCCAGTTGACAGACATGTTCAATGTCTGATTCCAGTGTATCAGTTGATCCATCTTCATGTCTAGCCAATATTGGCTAGCCAGTTTTTGATTTGAATAATTTTGACCATGGCCCTGCGGGGTTTGTAATAAAATGTGCTAGTACGGTATTTTTGAGTGGTTCGGTCTCCTGAGACTCAGAATCTCAAATAAGGTATTCCAGGGAGTTTTTTGCGCCTGACAATTATGCTTTGCCTTCAGCCGAGTATAATTGACGAGGTTTTCTCCCGCTTCCTCCAAAGCTGGAATGCCTGATGTTGAATTCTGGGCCTTGGGGGGTTATTAGAGCCCAACTGAGTGTTATAAACCTACTAGGCATTATTTAGGTAGAACATGGTCATGTCCTAAGTCATCTGGACATATAAAATTTTTTTGAAAAAATCTTTTTCGAACGGGGAAAAATTATTTTTAAAATTTTAAAATTTTAAAATTATTTTCTTAAGTTTTTTGGGTTAATTTTTCCATAAATTAAATGGAAAAAACCCGTTTGTAGTAAATCGGTCAGCTGGACTCCGAATTCAGTGATTGAAGGCTCTAACCTTAAGCCAAAAATCATTGTTGATCGACCAGCCAGTCAGAACCAACTTTCGGATCATCAATCGGACACATAATGCCTTTTTTCTCAAAAAAGTCAGTTTTGAGGAAAAAATGAATTTTTATTAAAAAATGATTATTTTGGAGAAAATTAAAACTCTCCAAATTAATTCAAATTCAGCGAAATAAAAGGCTAAATGACATTTCATCGAGCACTTATGATGTTTGGAGTTGTCATAACACAGCTTCAGTTAGCATTAAGTGAGCAATTAATTTATTATCAGTTAGTCGCTTTGTCATCTCTAGCTAAAGAATGAGATGGAGAACACTCATTGGTCCGGTGATTTGATCGAGGTGAAGATTGAAGATAACACTAACAATGGCTCCTCCAGACCTAGCAGGTCCGGTTAGGTCTGGTTTTCTGGTTTTAGGGTTTTAGCACTCTCTCATTGTATAAATAGAGGCTCCTTCAGCTCTATTTGGATGGACTTTTGTAGTAGAGTTACTCTGAGAAAATTGTATCAAGCATTTGCTTTAATTTGTTAATAAAGACCAGACTTTGGAGGTCCATAAGCTCTTGGATGTGGTAGTTCTTTGCAATTGGTTAAGGTGATATTGTCTCTAACCCCTATTTCCTTAATGCTTATGTGAGATTAAATTGTTTATTTGTTAGCTCAAGTGGGCCATTGTTGGCACAATAGAACAATCATTTGCAGTTCAACTTGATTGTTTATGTGAAATAGATTAGTAATTTTGATGGACATGAGTAATCAGTATATACGTAATGTTGATCATAATTCAATTTTCTTAGCATACTAGCATATATTTTGATCTCACGTTTTTGTGTTAAGTTGTAGTGTGTTTTTAGGTTTCACATGTTGAAGAAGGGTGTGAGCTCAGCTGCTTCTATCCCAGGTTTCAAGCAGCCCTTTTGATCTAACACTTTCATTGCAGGACCTACAGAGATCTTCTTCTTCAAAATACAAAAAGAAAGCCGGGAGTCTAACTCTCTCTCTTGGGTTCCATCCATAAATTTAAATACTTTCTTGGTTACCGAACTTCCTTCCTCTAGTTCTCCCTTTGCTCCTTGACTTCTTTTGTTTCCTTGCTTGCTAGCCCCTTTCTTCTTTGACTTGTTTGCTTTTTCTCACTTTTTCTTCATCGCTGCCCCGTTTTTTTCTCTCTTTTACCATCCCTTTTCTTCATTTTGGACAGCCCTAGTGTGCCCTAGTTTTTCTTCCTTTCTGCCTTTTTTTGCCCTAGTTTTTGGGCCTTCTTCAATTTTGTTATTGGCATTTTCTTCCACTTTTTGTTCGCTGCCCTGTTTTGTATTTTTTATGACAGCCATTTGTTTTCTCTTTCGCTGCCTCGTTTTCTTCAATTTTTGTCCTCCTTTAGCTTTATAGTTGGCTGCCCTATCCCTCTCTTTCTTTGATTTTGACGTTCTCTTTGTTTTCTTGCATTCTTTTCCTCATCTTCTTTTGTTTCAGCCCTCTTTTCCTTTGCTTTTTTGGCTCTCATTCAAATTTCTTCTCTTTTCCCTTTTCACAGGTTTCAAAAGGATCTTCAAGTAAAAGTAAAAGCACTCTCCATTTTTTTTTACGCAAATTTTAATAATAGTAGAGTTGTATGCTTTTATTTGAAAAGCCCTTTCAAGGATTAAATTCCTAAAGGCAATTTGTAATAATTTCAATAAAGTACTTTTGTTTGGGTGGGGTTTTTAAGACCCACACTCATCCTCCCCCATTTGGGGAGGCTTGTGTTGTGTTTACTTGTGTATGCTTAGGTTAGATTTGCTTGTCTTTATCATTATTTGCATCTTATTCTTAGAATAATTGTTAATCCATCACATCTAATTCATTAATTAAGTTGATTATTCTATTTTTAAATTTTTTATCTTTCTAAGTAAATCAACTGCTTAAATCTCTTGAATCACACCATAAGGTGGATCAAGAGTACTCTCTGTCGAAGAGTTTAATAACTCATCTTAGTTTCTTGTTCACATTTGTTTTATCAATTAACTCGTAAGTAAGATTCTTGAACTTGCAGAAACACAAGTCCAGAGCACTTTTTATCGGGGAGTATCTTAGTATTTGCATCATCCTTGCATTAGTCTCATCTAGATTAGATAAGACTCTTCAACCATCGTCATAAGACAAGGTCAAGAGCGCTCTCTGTCGGAGAGTCTAATTAATTAACTTAATAAAATCTTCAACACACACACCCCTTTGATTAATTAACTCCCTTCCCTCCTTGCCGGAGTATGCTCTGACCGATCTCTGTTCGGAATACCCAGAAACGACACTGGATCTTTAAACCTGACAAGACTAACCTAATTAAAACTTTTCCCCCATAACCAACGCATCGGCGTTGTTTCGTTTAAATACCGAGGCATGTGGGCAAATTCCAAGTGTGGGCACCGGGCTACCCAATCTGGGCACAGGTAGTTAAGTTATTGAACACTTACCTATGATCCCAGACAGGTCCTTCATGTCTTCGAACGGAGCCACTGAAGGTATTTCCTGTCAGGACATCCAGCTACCGTAAGCAAAACCACTATTAAAAACTCTTAAAATCTACCAAGAGCACTTGCAAAACCTAATACTCACTAGCTTAATTCCTAGATTTTATTTCACGCATTTATTTGACTCCATAAGGCATTGGTCCTTTGTTATATTTGATTAATTTTCTATCTTGATCAACTGTCTATGGTCCATTTCAATTGATTATATTTGAATGCTTAAGTTATAAGTCTGAGATCTTTGCGTATTTGTGTGATCTCTTGTTAGCAACGTGGATTGCTTTGATTAATCGTCATCCCCTTAATATTAATCATTTTAAATCACAATAACTCCTAAACAACAGCCATCTGCATCCAAAACATCCAAATCTTAACTTAAACATTGAGCCATAGAAAACTCTTTGTTAGGGACTACCCCCCTTGGCTTTGTTAGGAGTTAGCCTAAACGGAGAAGCTAGGAGTAGGTGACAGTACTTAGCTCTGTGCTTGCCCCCAAGGTCACACCTTTCCCACTTTCTCAAGTGAGGAGACAACTTTCAATTGATTTTTGTTGTTGGTGTGCAATCGGCAGACAACACAGTGGTCACAAAGTCTTTATTTATTTTGACTTTTGACTTTGGTCATTTTTCAAGTGCCCCTGTGGTCATTACCTGTGGTCCTTTTTGATTTCAAAAGTACATCATCATAAACCAAGAGAGTTATTAATGCTTTTATCTCACACATTGTGTGACACCTAGATTTGGTACTAGGGTAACTTAACCAAGGGTAGTTAATCCTTGGAGAAGCACACCAAGCCCATAGATTAAGGGTCAAAGTGCAACACAGATGCCCAGACCTAGTCTAGTGCTTATAGTGTCTTCATTCTCCCAGAGAATGGCTACTCAGAGCTAGGCTGAGTCTACCAGTCCTAGACTGGCCTACACCGTGGTCCCGGACCAGATGTCTACTCAACACTAGGTTGAGTCTACCCAGGGCAGATCTGGGTCTATATCATGGTCCCAGACCAGATATCTACCATTCAATAGAATGGTCACTCGACATTGGGTTGAGTCTTCACCGTGGTCCCAGACCAGGTGGTCCCATTCTCCAAAGAGAAGGTCTCTCGATGCTGCTAAAAAAAAATCAACACTCTTTCTCAGTGAGAGAGGCATTCTCTGCCATACCAAGCTTGTTATGAAAGTACACGAACTTTGATGCTGTCAGAGGCTTGGTCAAGATATTTGCAATCTGTTCATCTGTACGAATGTACTACAACTTAAGAGCACCTCTCTGCACTAGGTCTCTGATGAAATGATACCTCATTTCAATGTGTTTTGATCTTTCATGAAACACTAGATTCTCTGAAAGCTTTATGCAACTCTGATTATCGCAATGGATGATCGTTGAGTCAAGTTTTCCCTCGAACAGATCAAATAACAACTTTCTGAGCCAAACTTCTTCTTTGCAGGCATCACTTGCAGCAATATACTCTGCCTCTTCTGCACTCTTAGCTATGGAACCTTGCTTCCTGCTGGACCAAGAGATCATTGTTGATGCCATACTGAAGCATAACCAGAGGTACTTTTTCGGTCAACTGCACTGCCAACCCAATCTGAATCTGAATATCGAGATAACAATACTCCACTGTTGGAAGTATACCTGCGCCCATAAGTGATAGTCCATCGCACATATCTGAGTACATGTTTGGTGGGTACCAAGTGTATGTGCTTCGGATCTGACATGAACTGGCTTAGTGCATTCACTGTGTACCAGATGTCTGGTCTTGTATGCACGAGATACATCAGGGAACCAATGAGCTGTTTGTATAGTGTGGAGTCCACACTTTGTGAACTAGAGGCTGAGTCTCGCAACTTTGTCCAGTTGGTAGTCATTGGTACGCTCATGGACTTGCAGTCCTGCATCCCAAATCTCTGCAAGATATCCACTGCATACTTTCCTTGTGTCAAGAAGATCTCACCTGGATTTTTCTTAACTTCTAAGCCAAGGAAGTAATGCATTAATCCGAGATCTGTCATCTCGAATTTAGAGGTAAGCTCCCTCTTACACTGGTCTATCAACTGTTCATCACTTGTAAGAAACAAGTCACCTACATATAGAACAAGTATCAAGACATGATTATGAACAACTTTAAAGTACAAGTTAGAATTAGCTGTACTTTTGGAAAACCCCAAGCTATGGAGAAATCTATCCATCCTGGCATACCAGACTCTTGGAGCCTGTGTCAGTCCATACAAGGCTTTCTTCAGTTTACATACATGGGTCTTCTTCCCATGAGTAACAAAGCCGTCAGGTTGTTCAATATAAACTTCTTCTTCAATCTTACCATTGAGAAAGGCTGTCTTTACATCACCACCTTCTTTCCTTCAGGTCTCGGCACAACCTCCCATACCTAATTCTTCATGATTGAGTCATAATCCTCAACCACGGCCTGCTCCCACACGTCATGTTGTGCAGGCTCCTCGAAATTGGAAGGTCCAAAGTTAGTAAACTCTGTCATCAGTGCCATATAACTGAGTCTCTCTGGTGGTACACTCCTTCTAAAATATCTTTGTGGCAGATCAACTTGCCTGGAATCTTGTACTGTGGACCTATACCACTTACCCTGTCGCTTAGTGTCTTCTTGCCACGGCTGTTGGATGTCCGTCTCCTGCTGCAACTCATCGTCCCTATCAAAGATAGGAGGATCCTGTCCACCTGACTCCCTCTGACTACCAGAGCCTGTGCCCTGTATCTGTACCTGTACTTGTACACCTGCCTCCTTCAACCTGATCCCCGTGTCTTGTGCTGGTTGTTGCTATGTTGGTAAGTCCATAGATCTCCGCAAGGCCCCGTCCTCATCGAAATGGACATGCCTGCTCACAATGATCCTCTTGCGAGCAGGAATGTAAACTTTGCATGCCTTCGAAGTCTCGCTATATCCAACAAGTAACCCCTTCTCTTTGGAAAGGTCCAACTTCTTCCTAGTGTCAGTATGAACATGACAATAGCACATACTGCCAAATATGCGAATGTGACACACATCTGGCCTAATGCCTGCGAAAACCTCCTCTGGTGTTTTCCTCCCCAAAGGTGTGTGGGGATCTTGTTCTGAATGTACACTGCAGTCCTGTATGCCTCGGTCGAGACGGATAATGGTAATCCCTTATCAAATAGCATGGCCTTGGATGCTCCTACCATAGTCCTGTTCTGCAGCTCTGCAACTCCATTCTGTTTTGGGGTATGGGGCATTGTGTGCTCCTTCTTGATCCCCTCTACCGAACTATACTCCATGAACTCATTGGAGGTGTACTCACCCTCGTTGTCTATCCTCAACACTTGATTCTTCTTTCCTGTTTGGTTCTCCACGAGAGTCTTGAACGCTTGGAACTTCTCAAAGAACTTTGACTTGCCCTTTAGGAAATAGATCCAGGTTTTTGCTGGAATAGTCATCATTGAAGGTTACGCAGTAACTGTAACCACTAAAAGAACGGACACTCATAGGTTCACATACATCCGAATGCACCAAGTCCAAGGGCTCCTTAGACTTGTTCTCAATCTATGAGAAAGGATTCCTGATATTTTTCCCCAAAGCACAACCCTTGCAGTAGTTATGCTTCTCCTCCTATACCTGAGGAACTCGAATGATAGCCTGTCTCAAGTGCCTCAGTGCTCCATGGTGTAAGTGTGCCATCCTCCTATGCCACAACTCACCTAGACTGTTGCTGCTGCTAACTAGAGCCTTTGCAGGATCAAAGTGTAGTCTGTACACTTTCTCGCTCCTCTTACCAATCACCTGATCCAAGCTCCCATCCGACCCCTTGGGCCTGATATATACTCTATGGTCATGGAACTTAACTTGATCTCCCTTGTCTTGTAGAGTGGAGACTAATATATGGTTCGTGGTCAGTCCTGGAACATATAACACATCAACAAAACTGAGGGGTTTGCCAGACTCCCTATGAAATGAAACCGTGCCAACTCCCTACTCCTGATACCGCGCATCATCACCCAACTCAACGTGGATCCTTGTTCCACCCTCCTGCAAGTCTCTGAAGAATCTCTTCTGTCTAGTCATTTGACTAGATGCTCCACTGTTGATGTACCATATACTGCTCCCTGTGTTGTTTTCCATGCAAGCTATCAAGCAAAACTCCTCATTGAAATTCTTGCTGAACTTATCCACTTCTGCAGATCGGGCCATTTGAGTGTTACTCTTCTTCTTCTTGTCTGGGCACTGGGAGGCAAAGTGTCCTTGGTTGTGGCAAATAGAACACTTGACCTTTGATATGTCAAGGTTCTTCGTACCGTCCTTCTTCTTTGCCTTACCCTTGCTCTTCCCTATAAGGGCTAGAGCCTCCTCATCCACAATCTATGGGGTATTGTTGGATGAGCCTGATCCTTGACCCATGCGGGTCTTCTTCTGCACAAACTCATCGCATAGTAGCCAATTAGGGAGCTTCTCCTTAACCACATCACCTTTGACAAAGGTGTCCCATGGCTTAGAGAAAGAATTGAGGGCTATCTGAACTAGCTCCTCATCCACTGTCTTAGAGCCAACAGCTCCAAGCTCATCCTTGATTTGGGTGAGCTTCGTGAGATTACGCACCACTACTTCTCCCTTGGCCATCTTGGTGCTGCGCATTCTCTCTTGCAGCACCATCTTTCGATTCTCGTTCTTGCTTCGGTACAAGCTCTCCAAAGCCGTCGACATCTCTGTTGCGATCTTCTTACCAGAAAGGTGAGGGACTATATGGTCCTTCACTACATCCATGATAATCAACATGTCTCTGGAATCAATCTTCTTCCAAGCTGCTAAATCTGTCGGATCTATGGGTATAACTTTAGTAGAGTCAATGCGCTCCTTTGCATCATTGGCGTCCATGATCTTTGTGATCCTTTCTTTCCATGTAGGAAAGTTCTGTGACCCCTGGAGTCAATCCTCAACTCTCAACTGCATGATCGTAGTGAAGTGTTACCTGTCAAATCGTAGATTTGGAAGTCTAGGTTTGTGTCTTCCTATAGATCTGCCCCTAATCTATCATTGCTGTTGCAAATCTCTCAGTTTTAGCTCACCAGAGCTCTGGTACCATGTAAATTTTCCTTTAATATTCAACTAAGATTAAATAGTGCATTCAACATCTCTACTGATAACCACACATGAATATCTTTTACAGTATGCAGCGGAATATAAAACTAAGAAATAAATCACAACATCACATCACAATATTGACACTATTACTTTGTGTATGGAAACCCTCGAAAAAACCCAAGATGGGAAAACCGGTGCAACAATCAGATATAGATTTTATTGTGAGAAAATATGGAACATTTACAATCACTGCAAATTCACCCAAACCTGGTGAATGCAGTAGTCGACAAAATCACTGAACAAATCCTAGCTAAACCCTAGCACCCTCCTGTGTGAGTGTACAACCCAACTGTACGACCTCCCACACGTGTGGATCCGTACGGTTGTACGACTGCTGCACAGAATCCATACAGTTTGTACGACAGCTGTAGGGAATCTGTATGGACTTGTACGACCTCCTTTTGTAGCTGCTTTCTGTCGACCTGTGCATGCTTTGTCTTGTTTTGCAGCTCGGTGATCTTGATTCTTGCTCCTCCTTCCTAGTTAAATCCTCTGTCTAACTTTCTCTCCCTGTCTGTATCCTGTCTCTGTCGGAATACAAGTGTGTGTGTCCTCTCAACCAATGGACCTTTCTTTTATAAATTTAGGTAAAGCGAAAACCCCAATTTCACTTTCACTTAAAGTCAATAAATAATTAGATCACTTTAATTATTTTCCAAAGTAAACTTAGGAAAAATAATTAAATACCACTGGGTTCTTGATGTAAAGTCTTCTGCATGCAAGGACACTTGCATGTAGGAAGACCTTCCTTGTTGCTGCTAATCTAACAGACCTACTGGCTGATCATATAAGCAAGAGAAAGAAGGCAGATTCATCGTTTAAACAACTGTACGAATGGCAAGAACACTTAAAGAATATTCCACAAGATCTTCCTAGTCTAGACTCTATAAAACGGATGAGAGTCCGGATGTTAATCAACTCCCAGGAGTTTGTCTATGAAAATGTCTATTACACAATAACCAAGGGCTAGAAGATTTGTGCCTAGCAGTGGATGCTTACTGATGATAAGATGGAAACACTAGGCATGCAAACTTTCGATGAGTTGGCCGATGTAGACCGAGATAACTTAAAGATAGCAGAAGTGGAAGAACAAAGAGATCAAGCAACAAATACAATTCAGAACATATCTCAAATAGATATCTTTGCGTTCAAACTATTTATAGCAACTCCAACACAACTCCAAGTTAGCTTACAGGGGTTTCTTAACAGTTGGTCGAGAATCCGCTTCAATAAGATTAGTCCCTCTTGTGTAAAGCTCGTCTGTAGTTAGAACATGCCACCTATTTAGATGTCACAGAGGTGTTGAGGTTTACTCTAAGTGGAAAGACTTTGCTTCTGGTTCTGGGTAGTGGAAATAATAGTGATGTCTTAGTTATTCCTAAAAACTCTCCTTGATTGAGGGAGCTAGAATTGTATTTATTTGAAAAACTTTTGAGAAAGAGGGAGGATACGAGCTGATGAAAGGCTAGTGAAATTTCTTGCACTAGGCATGTTTTTAAGAACTTTTGACCTGCGATAACCATGTATATAATATCTTACACGCTGGGTAATGTCAGATGGAATAACTGTTTTATATGAAAGGATTCGACATTTATGAATAAAGTTTTCTTGATATGTTTGTGTCTCTCACTGAAAATTGATTAAATTTCTTATGTTAAATTATTCTTGAAGCTATAATAATCATTAAAGATGTTTCTATGTGATGGATGAATATTACTGAATCAAAATTGTATTTGTTCATCTGTATTTGTTATATTTCTACTTTGAGAAGCTTTTAGCATAAAGACATGATAAAAAAGCCTAATATAAAAGTTATTTTGATTCTGCAATTCGATCTCTTCTGACCAACCACCCTCCTGGTAGGTTTCCCTGCTGGGGTCATTAACCAAACTATCTTTTTTACATGTTCTCTCTTTTGAAACACTTAAAACATAGCCACAAATATTAAGTCTCTTCCCAAAGAGCAAAACCATAAGCTAACGAAAGCTTAACTCCATTGACAGCGATCACTCCAAACGACTGGGAAATAGGAAGGTTTTTGAGGAAATCGTTTGAAGTTCCTAGATCGGATCATTTAGCTTTGCATTGACGTTTGAACCAGTTTTAGGTTTCAACACTAGGGTAACTGCAGAACAAACCTCCGCTTCATGCCCTGCAATTTTGATAAGGTTGCAATTCCTCGTTCTCATCCCTATTCCTAGTGATTTGAAGAACAGATTTGTTTGCAATATGCATAACATCTAGGGTAACTGTAGAACAAACCTTCGCTTCATGCTCGACAATTTTGATAAGGTTGTATTTTAAGCAGCTAATTCCACCATAAATCTCCTTGCCACATAGTTCGCAATTCAATCTTTGTCTATTATGAGGGTGAATTGGTTCACCATACTCCCACATTGGATGCAATAGCTTTGGTATTGTGTTGAGTTGAGATTAAACCTATGGCACAGAATAAAAAGAAAAATAAAACACAAAAGAAAGCTTAAATTTTTTAAAAGAATCCTTGAAATGAGTTGAATTATAAAATCTTCCATTGAAAGACATCGAAAAGAGGCATATATAATGGTTATTGAAAACCCTATATTAAGTCTAGGAAAACAAGCTAATTTGAAGCATAGAATTTAATACATAGCTGGAAAAATGGAGATGTATTATAGTGAATCCCAACTCCACAATTGCTTCGCTAATGTCAACAATAACCCTAAATTTCCCCATGTTCTATCAATGCAAAATGGTCAGAAACCTTCTTGGAGCTCAATCGCCTTCTTCAACAATGCACAATAACTCCAAAAAACCCTATCCCAGTGTTCCACGGGGACGCGCCTCCCACGGTTGGGGGCTCGCCCCACGCCTCAGGGGCTGAGGGGCTCCATGGGAAACGTTTCCCAGCGCCCCCCTTTCTGCGAAACTTGGGGAAACGCGGGTCTAGGAGTTTCCCGGATTGGGGGGCTCCCACATGCCCCCTCCTGAAAATGGGGGGCTCCGACAGGCCCCCACTGCTCTTGATTTTTTAATTTTTTTTACTTAAAAAGGAAATGGTTCATCTTAAATTTTAGCCTTTTAGACTAAATGGTCATTTTAAAACGAAATAGAAACAAATAAAAAGAAACAAACATCGATATGATATGCTTGGCTATAACGATTACATTAAATAACACTAAAGTCTTCGGTAACATAATCATGCTAGTATGCAAATGGTGATGGGATGGGGAATTGATATGTTTATATGTTGGGGTTCATATTTTTATTATTTTTCTTTTTTCTTTTTTATAATTTTAGAGACCGACCCCCCTATGTTAGGGACCCTGACACCTCCCTGCCCCCCCGTCCCCTAAAATACCCCAAAATTTTGGGGTGTCTCTACACGTCCCAATGTGCTTTTCCCCGCTCCCACACCCCCCCGTCCCGGAAACTTGGTGGAACACTGCCCTGTCCTAAACCTTATTTCCCACTTTTCGCGTATCTTCAATAAGCAGGGTGATATTTTCCATTGACACGTGATATAGTCTGAATTTATTGCGAGTTCATGAATATGTTGTGACACATTCAAAATATCGTTTGTGTTGTGATTTTTAGGTGTCAATATATCATGGCCCTAGTCATATCAGGATATATACTATATATGACTGATATATTAACTATGTTATTTGCAGAATCGACCTTGTTGTCCACATACTAAGAATCAACACAGAATTGTAAAATTACAAGCTACTGAGTATTGTCTCATATCAAGTAGACTGGGATGGAAGAATGCAATCGAACCAATTCTTAGATGTTTGAGTAAGGATGCCATGGGCTTTTGCAGGAGTTGCAGGGTGTGCTTTGTGGTGGACATACTTTTAAGCAAGGGCAAGGTCTGCTTCATGAAAAACTTGTTTCTTGGTTTCTCATATCAGCAGTCTGTTTGCTACCTGACACTTTTTCTGGACTTCCTATTGTCAAGTCTCACCTGTTCCCTTCTGCTTCCTTCACTCCACCACGAAGTTCCTTCATGCTGTGGATTCTGTTTACATTGTCTTTTTTCACATAATTCTTCTCTCTGTTATTGGGTTTCCTCCATGCTCTGTCTGCTGTGTTTTAAAAATGGTGACAAGGTTGTTTTGTCTGTTGCTTTTTAAGCTCAGGTAAGTTATTATCAAAGAATTTACTTATAAGCTGAGATTGGCTTCTCTTATAAGAACTTTTTTATATTGAAATAGTTGGCATTTGAAAGTATAGTATAAAACTTGCAAAGGCAGCTACGCTGCCTTTCACTATAATTCTAATTTTGGATAGGTGAAACTTCAAGCAGAAAAGTTAGCATAATCAAAGCCTTTCTTATTTAGTTGTCCAGTCTTGTCTTCTAGAATATTGTGATAAAAATTGTACCTGGTGAATACATCTGTCAAGGACTGATATCTGACTAACTTTTTTTAACTTTTAATGTTTAAAATTACTTTTATTTCTAAATTCAATATATGTGAAACACTTCTAAATTGGTTTGCCAACATCTAAAGTTGTTTGGATACATGCAAATCCTACTTATTTATTTAGTGAAGAAAAGCACCTCATGTTAGTTTCTCCTCCATTTCTCGTACTGTCTTGTTGTTTTCTTATGAGTACATTTTAGATCAAGTGTTTGGTGGTCAGAGTTAGTTTATTTTTTATTTCTACATGATGTGTTTGGTTTTCTAACATGCAACAAATGGTAGCAAAACTATTTCAAGCCATTTATTGTTAAGAATCCTTGAAAAGCTTATATAAATTACTTCTCTGCAGGTCTATCACCCACCTTTGGCCACGATAAAGATAGCATCATTGTTGGAGAAAATTTCATCTTTGAAGGTGACTAGCTTTATAGTATTTATTAGCTAGCCTTGCTAGTCTGAACATTATTGCATGAAAATTTGCATTTTGTAATCTATATAGATGAATCTAAACAACTTGGGGTTAGATTATCTATAATGTTTATAGAGAAATATGGAGTTAAAATTATTTCTTTTTGTAGCTAGTCTCAAACAATTGTTTAGCAAATCAAGGACTCACTGATTCATATCACTTTGACTTGGTATATTTATATGTAAGGCTCTCTTAATGTCATGATTCGGATTTTTTATCCCAACCATTATCTTTGATATGCATGCCACATTTTCTCGTTATTGCATTTGATTTTCCATGTAGGTTCAACGATACACAGTGATATTCTAGGTGTTTGAACTTTGAATGAACACCTTTTGGTGTACTATCTTTACAATAGTCACAATACATAGGACCTAATTATTGTTGTTGAAAATGTAACTTCGAAAGATATTCTATTGTATATTATTATTGTATTGTACCTCCGTCGAAGATGTTTTTCCTCCGTCCGGGGATGTTATTGTTGAAATACTGAGAGGGAGGTGAATCGATATTTGCACAATTATAAAATTTTTAACCAAGAGCAAGTTGCTGATCACCAATCATAGCATATCATCAATGTACATGAAAATAATAAGATGCACAGTACACAATATTTTCACGTGGAAACCCAAGTCCTGGGGGTAAAACCACGGAAGCTTTTTTAAAAATAAATTTGACCCAATAACAATTGGGGTAAACAAATTTAATACAACTTTACTAGCTACAACTGGAAAGGGGCTACAACCCCTTACGATTCGTCAGCTACAACTGACAAGATGCTACAACAGCTTAACTCACAAGATTGTGAGCCCTGGCACCACCCTACCACCCTGAAGAAAAAGAGGACTGGACCTGTGGACTTGTCAAAACGAATCACTGAACTTCCAGCTGCTGATAACCACTGCTCTCTGATCACTTCCATACACTGTTCATGTACATCATTGTTCACCTCATCATACCCAGTCACTCATCAAGTAGTTCTGCTCTGCCTTCACTAATCATAAGGTATGCATGCATCATCAAATATACAACATCATCATGTATGTATCATCAAGTGTACATCATAGCGCATAGGAGAGCATCATTACACCATATCATGCATGTGCATGATATTGTATACGAGTGTAGCATGCACCATCATCATATAGTAGCATACATCATCATCATAAAGTGTTCAATGTAGGCATCATAAACATCAAGTGTACATCATCATCATGTGCGTTATCATCATAGAGTAAATCATAGAGTAGCATGTATCATCACATCATCATCATTTTGTACTGTTCACACATCACTGTACATACACTTGTACACTTCTCTGTGCATGCATCATACACTTGTATATCACTGTATATATATTTTCATGCATTGTATATCACTGTATAAGTATATTTAATGGTTGCATATATACCTTGTCAATGCATTATCTGAGTATGTCACTGTAGAAGACCCTTGGACTGTGTATACAGTTGAAGACTTCGAGACTGAAATTCAGACTGTACTTGTGGATGACCTCAAACCCGGCAGCAACCCAGCAACCAAAACTCAGATTTACTCTCCAAACAATTCATTGTAACAGGCTTGGTTCCAGACACTTGGACTGTTAAAAAAAACAGACTGTATGTTGACTGTAGAAGACTTCGGTCTGTCATAAAACTCCAAAGAAATATCACTGTTCCATCATTAAAAAACTCGTGTTTGTGATAAGGTAAGACGGCAGCAACAAATGTTGAGAACCCAAGATAAAAAAAGACTTGTTCAATCTTCAAGATTCTGACTTGTTTTGATAACCTCAAAAACCTTTTCTCTGTGGAAAATTTGGATGCTGCCTCAGTCATCTCACGGAAAACCTCAGTCAAACTGTTTCATTCGTTGATGTTAGAGTTATGGCAAATGTTTGGTGTATAAATACTCCAAATAGGCGTTGAGTGAGAGGATCTTAGGGCCGACTTCAAGGAGGGTTCACATGTTTTATTTATATAAAAAATGTTTTAAAACTCATCCACTTAATGGGGCCGACTTTATTAAAGTTTGCAAACCATGCGTGTGAGGGTGTCTAGTCTTTAAGAGAGTGTCAAATAATATTTAAATTTTTTTTTGACACTTCAACTTAATGTGGTCAACCTTGACAAGGGTTAGTGTGGTAGCGAGGTTTCCAAAGGTAAGCTATTCATTAAGTTTAATATTTTATTTTCTTGTCATAGGATTAGGGTTTTGTATGTTAGGACATCACCATATGTAAGGGTGTCCTCTACTTATCAAGGGTGGACCATAGTGCCAAGAGCCCCATCCTCATGACCATCAAGGAATCAAGTGTGTGGGTCCAAGGACTCCCTTGAGCACTAAGACCACCTCACCTACCTCATCAACACTTAGATGACCCTGAACACTTAACCAGACCATCAAGGGTACAAAGGATCATTAGACCATTAGGGTGGGAGTACCTAGACTTCTCCTAGGGTGCCATGATCTCATTAAAACACAAATGCCCACAGAATGGGTCATTTGGCCTATTGCAACTTCTTCAACCTGCCAAGGACACTTTCTAGGGTACTAGGGCATAGTATGTGGTACTGAGGAATCCAAAGAAACAACTGGGGAACCATAGAAACAACTTAGGGGTACTTAAACACTCTAAAGGGTGTACAAGGATTTTGCCACTCTCCCAAGGGCTACAAAGGCTTTAGACTTGGGCTTGGACAAGGTCAAAAGGTCTCCTTTGACAGTGACAACTACTTAACGCTCAGGGGCTCCTGAAGGGGCACCAAGACACATTGACACACCTGTTGGCATCAATGACAATTTAGTCGACAATTATTATTGTATTTGGTCATGCTAGAATATTGAGGTAAATCTTCCTTTGTAAGTCGGGGCAATTGTCCCAGAAGAAATATTGTAAAATGTATTTTGAGTCTCCTAAGAGGGAAGTCGACCTAGTCAGGGTTTTTGGTCAGTCACTTGTAAAGTATAAATAAGGAGGCACCCTCCCTCATTTGGACACACATCACTCAAGCAAGTTCGCTCAAGAGAGAGAAAGAGAAGTGTGCCAATGAAGGAGAAGAAGAAGTTGCTAAAGACTTCTTATCTTTGAGTATTCTATCTTTGTTCGACATTGTGCTAAGTGAAGGAACTATTCTGAAGAAGTTGCGGGGTTTTCTCCTTTATGGTTTCCTCGAGGAAAATCTTTGTGTTCTTGTGTATTGCTGTGCTTGTCTATCTTTCAGTTTAAAGATCTAACCTAAGTAATTTAAAGTACAAATTCTAAAATGGTATTAGAGCCACTCTAAAAGAAGGCCTTGTGTAGCTGCAAAAACTAGGGCTTTCAAGATTTTCTCCACGACATTTCTAGAAAAGAGGGCTAGGCTAACTCGCCTCAAGGAGGTGCATCTTTTGGTGGAGAAAAATTCCAGTTTGGAGAAGTTTCAATTTTGACCTATTCACTACTGCCAGAGGAAACTAGGGCATCAATTTTTTGGAGTTTCCCTCCACATAATTTGGAAAAGGACCTCACTGGACAACTTGCCTCAAGGAAGCACAGCTTTCTATCTAGACATAATTTTAAGATTTCCAGTTTGGAAAATTAGGGTTACTCTGTGGAACCATAAGTCAACCAGATCTAGAATCAGTTTGGGCATCTCAAATGAGTAAGATCTATTTCCTTGTTATTTCCAATTGAGGTTCTCATATGAAGATGATGAATCACACCAAGGTTGAGGATAAGCTTGAAGGAGCAGATAACTTCCGAGCATGGAAGTATAGAATCTCGCTTATCCTAGAGGAGAATGACTTGGCCAAATATGTCAATGACGAGGTTCTAGAACCAGAGGGAGAAGAGGTAAAGGAAAACCACAAGAAGAACATGATAAGAGTTAAAAGGTGTCGTCGCCTTACACACACCTGAGGGGAAAACGTAACATAAATCTTCAAGCTGCTTGGTGTGTCCTTGGGGGCAAGTCTCAAGTCAGGTGCTGTCACTTGATCTTGACTCCTCTGTTTAGGAAAACTCCCAACGAAGCCAAGGGGGGTGGTCCCTACAAAGAGTTACTAAGGCTATTAAGTTTTTACTAAGTGTTTATGATAGATGTGGTTGTTTTTAGGAGTTTTTCGAATACAATTACTTAATCAAGATGTTTGCAAATATGAAAAGTACTTCAACAACGTATAAACATAGCATCAACATATAAGGTTTAAGCAACAACAATACACTGATAATAAGCAAGTGAAGAGTATTGTTGTAAATGTAGTTCAGTGCCAATGGAGTTAAATAAAATAGTGGTACTGAAAGATCAAAGTATTTTGCAAATGTGTCTTGGTTCGTTTTAAAATTAATGTGGATTTGATTCATGAATTAGAGGCAAAGGTACTCTAGATATACCTGACGGTACGAGAAGTATGCTAAAAAAACATTATCAAATATGGCTCCATGCGAGGAAATGTGGTATGGATCAGAGTCTCTGGGTGGTCTCCAACACTACACCAATCGAGGGTGCATCCTGACGGTATCCCGAGGTCACTACCTAGTCGTTCCCACTTCCTCTGTGAAATTTCCCCACGAGATTGAATCGAGGTGTTGGATTTTCTCCTTGGGAGATTTATTGGGACGTGAAATGAATTAAATGAGTTACTTGAATTCCTTTCTGATACAAACACTCTGGATTAGACAAACAACAGATGGTGTAGAGCATATGAGAAGGGAGGCCTTGGTTAATTTTAAGGATTTTAGTGCAATAATTGTCTTGGTTATTAGATCCAAGAATCTCTTTCCAGGTCTTAAGACGGTACTCAAGAGAGCAAGGATGTTAGTTTCAGAACAAAAATAAAACTTAAAAAAAGGCAGAATAGAAATAAATCGTGAGGCTAATTACTACGGCAAGGAATATCTTTTCCTCAAACGAGCAAGCTCTTATGGGTAATTTAGTAGATCAATGCTGGGTTAGTGTTACTTTCCAAAAAAAACAGAATAAAGATTGCTTCAAAGATATAGAACAAAAGGATTGTACTACTTCCTACGACAAAGAGTGTCTTTTCCCTGATCGAGAGAACTCTCTTGGGTAATTTAGTAAAGCAATGCTGTATTAGTTCTAAAATGAAAGTAAAGCAATTAAAGATTGATTGCGTTACTGTGAAGTAAATCAAGCAAAAACTAAAATTATTCTAAAGACTTGCAAAAAGTAAACAATCACACAAGGGGCGATAGAGGCTTCCCTCGAATGGGGAAAGGAGGGTATGGGAGCCATAATCCCACTTGATCTTTTATTATGATTTATTACAATGCTATCAAGAAAAAGGAATACACTTTTTCGACCCTTGGGAAATGGATCAAAAGGGGTTTTACAAGTGCCGGGGGAGAAGATGAATGAAAGAGGGGGAAGATGGATATATTGTGGGTGCTTCGGATGGCCAAAAGCTTGAATTTTTGACAGGACTTCCCTCTCTTTTTTCTCCGACTTGCTAAAATCCAGCAAGCAATAAAGTTATAAAATCCTTAGAAATGTTAGCTAAAGCACAAAAATTTACAACCTTTACCACTTGGAAAAATATTGAAGAAGTTGAAGCTGAAGTGCTAAAGACAATGCGATCTAGATCAATAAGCTTTTAGATGCGAAATTTCATTTCTTAGATCTAAATTGAAGCAAGTAAAAAATGAATGTTGAACTCTAAAGATCCGATTTTAACTTGCAAAAAATATAAGGAAAGAGATTAAGGTTGAGTATTTTATTAAGAAGGAAGAAGAAGAGCTCAAGCTCAAGCCTCAACAAGGTTGAGGTGGAGGGTGCCTATAGAATAAACAAGTTAGATCCAAAATGTAGTGGTGAAGAAGACAAGATGCAACCGAGCTCCAGTCTTGTTCCACTTTCGGTGGTCTGCAAAGCTAGACAAAAAATCTTCATGCAAAGATAAGATCTAGTATGGTAAGTCACATAAAACCAAAAACATACAAGTATTACCGACTACAACATATAACTTTTGAATCTTATCTGATTACACATAAATAAGCAACTTGAACTACAAATGTGTATTCTACGCATTGGAATACAAACTTCTACGCTAGATATTTGAAATAGCATGAACAACAGAAAGTGCTAAACAAATATTGACTCTGTTACAAAACAAGCATTCACCATAGAAAGTATTGCACCAACAAATTGTCCTCCAAAGACTCAACTTTATTCATAACAAAGATAAACAATTACAATTATCTAAGAAGAGATTCCTTTCTTCCGTTCGGAATGAGGAAGAAGGCGTTGCTTAAATAGAAATTACAAACCCCTGGGGGGTGCATCAAACCACTGAAGAGAACTGGTGCATTAGCTTGAGATGAAGTCAAGTGCATGGAGTGATTGAAGGAATGTTGATTGAGTTAAAGTGGAGTGTAACTCCAAGGGATGTGCCACCTCTCATAAGAGAGATACGCTCCCATCCAAATGCCTCACCAATCCACTCCTCATTTGTCACATCAACCAAGTCGTGATGGCCTAAGAGGTGGCGCACTATCCAAGTCTCATTGACTCGCCACCTCTCCCATTAACTCCGGATCACACACTTAGATTAAGGAAGGAACTCACCCCAAAATATTTTATTTTGTTATATTTAATATTATGTTTGTTACATTGTCTTCCCCTTAAGGGAAGCTCTGTCCTCAAAGGTTATTGAAGAGAAGACTTACGTCAAGTTTCTTGCTTGTAATGTCATCTCTCGATCTTTTGCCTTAGTAACTGCGACTCTTGACAAAACAAAATGATATAAGTTACGAATTCCCAAGAAAAAATGTCGCATTGTTTGTGACGTTGTCCATCCGAGATATATCTTCATTGGAGCTATTCGTTGATCGCTTTGTTGGATGGAATTTCTCGTTCTCTGCCTAGCTTGTTCATTTTCTGTTATTTCTCTTCTGAAATCATAACTCCTCCATTTATGTTCATTTTGACCCTGCCATTTGTCAAATTGTTTTTTATAGTTTGGGTGTCGATAAGGAGTTTTTGTTGTTTGTTTTGTTACTGGAGTGGCTTCTTGTTCCTTAACTTGAATTTGTTTTCTGAGAGTCTGGAAGCTTCCTTCTGGATTTGCTCTAATTTGTTCTCTAATAGAGTGTTATTACTCTGAATCTTTTCGAACCTTTCTAATTGCGACTTTTTGTTCTTTTTTAACTCTTTTATTTGCTCTTCTAGTTCTTGATTAAGATTTCTCAGGCGATGATTTTCTTCTTGCTTCTCTATAACTTTTCCTTCGAAGTCTGCATTAAGTTTTTCTGACTTACGAATTTTTTTAACTTCTTGATCTTTGTAACCAACGTCTTGTTATGATTCTTTAGTCAAAATACTTCTTCAGTCTTGCTTGTTAATGTATTATAGCTTTTTGTAATTTCCAACTTGTGTGCCGTTGTAAAGTCGTCGTATTTATGTTGGAGTTCTTTCATATGTTGCTGATGTCGATATATCTCGGATTGTAGACTTTCTAACTTGAAGAAAAACCTTGACATTAATATGAAAACTTCCATTCACACATTCTGTCAAACATTTGAATATCTAGGGTTTTTTATTAAAATTTTACTCATTAATTTAAAATAAAAACCACCACTTCAAGATCTTCTCAAACACTAAAGTATCAATTAAACACATGAGGCAGATATTTTTGGTCAAAAGATCGGGCAAAAGCCCAACTACAGGGAAACCCTAGAAGAAGAAAAATTTATTAAGAAGAGTACTCAGAAATTTTCATCAACACAAGAATTAATTCCTTCAACCCTAATTGACAGAATTACACCAAACTGGAACAAGAAGCAAAATACCTCGATTTTCCTGCCAAATAACAGCTGTGCGCCCTGCTGTATGATCCTCACACATGATGTACGATTATACTTTTTTTCCTCGAAAATCTTGCCACACATGCCAGAAGTCAATGTTGCTGTGCGACCTATTAGTCTGCAATAAATGTGACAGCGTTGCCTTGGCAAATGTGCCCACACGTGTTGTTGTACGACTTATCAGTGTGTTGCTGTACAGTCCTTTTGGATGCCTTGGAAAATGTGTTGCTGCTCCTTGGGAATTGTGTCGGTGCTGCTAGAGTATCTCTTCTCTCTGATCACTTTTCTTCTTACTCTCTCTTTATTAATGGTGTGCGTCATTTGTCCACTCTTTCTTTGTTTTATACTTTAAATTTTGTAACTACTTATCTTAACCACCTAATCTAAGGTTGGGATTCATTTAGAAAATCAAGGGCATTCATCTAATGCACTCACTTTTAATAATTAATTCACTTTAATTATTAAATAATCACTTAAGTGAGACCCATTCTATAAAGTACAAAACATCATTTTATTTATATAACATTCACTAAATACATAAATATACAAGGACAAAGTCTAAGTCCTCCTCATCACACCCACACCAAAAATATGAGTGAGGACCTTCAGAGTTATTTTTTAACACTACCTCTTAATGATGAATGTCCACAACACCATCTCCATCTCTAACTCCTGAAACAACTCCCTCCTACTCTGTAATCTCTTTCGGATACAAGTGCTCAACACCATAGTAGAACTTTGAAGCCTGAGACTCGACCTGAGCCTCATCCACTTGCTCATCAACACCATCACTAGATTGGTTGAGTCTCCTGCCAGTGCTCTGGAGAGAATCACTCTCCTCATCAGAAACATGCACATCAGATGCAACTTTGCCTCATCCTCTGACTCTGACAACCACCCACCTGCTCCTGGACGTACAATGTGCGCTCTCAAAACATAGGGCCCGTCCATGCGATTGCCTAACATAATGGTAGTACTAACTAGCTCATCTCTTATGTACAGGAAAACATGACTAGATCTCACCATCATCCTCAATGGATGTCACCAAGAGTTTGCTAACTCTCATCCTAGGAACAAAGAGTACTCTGTGCATCTCCAAGAACTTACCAAGGTCTAGTTGGAACTTGACTGTTCCAACCCCTTGGATCGCCACCTGAGGCCTATCAATATCCGTCTGAATATAGTCCTAGTCCCAACTCTGTGATAATATGAAAGATATCATAGATTCCAATCATGTGTCTAGTTGCTCCATTGTCAACAACCTATAAATTCTAAAACACAAAGCTCCCTATACTGGAATCAATAGAGACAAGATAAAACTCTTGCTCAAACTTCGCTGCATAGTCTTCCACTGCTGCAGACGCTGCCATGTCTCTCTCTGTCTTCTCTTTCTTCTTCTCAGGACATTTAGAGACATAATGTTCCATCTCACAACACTGATAACATTTGACCTGATTGATGTCTTTCTTCTTCTTGTTAGCTTTTGTTGCAAGTGGCATGTTCTACTCCACTTCTTCATTGACTTGACTACCTAGAGACCCTTCTCAAATCTCCTCCTGAGTAAAATCATCCCATAGTCTAGACCAATTGGGTAGCCTTTCTCTACCTACAATGCACTTCACAAATACGTCCCACATCTTTGTGAAACCCTTCAGGGCTATCCTCACCAGTTCAGAATCAAGGACAATATCTCCTACAGTTGCTAACTCATTCTTAACTTGCGCCATACGAGTTAAGTAGGATGCCACACCCTCATCCTTGTTCATCTTGACATTGTGTAGCTTGTCCTTTACTGCCATCTTGTGGTTCTTGTTCTTGGCTTAAAATAACTAGTTCAATGTATCCCACATGTCTTTAGCAGTTTTCTTCTTTGCTAAATGTTGAATTAGATGCCCTTTCAATCCATCTAGGATCACTCTCTAGGATCTGGATTCAAGGGATTCAAACTCATCTAATGCATCCGGGTTTGTACGCTTGGTCATCTTGGTGTTAGCAAAACTGCATATTTTTCATTCTTTTAATACGACAGTAATCCTTACTTTCCATGGGAGGTAGTTGGATACACCATCCAATCTATCCTCATATTGTATGCTCGTCATTGGAAATTACTTATGACAAATATTAACTGAAAGACAACACAACTTCTTTTAACTTAGAATCGCAATCTTGAACCCTACTTCACTACCACTTTGATACCATGAAGAAAAAACTTGACATTAATATGAAAACTTTCATTCAAACATTCTGTCAAACACTTGAATATCTAGGGTTTTTGATTAAAATTTTGCTCATGAACTTAAAATAAAAACCACCACTTCAAGATCTTCTCTAACACCGAAGTGTCAATCAAACACATGAGACACATATTTTTGGTCAAAAGACCGAGCAAAACGCCAACTCTGGGGAAAACCCTAGAAGAAGAATATTTTATTAAGAAGAGAACTCAGGAATTCTCATCAACACAAGAATTATTTCCTTCAACCCTAACTGACAGGATTACACCAAACTGGAACACCAAGCAAAATACCTCGAATTTCGTGCCAAATACCAGCTATATGACCCTCACATGGGCTGTAAGATTGTACTTTTATGTTGTACTTTTCTGCCTCAAAAATTGTGCCATGCATGCCAGAAATAAATGCTGCCGTATGACCTGTCAGTCTACAATAAATGTGATAGGGTTGCCTTGGGAAATGTGCATATTGATGCGTTTCACACACCTGGGGGGAACGTGGCAGAAATCTTCAAGCCACTCGGGGCAAGTCTTGAGTCAAGGATGTCACCTTGTTCTCGACTCCATCGCTTAGGCAAACTGCTAACGAAGCCAAGGGGGTAGACCGTAGGAGTTTTTAAGGCTGTGTTGTCGCCTAAAACACACTTTATTGTGGAAAAGTGTTCCAACCACTAGGTGTGTTCCCGAGGGCAACTATGAGTTTAGAACCTAATGTCACCTCTATTCCTAAGTCCTCTGTTTAGACCCAACTCCTAAAAGGTCCTGTGGGGCAGTCGCTATTTACTATGTTTCAAAGGTTGTGTTTAGGAGTTAAAAGATGAATAAATTAATTTAAACTTTATGGCAATCAATCATGTAGAAATGCAGTAATTTCCAATGACAGGCAAATATTTCTTTATTTGTAAACCAAATATAATTGAAAGAGAAATATAGTATTATTGAACCAATGGCTATCTAAATTGGGCTATGGAGTCACAAAGAAAGATTACAATGAAACTGTCAAAATGCAGAAATTGCTCTAAATCATTCGTTCACCATAATAATCAAAAGACCACATTCATCAAATGTAAAATACTTTAAACAAATGAACTAAAGTGTACGAGATGAGCTTGAAGTAGAACTGAACCAAGTAAACGATGACTGCAATAGTAATTAAAATGAAAGATCGTGATGTTGTGCAAGTGGTCCAATAGATTTTAATTTATTTTAAGGCCTTTCTTCAAATTAAAGGATTAATGTGTTTGCATGAGAAATAAACCAAGTAACTAATGTGTCTACCTCCAACCCTTATCCCTCAACTGAGAGAAACTGTTGGGTGCTCAACAAGAGAGCACAAGGCTCCCTCCTAGCTCCACAAGTTAGTCCCAAGAACTGACCGGGTGCTCAACAAGAGGACACAGAGTGCCATGAGGCCCCCAACGACCTCTACCCCTCTAGCTCTACACATTAATCCTCTTTTTCTCAATCCTGCAATAATGGATTGAAATGCTTATTATTCAAGCCAACTCAAATCTTCTCTGTTTCTTGTCACCCAGGGTCAGACCAACCGACAAGTGGAGTGAATTCGGGGCGAAGATTGGGGCAAGGTTTTTTTTAAATGAAATAAAGAATTTAACAATTATTAACAATGCAAGCCCGCACGATATAACAAGGATGGCATAGTCGAATCACTTGGAAGGTGTGGGCAAATAAAAATAAAATGAAGAAAGATACAGGCCAACACGATTTCGCAAGGATGGCAAAGCCAAATCACTTGCAAGGTGTGGGCAAATGGAAATAACAAAATAGAACTCTAGCCAACACGATTTTGCAAGGATGACATAGGCAAATCACTTCCAAGGTGTGGGCAAAAATAAAGAAGAAAATTAAAACAAAATGAAACTTTAACTAATCGAAACCCACGCCAATCAACAATTGCTTATGCAAAGGTGGGCAAGCCCAACTTCTTTAGCATGCAAAGATGACAAACAAGGGAAACTTGGACTTGTTACAATGGTTGAAATTTCAGCATAAAGAATAAGAGGAAAGAAGTGGAAAACCCGTGTTTTCACCCCTTTTTTTTGTGATGGCCTTGACGCTTTTCCTTTGGGGTAGCCTTTGCACCGTTCTTGGCTTAAATTTGACAGAGTTTTGCCTTGTTTTGTTACCAACCTACTAAAAACCAGCAAACAGAAAAATGATAAAATGTGTTCAAAATCACTTTGGGGAAGTTAGTATGTTAGTGCAATATATATACAAAATTTACACAAAGTTGCCAAATGAATAATTTTGAAGGAACTTGAGTATAAAAGGGTTAAAATCAGGTTTGAAACACTCAACAAACTAAAATTAAAATGCAGAAATTTGTATGTATAGAAAGAGAAAATTGGTCCTTTGTTCTTCAAGAAGTGAAGCAATGGGGCATCCAACCGAGAAATCCCATTCTTCAATCTAAATAACCGGCAACTTATAATATTTTCACTACACAACTACTAGAAGGTGAGAATCAAATAATGAGCAAAGAAATCATAAACTTCAAACTAGAAAACATATGAACTTCTTTTCCTACAAGAATGAAAACTCTCAAAATTTATGGAATGCAAATACCATAAATCTTACCAAAGCAAATAAGTATGCTTCCTTGGCCAACCAAACTTGTGTAGCTCCTCAAGCATGGAAGTAAATCATCAATGGGAACAATTGACACAATATTCTTCCAAAGATTTTAATTACCAAAGTCAAATGGATGAAAATTACAATGGCCCAAGCAAGCGCAAGGGTAAGAGAGCAAGAAAAGAATGAGAGCATGAGCAAGAGAGTGGGTGTGTGTGTGTAACCCAAATGAGGAGGGGAAGCCTCCTTAGATAGGAGAAATGAAAGAGAGAGGCTCTTTGCATGCTAGACAAGTGTCACAAGGGAGAGAGGAGGGCCCCTCTGAGGGCCCAAGAGAGGGGCGAATTTGCTCAAGGAGGGCAAAACCATTGTTTGGGATCTCAAATATGGGGAGAGAAACCCCCAATTTAATGCTTTTAACCTTATTGCTATGTCAAATGGGGAGGAAATCACAATAGTGGGACCCCTTCCATTGACTTTAGCTCACCCAACCTATCAAAGAGAGAAGGGGGCACCCCCCTAGAGTCGACAACTCAAAACTTGTTACATGATTGCTTGGGGGGCCCCCTTTGGATCTTAAATTTGTCTTACAAACCTAATATAAACATTAGAATCTTTACTTGGCCGCTCTAAGTGACTATAGTGGCTTTTCCAGATTTTGAATTTCTAATTAAATGCCCAATTTCTTGATTTCCATGACTGACTTGGGAAAAAGTGACCCAAACCACAGTAATAATTGTCTGAATGGCTTCAAACTTGGCCCAAGGGTGTAGGGGGTCTCATGCCATTTGTCTTGAGTACCCACACCCCTATACAACATTAAAAAGGACCAAGTAACCATCTTTTACATTACAACAAATTGTCTTGAGTGACAATTTTTAATGACAAAAAATTAGAAAAAACTATGCAAAACTTAATGAAATTCTGCAAGACTCTGGATAATGTCCAACATGGTAATATAGAACATTCCTAGGCCCCAATCATCCCATGGACTCGATCACTAGAACACCTTTCACCACTTTGGAGGTAATTTTGAGTGAAAAACTCAAATAATTAAAATCTCTAAAAAGAAATTTTAATTATCCAAGCGAAAAAACACTCGATGAAAGGACTTCCTTAATGACTAAGTCTCAGGCGATTAAGTTACAGAAAACTAGAACTTCATGCTGACATATCCTTACAAAATCCCCTGCAGGGGTGTGGAAATTTCATAGAGAGAAGAAGAGAAGAAGAGCTATCTCGCTTGACATAATCATTAAGTACTTCATTGTTATCTTCAAGGCACATCCAACATTTGCATGGTACATCATTGTCCACCTAGTTGGTTTTAGTGGCCAACAGATTGATTAGGCTTTAGTGATGATGGTTTAAATGAGTGAGTTTTTTAGGAGTTTTTCAAACAACAATAATAGAACAAGAGATTGCTAAGATGAACCGATTACAATAGCATAAATAACACAAGAGTTTTTAAATGAAATATTCAACTCATGAATTATATAGATAGAAAAATATATAGTAGTGCTCAATTAAAATGGAGTCGCAAGATTGTATGTGTTGAAAATGCTGAAGTAGATGTTTTGTAATTGTCTCTTGGTAAGTTTTAAATTATTGTGAAAAATGAATGATTTAGATTAGGGGAAAGGGAACTCCAAATATATCCGAAAGTACGAGGAATATGTCCAAAACCCTTATTCGATGCGGTTTCGCACAAGGAATATGTGGGTCGGATTGGAGTCTCTGAGACCTGTCCAACACCACACCAACAAGAGTGTAGCCTGACGGTGTCCCTGTTGATTAAGTTGTCATTAATGCGAACAACGCTTGGTCATTGATGCCAAGAAGTGTGTCTTGGTGCCCCTTGAGGAGTCCCTGAGGGTTAAGTAGTTGCCAGTGTCTAAGGAGACCTTTTGACCTTGTCCAAGCCCAAGTCTGAAGCCCTTGGAGCCCTTGGGACAATGCCAAAATCTTTGAACACCCTCTAGAGTGTTTAAGTACCCCTAAGTTGTTTCTATGGTTCCCTAGTTGTTTCCTTGGTTCCCCTGTACCGCAACTTATGTCCTAGTACCCTAGAAAGTGTCCTTGGTGGGTTGAAGAAGTGTAGAGCCCAAATGACCCATTCTGTGGTCATTTGTTATAATTTGTAATGAGGTCATGGTGCCCTAGGTTAAGTCCTTGAACCCACACCGTGATGGTTATGATGATGAAGCACATCTTTGCTTGTGGTGACTTGGTTGACCTAAAAACAAACCCTAAAACTCTTAAACTATGGTCCCTAAGCCCTCAAAACACTAATAATACCCTTGTTGTATGATGATGCCTATTGCACGTTTACATTAGCCTTTGAAGACCTTATTTGATGACCCTTAAATCCACAAGGCCCATAAGACCCTTACCATTAAGTAAATTGTTAAAACATTTTTTAAAGTAATAAAAAGATCATTAACAAATAAATAAGATATTAAGATAATAAACTTAATGTTTTACCCACCTTTAAAGACAAGTTTAAAAATTTATAAAATGAGTTTTGAACCCTCTCTTTAGGTCTGCCCCATTAAAGTGGTTTTAAATATTAAAACAATTTTTAAATATCAATCTTAAAATTAATGAACAAGGGTTTAACCTAAAACATGTTAAGATAATTTTAAATTAATGTACCCTCCAAACAAGTCGGCCCTATCCTCTCTCAACAATTTTAAAAAGTGTATAAATACCATAGTTACATATATGGGCGATATATAGCCCATATCGTGAGTCATTCCCCTGGGCGATATATCGCCACTAAAAAATCACGAGATTTACGACATTTTGAATATATTGTGATATATTGAATGTGTCGCGATATATTGGGAATATATCGCGATATTTTGGAAACTATCGCCTTGCTAAAAAAATGCATGGAATTTGGGAAATTAATCCCTGGGTTAAGTATTTGGCAGTGTTATTAAAACCAGGGATATTAAATTCTTAAAGTAATAAATGTTAATATTAATTCTTAAAGTAAAAGTGACATTCTCCTTAACTTTTATTTTCTATCCGTTTACTTAAATTTTTAACATTACCATTAATTGTTTCAGGATGTTTGAGAGTGGTTCCAACTTCATCGGACTTCATATGCAAAAAATAGAATTTTAGATCCCATTCAGAATTCAACAGACTTAATAGTTTTCAGGATTTCAAGATTGCAACAATTCCACTGGATTTTATCAGGTATGAGGGTATGGTATTGGCATTTAATCTAAGTCACCTGACACGAGGACACGGGACACGAAGGACACGGGGATTCGAGTGTTCGACACGGGCACGGTGATCCTCGGAATCAGGACACGTAGGACACGTTATATATATATATATATATATATATTTAAATATTATATATATTAAAAATATAGACATATAGATCCAAATTTTTACAAATATTCAATAGAAATCAAAATCAATGCACATTTAACATTAGTAATTACACATTTAAATCCTTCAAATCTTTTTCACCTGCACACCAAACACACTTTAGAACCCTCTCCACACTTGCAAATGATAAAAAGAAAGTGAAATTTTTGATTTAAAGCAATTCTGGGCGTTTTTTTAGTGGAAAAAGTGTCATGTTTTTCGGACACGCACTGACAGTCCTCGGACACGCGTGTCCGAAAACAGGACACGCTCGGACACGCGTGTCCAAAAACAGGACACGCTGCAAAGACGTGTCGGACACGTTTTGTCAGCGTGTCCGTGTCCGACACGCGGACACGGGACACGCAGGCCCTTTTGGACGAATCCGGTTTCATAGCATTTAATCAAGCACATCAACCCTTCTATGTACCTTGATGTTGGTGGCATTGACTATTGAAATCTTTTATCATGACCTTAATAAAAATGTACCCTTCACCCATTAAGCATGGGGAGTTTCATCAAAATTGTTGAGTGTTGACTAATGTCATTGGAGGATCAACTTCGAGATTCGAGGTAGAGGCAAGGGCTAGAGCCTAGAGGAGGGGGCATAGGGTGCTATTGATGAGTAGGATCCCAATATAGGCAATAATTTTTATGATATGTAGTTATGGGAGGATATAACTCACATTGGTTTCCACCTCAGTCCCATTACCTTCCAACATAGCCCGAGTAGTTGGAGCTTCCAAATTGACGCCTAACTCATCTAAAGCGCTTACATGACCCTCTACTGGTTCCAAAAGAAGAGTGCTGCCCCTTGCCTATAAAAGGGGTAGAGGGGATCGATGATTCCTACTATTTTTCATTGTACTATGTAGTTTCTAGATGCCTCATGAGTCATGATGATTCATATCTTGAAAGAGATTTATTTTGATCATTTGATGTGATTTTCTATAATTCCATCAGGAACATATTTTAGTATTTTTAGTTTATAGTCGATATGTGATCATGATCCACCATTTGACATCTTATGCATGTTATATATTAGTTGTGTTTTCATATTTATGCACTAATGTGTTTATTGATTTTGTTGTTTCTTTAGATGTTAAAATTTTTGAAAAAAATGGTTATTTTTTTTTTTTTTTGATGCTTTACGACATTTGCCGATATTTTCCGATATTTTCGCCGTTGTTGCCGATAAATTACATTCCGGACCCTTGGCAATATATTCGCCGACACGATATATGTAACTATGATAAATACACCTAATACTTCACATTTCTACCATCAATGAATTAATTGTTCAACTGAGGCTTTTTTCGCTGGTTTTAACTGAGGATTTTCGCTGATTTTGACTGAGGAATTTCGCTGTCATAAAGTTGCAGCAGAGAAAGACACTTGATTTTTTTAGAGACTTTTTTTTGGGTTAAAACTGTGAACAGTCAAACACAGAACCGAGCCTTGACAAGGGTTTATACAGACTGGTTTTTGCGAATTTTTGGGGTGTACAGTTCAACATACACCACAGTCCACTCTCTTTTGACAGTCATATACAGTCTGAGTTTTGGGTGATTATACTGCGGCTTCGTTTACCAAATTTTAGTACAGTCCCAAATTCTTGAAGGACATCCACAGTCTCGAGTTAGTGATTGAGGTCCTCTCTAGCAAACACAAGTCTGAGATTGGACGGTCCTGTTTGAAGTCTGCACAGTTCATGTTAAGACAAGGTATGTTAGTATACGTTCAAGTATAATAATGTTAAACAGTGATGTGATTATAGTATAGTGATATACAGTATGATAATGTTGTAGTGTACAAGTATATGAACGGTGATGTAAGTACAGTAAGTGCACAAGTGATTGAACAACTGTAATATGTACAGTATACAGTGTAGTATGTACAGTAGTATGAGTATGTACAAGTATACAAATGTATCGTGTGTATGTACAAGTTGAAGTATAGAAGTGTGTATGTACAACAATAAACAAGTTGTATGTATAGTGATGTAGTGATGAAGTGATGAACTAGTGTACTGGTGGATGTATTATGAACAGTATTGAATGAATACATTGGTATGTATTAATGGGCAATTGGTATGTACAAGCAAACAATTGTGTAAAGTATACAGTAGCATGTACAGTGGCATGCACAGTTGTGTAAAGTGTATGTGAGTGAAAACAATGATTGTGAACAGTATGTGATATACATACAGTGATATGTTTTTGTGATGATACATATATGATGCACTCCTACACTCCTAGATGATGATGATGTGATTATGCACTCCTATGATCTATGACACATACATATTGATGATACATGCCATGAGATGATATTTGCTATGATACATACATGATGAAAATGCATGTTATGGTATAATGATGCTCTCCTATGCACTATGACATACACTCTATGATGTACAATATAATGATGATGACGAGGATGCATACCCAATGACGATGATGCATACATATGATGATGATGCATGCATGCCTTGAGTTCAGTGAAATGACATATTAGTATACAGTGATGTTTTCAGAGAGCAGAGATTATCAGCAACAGGTTTAGTGATTGGTTTGACTTAGGTGGACCGAGTTTGGCGTGGAGACTCATATTGACTGAGTCGGATGATTAATTGGTACAACTTGATTGGACAAAATATTGGTTCAGGTGTGGTGCAGCGGTTAGTTGATGAGCAGTGATGAGTTGATGAGTAGTGAACAGTTGATGAGCAGTGGCAGTGGTTGTGCAGTGCGGTACAAATTGTGCAGTATAGAAAAGGTTTTGATTAGCAGGTCCACAGGATCAATGTAGTTGGTGGTTTAGTAGTTTAGTTTCTATCTTCTTATCAGGGCAGCAGGATGGGGCAAGGAAAATGGGTTGTAGCTGGAGAACTAGGGAGTTGGAGCTTCCTTCAGGTTGTAGCCTCTTTGCAGCTATAGCTGGAGAATTGAAGTCATTGTAATAAGGGGGTTGTTGCCTCCTTCCAGTTATTTCTGGAAAACTATTATAAAGACTTCCGTGGTTTTTCCCCCAGGACTTGGGTTTCCAGGTAAACTCTAGTGTACTGTGTATCATGCTATGCTTCTTATGTGATGATGATAATAATCCAAAGTTCTTAAAACTTTTGAAGAGGGGTCCACCCTCATTGCTATCACAACCTTCACATATGTTGGCGTGAACCTCATTGCTTGACGTCACCCTCTTATTAATCCACTCGCTACACTAAAATTTAATTAAATTTGAAGTGCACTCAAGCTTTGAAGAGGGTCGCATGACATGCGGGACCCATTGCCATGCCATTTCCACACTTAAAAAATTGGTTTTTGACTTTAGTGCCTGATTGATGCACTTTTAGCATTAAAAGGCCACTTTGATGCTCCGTTAGACGACTAATGCTCTGAGTATGAAAACGAGCATCCCCACGCCAAAAACAAACTCCACACCCATCTTTTATTACATTTTGAAGTTTTTCAATTAAACCATTAAAATGGCCTAATTTTGCGGTAAAAATTTGTTTTCTCAGAACTGAAAAAAAACCTAGGGGGACCTAGCACATGTCCATACAACTCAAAAATAATGCCTAACATGCTCATATACATTGACACGTGAGTTGTAATAAACTCCTAAGGCCTAACCACCAAGACGACCATTCCAACTTTGGAGGAGCGGTGAAAAACTCAAAAATTATACATTGCTTATTCAACATTGCATAATTGACAAGGGAAAAAACACCTTGGAATGATCAAATTGATGTTTAAGCCTTAGAAAGCCCAACTCTTTACAAATTGATCATGCTAGCACACTTTATTACAACTCCCCCAAGGGGGTGTGAACATGCAGTACAAAAAATAAAATGGGCCCAGAAGGCTTGATGAACTTTTGAACACTGATCACGAACAAGTGACCTTGCTCAAACTTTGCCTACTCACTTGAATTCCAACTAAGTATGACTTAGTCGGTAAGAGTGCACACACGTGCTGCTGTATGTCCTGTAAGTTTGTTGCTTTACAGTCCATCTACCTGCCTTGGAAAATGTGTTGCTGCTCCTTGGGAATTGTGCCACTGCTGCTAGAGTATCTCTTCTCTCTTCATTAATGGTGTGCCTCATTTGTTCTCTCTTTCTTTGTTTTATACTTTAAATTTTGTAACTACTTATTTTAACCACCTAATCTAAGGTTGAGATTCATTTACAAAATCAAGGGCGTTCATTTAATGCACTGACTTTTAATAATTAATTCACTTTAATTATTAAATAATCACTTAAGTGAGACCCTTTCTATAAAGTACAAAACATCACTTTATTTATATAACATTCATTTATTACATAAATATACAAGGACAAAGTCTAAGTCCTCCTCATCACACCCACACCAAAAATATGAGTGAGGACCGTTAGAGTCCTCCTTTGCTCCTTCAAAAATCGGGCTATAGTCCTCCTCTTCGTCGCAAGACCCTTCGTCCAGCTGTGACTGAAATTCGTGCTCACTCTCTTCGAACAAACTAGGAGTCCGTCGGCCTTCTTCTGTCTTTCTTCTTTTCCCTGATCTGAATCTCCTTGCGCTTCTTAGGGTTCCAACTTCTAGCTCAGGTTTTGTACTTCTTGGGAACATCTCAACTCACCATTTCCCATTTTCCTTATATGTCATCCACGGCATAGCCTTCCTTCTCGGTATGCGACTCAACTACTCAACTACAATATACCCTTCTCATAGACAAGCATCTTTGTCCATTTACTTATCGACAACAAATACCTTTGTCAAGGTCATTGGAAAAAATTTCTTTCAGTCTCACTATATGAGGTTATAGTTTCTACTGCAAACTCAGTAATATATCCTTGCAAAATACTGTCAACCCAAAAATCAACAGCTCTAGAGATGGTGTTACTTACACTGGTTATCTCGTGAACCAACTGATCACTCCACTAGATCTCTTCTCTTCTTTGGAAATTTGTCTGCCGGATTGCCAACCTTGACAACCACTCATGCAGCACAATAGGAAATTTTGCAAAGAAGATCTCGTGAATATCAGAATATATGTACTGGTCTACCTAGTTTTCTGCGCTCAATCGCGATCCTGCGCTCTCTTCTTGCGTGAATGCTTGCGTCTTAGACTCCAACCAATCTTCAATTTCGTTCTTTGTCGGATGCCACATCTCCCTCGACTCAAATGATTAGGTCTTGACAACGGAACCATTTTTTGGCCTCTTTCTCCTTCTTGTCTTGACCCGCGGTTCAACAACAACACAATACCAACAAGACACCAAAAGACATCAGCCCGACAGAGCAAGCTCAGTTGGCAACGCCCGCAAAGCAGGCGCAGTCTCACCCGAGATATCTAAATGTGTAACTGCCAGAACCATGTTTTCGCAGTTGGCGAGAGTTTATAGTCCCTAGCCGTGCGGCCAAGGCGCTCGACAAAGACGATGGGATGGAGTCTTTCACTCTGCGACAAAGGTACAACTGTGTGCGCGTGACACAACCTTGTCCCTCAAACTTAACAACTGGCGCAACTGTGCGACGTAGCTGATTCCTTATACTTGACCAATAGTGTGCGACTTATATTATAATTTAGCAGCTAACCATGAAATCATACATATCGTGTCGACAATGCTTTAGCCATTCATTCATTCATTTACTGATTGTTCATACTGTGATATACATTCAACAATAACTGCAACTGTAAACAATATAAGTAAGCAACCATTCACATAAGCATTCAATCATTCAACAACATCCGTCCATTCGACACAGGAAATTAATGTGGAAACCCATTTGGGAAAAACCACCAAGGTGCTCTTCATCTGGCATGAGAAATGGGTATAGCACCTTACAGTCTGCGGCCTGCAGATTGTTCTTTTGATATGTCTATTTGACTCAATCTCTTCTTGCTCTCATGCTCTCTGGTTTATTCTTCTATCTACTCCTACTGATCCGCACACAACTTGGATTGACTCTTCTACTTTACTAGCGGTCTGCGCACTATTATCACCAACCTTGTAGTTGCTTATGTATGGTGGATCCGGGATAGATGGTAGAGGTGCAAGCAACTAAGGAGGTGGAACCAAGACTGCCTAGACTCTCAAATGGTTGGTTGTCACGTTAATCAAGGCAACCTTCACTTTATGTTATCTAAGTCCAAGACAACAAAAGGGGAGACCCAAATCTACTCTAGACAGGAGAGATTAGACCTAGACACCAGATCAGATCAAGTAGGCTTGAGGTACGTAAGGTGTAAGGTAATTGGATACCCTAGATCTATGGGAGATGTTACCAGGTGTGCCAAGGCTTCGGATTAGGGTTTTGGAAGTGTTAAGTTTGATCCAAAGTGAAACCAAGGTAACTTGTGGGGTTGATACAAGATCTGGGGTTCAGGTACTAGTAACTGATGAAGATAACCGCTGCCTTGGGAAACGTAACCAATGCAGGGTGAGTAAGGACAGAGTTGGGACTATCTAGTACCAAAGGGATAGACTCAATGAAAGATGTGACAATGTCAAAATACCTGAGTCATCAAAGAAAATTCAACTTTCAGGCAAAAGAGGTCAATAGAGGGCTAGCGCTAGGCTTGGAGATCAATGCCTGTTGGGTCTTGGACAATGGAGTCAGTATTTGCACAGCGTTAGAATGAACCCATTTGGGATATGCCCTGATTAGTTTGCAGGGGAAACCAACAAAAGGAGGGCTAGTGCTAGGGTTTGGAGGGAGAAATCCTCAGATTTAGGACAGTCTGTGAGGCATCAGCTCAGCGTTGCAGGAGAAATGGGATATGGATGACCTGATCTACAAACCCAAGTTGGAAAATTTCCGAAAAAATAGATCTAGAAAAAGTCAAAATCTGATGAGGAGTGCTAGGGTGTTGAAAGTCAGTTTTTCAGATCTAGGGTGTTCTAGCAGCAAGTAGCTCAGCGTTGGGGGTGTTCTGGAATGAGGGAGACCTGATCTATGATCCCAAGTGATTATTTTTCCGAAAAAGTCAGATTTGAAAAAGGTCAAATTTTCAGTGGGGGCGTTGGGGTTTTAACAGTCATTTTTTCAGATCTAGGGCCAACCAACAACCTTTTGGACAACATCGAAGATGAAATGGCAGGAGGGATGCCCGATCTACAAAACCCAACAGTGGTTTGTTGAAAGATTGAACGGTTCCTCGATTAAGTGTTTTTTTGGATTTTTTAATATTTTGAAGTTTTGAGTAAATTGGAGAAAAGCAGGTACAATGGATTGAGATCATGGAAGAAAAGAACCAACCTGTAGATCTTATCTGGAAAACCTTGTAGATTCCTTGATGATGATGATCCCTGCCATCCCGATCAATTTGAGAAGATTGAAGCGAGGTCTATGTCCAGTTTTTGCTCGATGAAGTCAATGCGCCCTCTCTCCTGCACAACAAACGTCAACAATATCAGATTTATTGCCACATGAGAAAAAAACTAAATGCTACAGAAAATTAGCAAGAGAAAATCATAGATCGCAATGAAACTAATGAAAACCCCCTGATAAAAACGAAGCCAATCCAAGCGAGTTGAGGCCCCTTTGCAAAAACGAACAAGCTGAAGTCGTTCTCCTGTAGACACGACAATGATCCCCCCAAAAATATAGATCTCATAACAATTTCCCGAATGCTAGGAAGAAAAAGACTTTCCAATCACCATCGAAGAACACCAGATGCAAAGGAGATCCAAAAAATATCCACAAGAATTTTTTTTCCTATTATCTAGATCCAAGAGCCAAAGACCCTTTATAAATGAGAAGCTCTCTTTGTTAAATAGAAATGAGAGAATCAAAATCCTAACCATTTTCAAAACGAGTGGCTAAGATTCAAAGATAAAAATGTTTTAATCAATGGTTGAGATGAGTTCAACATACAATACATGGATCAATATAACCATAAAGTGCCAAAGTGGACTAAATCACCCATAAAGAGGGTACCCCACTAAACAAGAAATAAATGAGGCACATGGTGGGTCCATGGACTGTTAACTAACTCCCTCTGGGTGCCCCATGGCACAATAAAATAATATAATATTTTAATTTTTTGACTTTGTGCCTCCTTGAGGAAATCGTGAGCCTCCCAAAAGCTCCAAAAAATAACATAAAAATGCCCAAAAAATAGGTGTGGGCCCAATCAGGTGCTGCAACTGCTGGAGAAGGTGTGGAGGACATCACTCTCATCATCATGACTCATCCCATGTCATTTCTTTGCCTCAGTAGCGCAAATCGATTTCTTCAATAGCCATTTAATCATTTTTTAATTTGCCTTGGGAAATGTGAACATGCCAAAACAACCTCCTAGGGTGACTACGTTGTCCAACTGAGCCCACCAGCTTCTCTGAGGTGGGGGTACTATGGTACAATCAAGTGGCTGCACCCCCTGTGCCCCATACAACGCCCTAAGAGATCCAATAAAAACATCTCCCTGCTCAGACACATCATCCTGTGAAGCAACACTCCATAAAAAGAGTAAAGTGTTCCTGACCATCTTTGCAAGTGGCCGGAACTGAAAACAAACTATCTCATTAGACTCAGAGAGTCCAAATCCATCTAGGGTGTATACTCACACCATTTCCAGGTCTCTACCTGATCATCAACCATATCAAATAGACAATATAATCATCTGTAAATGACCAGATACCAATAATATAACTCAAACTATCATCCATCTGCTGCAAGTGTTATAAGGCCAAGACATGCTCTACAAATCATTTAAGTAATATTCGTAACAAGTAGCAGTCACCTCCCTGGCGGTGCATCAACCAAATACATATATAGGGTTTTATTTATTATTACTCAGACTAGACTTTCAGGACTATACTCACTTCATAGTTGTAGTCAATTTGCTAGTGAAGGGTGAAGGCTGAAATTGACAAGGCTAGGGAAAATGATGACTACCAACTTAACATCATGACACTTTGGATATGGAAAGGGAATACTCACTGTAACCACATGCCAGACAAACAACAACAGAAGGAATGGCAGTGCCTCACAAATGGTTAAGTTGTTCAGAGAGAGCTTATTCAACTTAGGCATCATATCTACATCAAGTTTGATCCAAATTCATTAGGACCATCAATTTTATTTCCATGGCCTTTTTGGCCTATTTGACCCTTTGGGACTTCACCAGTGCTTAAAAGCACAACTAATCGCAGCTTTCATGCAGACATATTCAAATTCATAAGGTCAACAATATTTGGATATAGCATATATTTAACCATTGCTTTTCGGACCTTTTCTTATACCATTTCATCGCTCTTGTGCTTTGCTCACATATGCTAAGAAACACATTTTAGAATTTACATTTTCCATGGGCGCATATATAAATATTTCCAATACAAGTAGTACATGAGCTTTCAGTTTTAGCCTAAGTCACTTGGTTCGAGTTCGTGTTCGAATTCGGAAAGCTTAAAATTCGACAAAAATTCGATAAGGAAAATTATGGCGATAAAATTCAGCATTAAATTCGAATGACTATAAATTTTAGAAATTAAAAAATATCTCATTATATATAAATATTAAATAAAATAATAATATATTAAATTATTTAAATATTATATAATTTAAAACTAATGGTTAAAAATAAGAATTAAAAATTATGCCATATAAGAATTAAAAATTATACCATGTATATTAAGTATTATAAACTGTATATTTTTAAAGTTCCAAATTATATATTATACCATATAAATATATTAATATAATATAACACTATGTATTAAAGTTTCAAGTTAAAAATTGTAAAATGTATATTTTAATTTAATTCTTAATAAATTAAAAATATATATAATTATTTTCTCTTAAGCATGTTGTCCGCCATTCCACCCATCGACCTGCTGGCAATCCATCCAGCAAAATTAAACCGTGACATGATCCAGCGATGAATTGCTTTGGCACACAATACGCCGCTAAGACTACAGTGTACACGTCTCGGTCCTCGTATTAGAGATTCACGACCTGCGTATAGAGATATGAATGCTGCCAGGAACTTACCACGACGCTCACGAAATCCGAGTCATGAAATGTGAAGGCTGCCGCGGGCTCACACTGGAGAAAAACACATAGAAAACTCGACGGGCTCACACTGTAGAAAAACACAGAGAAAACTAGACGGAATTTAGGGTAGGGCCGTTAAAATCGTCGATTTTTTCCTAAGAAGCTTGTCTTGCTGAAGAAAACGACGAATTTCGATTGTGAAGGAGAAAAACTGCCGAACCCGGTGACTTAGGTTTTAGCCAACAATATCTCAAGTGACCAGGGGGAGTTCTGCACAATGCCAAACATCGGGACAACTGACCAGGATGATTTAGGCATACAATCCAACTCGCTAAATCAGAGCCGAGACACAATATAAACAAGGAGGTTTGTCCAACAAAGGTTTTAGTGGGGAAAGGTCGTCCATGCCACAAGTCAAGTAGTAAGTTGGGTTAAAACAAAACTGGAAGGTAATGGATGGGTGGAGACAGTGAAAGATGAATCCAACACTGGCAAGCCAAAGCAATGGTGGGAACGACTACCTCTTTACTCCCTAAGGACGATAAAACCAATGAGTATAGATCAGGAACTTCCAAGTCTAAGTAGGGACATCAATACATAATACAAATACATCCAAGTCCATATATTTATGACTGCCAGATCATGACACTAAATGCTAGTATATGTCACAAAAATGAGTATAAGAGCAATGATAACCATAACACAATATAAAAAATGCTGAGTCATAACCATGAAAATAATCCATCTGAACCATCATCTGTCTAATGAGAAAACACTAAAACCAGTCTGGGCATCATCAACTGCTCTGTAAATGATTAAATGGCTACATCAGTCCTCGAATTTGAGTGTCTTGAGACTCATTCCTGACATGGGAGAGTATAATAGTCCACTAACAAAAATAATGATCCGTTAAAACTACTCATCTCAGCATCTCATATGTAAGAGATCTGGCTGAAAAATGTATTGTATCTGAAAAATAGAATATGGTAGCCTGGCTACTATATATGTGATCGCACACACTCAGTTACAAGATTTGCAGCTCAACAACTTTCTCCTTCTACTAGACTCCTCTCTAAGTCAACGGATGAAATACTATTGAATTAGACTGAATCTAACTGAGCCAACCCTTATACAAAGCGGGTTCCTCCTTTTATAGCATTTACAAGACCGCGTAGGGTCGACTGAGTACAACCCAGTTATTACAGACACAAGTAGCTACAAAATATCTCTGTTACATTAATGTCGGCCCATACGTAGCAGCAAAAGTCCCGCAAGACATTAACCACAGCCATAACTAGTCGCGGAAACATCTTTAAGCCTTTCTGTGCAGGTCATAACTAGCCGCAAAAACTGTCATTGAGTCTTCAATTGGTTCGTCGTTCTGCAGTCTTCCTTGAATTTCACCTGTCCAGCTTTAACTCTTCTACCTGCCTCTTCCATCGACTCTGGATGTGCCTTTCCTCGTCGCGCCAATCCTTTGCTCTTGCGCTTCCTTTCCATCCTTATTCGTCCTCTGTCGTGCGCATGTTTTTCCTTCTTGCGCCGGTTCTTTCGTTCTCTTTTTAACCTGCCTTTATCCCGTCGCACACACACTTTTCCCACTTTGCTTGCACATTGGATTCTTCCTTGTGCACTTTTCCTGCTTTTTCTTGGCTCAACAAGTGACTACAAAAGATATCAAAATTCGAGAATCTTGACATGGTACTACAGGATTGAAAGCTTCCTGATGGGCTTATGCTTTACCAAGAGTTAAGCAGATTCCAACCTTTACTTCAAGGTTGAAGGCGTAAGACCGGTGATGCTGTAGCTATATGTTGATGACTTGTTTCTGACAGGAGAGAAGGAACTCATTGTAGATGTAAAGAGGAAGCTTGCCGTTGAGTTAAAGAAGAAAGACCTAGGCATGATGCACTACTTCTTAGGTATGGAGGTGTGGCAAAGTGCAGATGGGATTTTCCTTGGTTAAGCAAAGTATGCTGTGGAGATTCTGAAGAGATTCAAAATGTTGGGCTGCAAGGCGATAGGCACACCTATGGCATCGAACTTAAAACTACTGTGTGATGCTTCATGAGAGACAGTTGATGCCACGATGTATCGTCGGATGATTGGGTCATTGATGTTCCTAACAAATACGGGAGCAGAGATATGCTTTGTTGTGAACACCCTCGACCAGTTTCTGATGGGTCCGAGATGTGTTCACATGAATCCTGCAAAGGATATATTGAGGTACCATAAGGGTACAGTTAATTATGGGCTCAAGTATGATGTGTGTCAGAAGGTTAACCTGCACGGTTATGTTGATTCAGATTGGGCAGGTAGCGTCACTGATAGCAAGAGCACTTAGGGATGTTGCTTCAGTTTGGGACCCTGTATGATCTCTTGGTTTAGCAGGAAGCAGTCCTGCATGGTGCTGAATACAATCGAGGCAGAATATGGTGCAACTTGTTTGGCTAGTTGTGAGGTAGTATGGGTTCGAAAGTTACTGTTTGATTTGTTTGATCTCGAGTTAGATGCGACTTGTATCTTTTGTGACAAACAGAGTTGCGTAAAGTTGTCAGAAAATTTGGTATTCCATGACAATTTGAAGCACATTGAGGTCAAGTATCACTATATCCGGGATGTGCAGAGAGGAGGAGTGAAGTTCCAGTACATGGTGGCTGTTGTTGCTTAATACACACTTTAGGGCACAGGAAAGTCACCAACTTGCTATGTGTGTCCTTGGGGGCAAGAGAGCTGGGGACCACTGTCACCACAGTCCACAACTCCTCCGTTTAGGCCAGATCCTAAGGGAGCCAAGGGGGGTAGTCCCTACGGAAGACTATATTCCTAAGTTTATTAACAGTTAAGTTAAAATGATCTTTATTATTAGGTGAAAGGATTAGGTTTTACTATTTACTAAGGATGACAATCAACAAATGCAAATGCAATATTTCCCAAATGACAATCAAACCTTTATTCAGATCCAACCAGTGCCTAAAGAATGGAGTCACAGAATGCAACCTTTAATGAGATGGAATCTAGGTTAATTATCTCACAAGTTAAATATTATCTAATAATGAGATGAATAAACAAATAGATGATACCGTTATAAACAGGAATGAATCAAGATATCTAAGCAATGTACAAATGATCTAAATTTATCAGTATAAACAAATGAATAAGTAAAATAGTTAAAATTTAGACAAATATGAACCAGATTTATAAGTTATAGACAAGAGATAGCAGAGGGAAAATGCTTTAAATGAAATTTATTAAACCAACAGTAAATGAAAATGGAAAGACTTTAAGTTGAATTATTTGAAGCAGTTAAACAAATGTTATTGAGTTATTAAGCATTTACCACATAAACAATTGCAAAACTGAAAGTAAATGAAACTGAAAGTAAATGAGACTGAAAGTAAAGTGCTGGGTGCAATGCTGTAGTGAAAATGTACTGTAAATCCCTGTTGGAGTGTAGAGCTTGTTTTGCAATGCTTCTTGTTCTTTTAGTAAATTTTATTACAGTTTTTCTTCTTGTATTAGGTTTTCAAACGGTGGTGTGTCTACCCCTACCACGTGTCCCCTTAATCCAAAGGTGGAGTGCTGCTGCACTCAAAACAATGGGAACAAGCCCACCTGTAGCTCACAGATCAAGCCCCTAGTGCCAGGCGTCCAACAAGGGAGGACGCGAACACCATGAGACCCCCTTCGGTCTCTCACCCCACATGGCTTCCAAAGGTCACCAGTTTTCAGTTGGATTAAAGCAATAATGTGATGGATGCCTATTACTAAAATTCCTCTACCCCTTGTCGTATCTCGTGAATACCCTGAAGGGTGATAACCGAGTAGAGGAACAGGGGCTAAATTCGTTGTTGGTTAATTTTAGGGGTAAATCTGAAATCTTGTAGTGGTTAAGCATGCAAGTAAATTTTAAAACTATCAACAGGGCTCAACCAAGCGGCATCCCTTATGGGAGGTGCTGGTACTTAAACCCTGGACTGGTAAAGCAAATGTGTTTGGCACAGAAATAAGTAAACAAACAAGGCAGTGTTATCTAATGAAATCTAAGCCCCTTCCTCTCTGCTTTTCATACCCTGATCCGAGTTCGCTAAAGGGAGATAACAGATAGGGACAGAGGATACACCGAAAGACAAGTTGTAAAATTACTTCTTTGCAACAGAAAGTAAATTTAACCAAGTGCTTGGAAATAAAAAGAACAGAAACGAAAGAACTACTCTAAACAATTAACCTAACCACACATCAATCCCTCTCACAGAGATGGTGGGTAAACAGAAAGCAAAGACTAGATCTACTTGCAGAAAGGTAAATCTAACAATTAGTGTTCTACCCTATCACTACTCTAACTTCATATACAAGATTTACAAATGATTTTAAAGAGCTTTGATGAATACCCCATGAGTACTGCTCTTTGTGGTTTACAAATGATAGAAAAGAGAGGAAAAAATGGGGTTTTGGACCCCTTTTTGCACCCAAAACTTTTAGGGCCTTTTTTCTGATGAAATTTTGGTAGCACCTCCACCTTCCTTGCGTAAAAACCTGAAAAAAACAGTGACCTACTTCGCTGGAATTTACAGCAGAAATCACTATAGAAAGTATGTTAGAAGTTAGCCCCAAAAACTCAGAAACAATAGTGCAAAAATTTGAACTTGAAACTATGTAAAACTTGAACTTCTGGTGGCCTAGAAATGAGGTTTTAGGGCCTGAAATGACAAGTAAATTGCAGATTTATAATACCAAACTAATCTATTATGAATGAAAGCCCTAAAACAAGGGTTTTATTCACTATAACTAGTTTTAAAACAGTGACAAAAATATGGGCGAAAATGCAAAATACAAAATGAAACCCCGAATAAATGAATGGATCTTGAAGATAAAATGCAAGATAGTTGCTTGGCCTGGGAAGCCCTCTTCCAAACCCTTGGATCTGCAAAATAACTGTGAGAAATCTACAAAATACAACAAGAGGTGAGCAAAGTAAAAAGATCTACAAAGATCTTTGTAGATAGCTAAAACTACTTAGAAATAGATGTAAATAACCATTCACAACTAAATCCCCTTTGCAAAGACCTTTGCAAGGGGCATCTATGCATGTATAATGAAAAATAAACTCACAAATGAAAATGTTATACTTCAGATTTGAAAATTGAAAGCTAACACCATGAAACAAGAGTTCCTCCAAAGATTTCACATGGTTATGCCCCAACTAGGGCAAAGCTTGATACAAAAGAGCCTCTTAGGGCTTGGGCAAAATGAGCAAGAGCTAGAGATAGGAGAAGAGAAGAGAAAAGAGATTCCAACAACATAACAGTAGCATGAGAAAATTATGTAGAGTGTGTAATATCCCAAGTAAGGAAATCTGCCTTCTTATGTTTGCACTTGCTTGTTTCTTGTAATCCTGAAATTTATTTGCTTGTGGTTGTTTGAGAATATTATTCCTTTCACTTAGTTCCTCTGGCTTACTAGTTTATTTTGTTGTTTGAAATTTATTTGCTTGTGGTTGTTTGAGAATATTATTCCTTTCACTTAGTTCCTCTGGCTTACTAGTTTATTTTGATGTTTGCAATCTTCATGTAACAGTTTGCTCATTCAAATATTAATTGCATGACATAGTAAAATGCATAACCATTATAAATCCCATGATATTAAACAAGAGAACACAAATGGAAAACATAAACTGTTTATGCAAGTGTGGACATAACAAGTACCTCAAATCAGTCTTGTCTAAGCATATATAATAAGTGGAATAACTCTAACCTTTGAACAATGCTGATGGTTTACTGCAAGCATTAAGACTGCTGCTAGTCAATATTTAATAGTGCCCAGGAGGAAGTATGATGCTTTCAACACTAGATCTGATTCCCAAATACCATGAACTCTGTTTCTCATTTAAATATCAGCCATGCAATGTTATATGCACTAGCTGAGAATGGGATCCCTGCCAGGAATGTCAGTGGTTGTTGATGGCTGTAACAACGGCAATTTATAATAAGATCTTAAATTATGATGACAGTGGCTGTAAGTTTTACCAGCAGTACTATATAATCAGATCTGTGTGTATAGGGCAATGGTAGAATGTTGCAGGAGAAGAGAGCGCCACTAGATAGTTACATGCCCAGAAAAATAGATCACGCCCAGCTTGGGGAGATTACAGCCCTGAGAATATGAATACGGCCTTCCCTTTCTTTAATCTTCTCTCATGCATAAAATCATGCGCCCTCTTTTGAGATAGGACCATCAAACAAATATCACGCTCCTTTTGAGATGATTCAAGTCGCCCTTTTGATAGATCTCTACTAGGAGTACTAATTTGTTGCCAAAGGAAATGGAAGATCACTCTAGCAATGGCTCACCCATTTTCTTGTCTGGAATATGACTGCCCACGCCTCAGTTTAAAGAGAGGTCTCTGCAATAATGATGAAACGCTGCCAAGAGAGAGGAAATATCTGGTGTATTTAATGGTTCCAGCTCCCAAGGATAGCCACGACCTCAGCAGATAAGCATGCAGCAGCGAAGAGAAGAATCTCTGCCTGAATAAAGTACAGAAGATCGCTGCCCAAACCTATGATGAATATGCCCATGCTCCGCAATAATGAAGCCTCTACTCGATACACCCTTGCTCTCAGACTTCCAAGGGAGAATTCGCCCAGCTGCCCTAAATAGCTCTTAGAGCTTTCAAAACCCAAAACTCAATAATGAATAATAACACCACAACTTCAATAAATAACCAAGCAGCAGCCAGAAGAGGATTGCTGCTTCAAACTAGAGGAAGTGGTTCGCTGCCCTAATTGCCGGAATAAGACTAGGACAGATGTTTCACTGCCGAAATCCTGTTAGCTGAAGACTCCGTCTCCAACCCCAACTGCTGTGGCCGCACACTGTGCTGCTACTCAAGAGCTCCAAAATCAATAATAATCCAAAAGTAAAGTCTCCTCTCGCTTTATCCTCTATTTATAAAGTTCAACTGCGCAAAACCTAATCTTTGACCTAATTAGGTCACTTTAACTTCTAATTTGTAGTTGACTTGCATGCATGCGCATGGAGACTTAATTAGGTGCATGCATCATTAAATAATGCTTAGATGTCATGTATGTCACTTTTAGGGTTTGCATGCATATCACTTTTAGGGTTTGCATGCATGTCACTTTTGGGAACATTACAGTCCTCCCTCGCCAAAGATTGCTTGTCCTCAAGCAATGCCAACGTAAATCCATAATCAATCAATTGAACCAACTGAATCCGAGGATGATCCCAAGGTCCCAAATTATCCTAGGAAATCTGTAGTACGGAACAAATGTCTTAAAGACAAAGTAGAAATAAACTTCAAATAACTGGCATATTCCCTTGAAAAATTCAATGCTGATTGTTTCCAACTTTTGTATTAGTCTTGCATATTTATCCATCCATCTTGGAAGAGACACACAAGATCCTATTAGACCTTCAATCTCTACATGTTTCCAATTTCTGGATGATGTGCTCCCTTTAAGTGTTGGATTGGATCCACGGCTTGGGAGTTGGCTATCTTCATCAATAAAATCTGCAAGAAGATCTTCATTTTCATCCTTAGTCAAATAACACATCATATCTCTTATGTTACAGCTTCCATCTTCATCATGCAAAAAATATATTTGTGCTTTATCAAAATTCATGTACAATGATTTTGCAAATCGTATCTGAAGCAGCATTTCATCTATGGCCTCGTTGTCTGTATTTGAGCCAGCAACCATTTCCCGGGAGAGACCCACACGATATTCAAATTCCCATACTTCGCTACAAGCCAACCTGTTGCTGCACGTAACATAGAAAGGTACTCTTCCAGGAGTATGATGAGGGGCTTGACATCGAAGAACACGTGGGCCTAAAACCTCTGTTGAAACCTCGATTTCCCCAAACATACAAGAAAACTTATACTTATGGGTATCCTTTATGTCCCCCATGTATGTACCTGTTATTAAGACCTTGGTTTCCAATTCAGGATATGCCCAGTCAGGGGAAAAGTCCAAGATACTGAAAAGCTGGTCTTGGGATAGTGAAGGGCCCATCAAATCATTTATCAAATTGCATTTGTCGGGACAAGCTTGACACTTCCTCGACCCCATTTTGATTCTCAAGCGAGTTCCAGTACTTACTGGAATCAGATGCCACCAGTGAGTCCTCTCCATCACCACCAATTTCTCTGCTCATCCATCGCCCAAAGCTATCCATTTTCTTAAACCCTTCTTGTCCTCCAGCCTCAGATGAGCATTGTTGCAATAGCTGCTTCTGAAGCTGAGGGTAAAAATGATATTCAAAAGGCCCATTCTCCGACTCCAATTTCACAGAATATTCATTTTGGGAAGGCTGAGAATTGTCATTATCATGTGTTTGATGTTTTCTTTCTTGATTATTCCGCCGATATGCAGACTCTTTTACCTCCTCAGAATCTCTCAAAATGGATTTCTTTTGCTCACAAGCATCCAACGAACCATATCCTGGCGCTGCCATCTGCTGTTGATCTACACTCAGCGTCGAATTTGATGTAAATTTCTTATGAGAACCCATCTGCTCTACATTCATAGATACATCTTTTGCAAAAGCTGAAACACAAGTATCCGCATAGGCTTGCTGTCTGCAATTCAGCTTACTATTAACAAAAGTTTCCATTGGAGTATTTGTACGTCTTCCAACAATATCCTCACTGGTCATAGATTGCAAGCAAGGGACCTTTGCCTCATCAGTAGCATTTTGGATACCAATTTTGCAGAGCTCTAGAACCTCTGTCCAACTAGATAAGTTGATGCCAAGCCCATTATTAATTTCATTGCCCCCAGCATCCACATTCTTGGTTTGTATGCTTGAATAACTGCATCCTGACAAATTTGAAGTAGCAATAGGAGAGAATATCTGCTTTCCAGAATAGTTTCCTTGGTTACGTATCAGATTTAGATTTTCTCCTTTGATGTAGTCATGTGAACAGGTGCCTTGAAAAGTAATATTCAATTGGCTTTCATCAATATGCTCAGAAAAGTTTCCTTGTTCTGATTGTTCTAATCCATGGAATGGATATTGTCCAGACCCAACTTTATTCACATTGAAGAGACTATAACTCACTTTATTTTCTGCCAACATATTTGTAGGTCCCTTCAAATATGACTGAGGTTGGTAAATTCTAGAGTCTACGACTAAATCCTCCTTTCTAGTCAGATGTTCTCGACTAGATCCTTCCTCTGCTGAAGAGGATTCAGCTTCAACCGATAGAGCAGCACCAACATCATCTCCAGATTCACCTTCCTCAACTATGCCTTTAAGGAGATCCCCATCCAAATCTTTGGGCTGGCTCCCGAAGTGGATGGTGTAATAATCTTGAAAGGACAATGCCGCACATACCTCATCACCCAAGGCTAGATACTCTTGATATCGAGGCAAGTATTTAAGTACTGCTAACCTCTGCCAATTTCCAGTCAAGACCCTTCTGATTGTCTTCATGTTCTCACACGCTGGCATTTGCATGTACCCGCATGTATCAACATGCACTTTTATTCAATTGCTATGTGCCCACAGCTCGCCAAGATTATGCTCTGATACCACTGTAATATCCCAAGTAAGGAAATCTGCCTTTTTA
>LPNX010307481.1:16989-291435 GCA_001517045.1 Pseudotsuga menziesii | reverse complement strand
GTTGTTGATGGCTGTAACAACGGCAATTTATAATCAGATCTTAAATTATGATGACAGTGGCTGTAAGTTTTACCAGCAGTACTATATAATCAGATCTGTGTGTAGAGGGCAATGGTAGAATGTTGCAGGAGAAGAGAGCCCCACTAGATAGTTACATGCCTAGAAAAATAGATCACGCCCAGCTTGGGGAGATTACAGCCCTGAGAATATGAATACGACCTTCCCTTTCTTTAATCTTCTCTCATGCATAAAATCGTGCGCCCTCTTTTGAGATAGGACCATCAAACAAATATCGCGCTCCTTTTGAGATGATTCAAGTCGCCCTTTTGATAGATCTCTGCTAGGAGTACTAATTCGTTGCCAAAGGAAATGGAAGATCACTCTAGCAATGGCTCACCCCTTTTCTTGTCTGGAATATGACTGCCCACGCCTCAGTTTAAAGAGAGGTCTTTGCAATAATGATGAAACGCTGCCAAGAGAGAGGAAATCTCTGGTGTATTTAATGGTTCCAGCTCCCAAGGATAGCCACGACCTCAGCAGATAAGCATGCAGTAGCGAAGAGAAGAATCTTTGCCTGAATAAAGTACAGAAGATCGCTGCCCAAACCAATGATGAATATGCCCATGCTCCACAATAATGAAGCCTCTACTCGATACACCCTTGCTCTCAGACTTCCAAGGGAGAATTCGCCCAGCTGCCCTAAATAGCTCTTAGAGCTTTCAAAACCCAAAACTCAATAATGAATAATAACACCACAACTTCAATAAATAACCAAGCAGCAACCAGAAGAGGATTGCTACTCCAAACTAGAGGAAGTGGTTCGCTGCCCTAATTGCCGGAATAAGACTAGGACAGATGTTTCACTGCCGAAATCCTGTTAGCTGAAGACTCCGTCTCCAACCCCAACTGCTGTGGGCGCACACTGTGCTGCTACTCAAGAGCTCCAAAATCAATAATAATCCAAAAGTAAAGTCTCCTCTCGCTTTATCCTCTATTTATAAAGTTCAACTGCGCAAAACCTAATCTTTGACCTAATTAGGTCACTTTAACTTCTAATTTGTAGTTGACTTGCATGCATGCACATGGAGACTTAATTGGGTGCATGCATCATTAAATAATGCTTAGATGTCATGTATGTCACTTTTAGGGTTTGCATGCATATCACTTTTAGGGTTTGCATGCATTTCACTTTTAGGGTTTGCATGCATGTCACTTCTGAGCTTTGCATGCATGTCATTTTTAGGGTTTGCATGCATGTCACTTTTGGGAACATTACAGAGTGAGAGAGAGGAGCCCTCCTTTTATAGTTGAAGAGGTCCGAAACCCACTCCTAAATCAAGGGTCCAAAACATAGATCTAAACTCTAGCTCTCTTCCGCCCTTAGCTCTAGTTTTGTTGACTTTGCAAGCCATCCACCAATCATAAGCAAGGGGGCCTCTTCAAATCAATGGTCAAAAAGATAGATCCGTGCCACAATGAAGCTTAACTCTTAGATATAGGGTCTCCATGACTTAAGTGGGGCCTCCTTTGACTCAAATTTTGATTTTACTATTTTTAATTTTTATCTTTAATTTTTTAATCTTTAATCTTTTATTTTTTAATCTTTTATTTTTAATTTTTAATTTTTAATCTTTTGTTTTTTAATCTTTTATATTTTATCTTTTATTTTATCTTTTATTTTTATTTTTATTTTTTATTTTATTTTTAATCTTTTATTTTTTATCTGGGGCGTTCTTTGACTCAAATTTTGATTTTTGATTTTTATCTTTTATTTTATTTTTATCTTTTATTCTTTGAGTTTGAATCTTTTATTTTTTACTTTTTATTAAGACAAGAGGGGTGCCCCACTTAGGAGATTTTCAAAAATTTATTTTGACCATGGGGGGTGTGGGGTTTATTTAAAAATAAAAATTGACTATGCTTAGCCACCCCCCAAACTTAATTGCCATGGCCTTATTTGATTTTTTCCTTTAAAATCAAATAATTTAATTTTTCACTTGAGGAAATTAAATTAATTTCCTAGGAAAAAATGCCTTATCTTAACCAAAATTGGTCTAATTTCCTAACCCCTTGTCAGAATGACATGAGACTTGAACCAACGGCTTAGGGGGTGTCATAGCATTTTCATTTGCATTCATAGCCCCTATTACAAAATGGCAAGGTTCAAGAGATTACATTATTACATCAAAACTTAATTAATTAACCACCAAATGGTAAAGTTAATTAAGTAGGAAAAAATCAAAATAAAAATTAAAATCCTAACCAAATTCCGCAAGACTACAAGATATGGCTAGCATGGTCATGGACAACAACTTGAAACCTTAGCCACCTCATGAGCTTGATTATTAGAACGCCAATTCATCACTTTGGAGGATTGGTGAGTGAAAAACCCAACCAATTAAAATTTGTTAGATAACAAGATTAACTGGAAGGGGAAAAAAACACTTGGTGAAGAGGACTTCCCTGATAATAAACTCCATGGTGACATCCTTAGAGGAATGACCCATGCTGGCATATAAAGTTACATCAATTATCCTACGCAGGGGAGTGGACATTTCGTGTACAAAAGGGGCAGAATTGCCCTGCTTAGTGAAAAATCTCTAGGATTTTTCCATGGTGCAAATTGTACAATATGTACATCTGCAATGTACATGACGTTGCCACCTAGTCGAATTAGGTAGGAAACAATGGTGAACGAGTAGATAGCCGATGTGTTGATCAAGTGCTGGCCAAAGTGAAGTTTGAATACTTCAGAGAGAGACTTGGTGTTATCCAGATCAAAGTCCCTAGATAGAGGGAGTGGCGAGCTCTTGCATGGTGGTAGATGCACGTTGTTCTCAGACGTAATCAGTCTTGGCGTGCGACTATGCTAGAAATGACGAGAAGGCCGGAAGACGTAGATGCACTAGATTGAGATCTCACATGGGAAGGAATACGGGTTGTCCCCATTGTAATCAGTCCTGGCATAGTACGCAGATTGTCTCGTGATGTAATCGGTCATGTCAGGTCGTCCTCGGATGTAATGAGTCCTGGCGTAGGATGCATAGTGTATTCTGATTTTTTTTTTTTTGCATTAGTAGATTTGAGGAAGAGGATATAAGTTCTATGGTATATACCTTTCTGCACTTTTGTTTTGATGATGTAAGTAATTTTATGTAAATATATGATGAATTTTTCGAAGGAAGAAAGGCCCACATGAGTGTGGTCTAACGACAAGTAGCGAGGTGGTTAGGTTTGTATTAAGATGGAGACCAGAGATGAAATGCTTATGTGGTTTGGTTGTAAATATGTCCTTTTAAGTATAAGTATTCTACAAAAAATTGGTGTTTGTTTTGATGTTTTTGAACTTTATTTTTAAATACAAGTCATCATAGAATGCGTGAATTTCAAGTATTGGTAACTTGATGATTGATTAATTACTTTGTTTTTGATAACACTTGTTTAGTTTTTTTTTCCTATATCATTAGCATTAGAAGAAAAAATTAGTACCAATATACCCTAAAATGAACAATGTTTATTTCCTGAATATGAGATGAACAACTTGGTTCTTAAACTGAATATCCATGTAAAAAGGACAACCTAGAATCCATAAAAGACATTTCATAATTAAGTAATGAATAGATGATAGAATGATTTGCAGTGCAATGTGATAGTGTACATATAGCATTGACTAGTCACCATGGTTGATAGGTGATGCCCACTTGTTAGGCCATGCCTCTTAATTAATATGTGTCTCTTCAACTATTTATTATTTATTGTTATTATCTATTGATGTTTATAAATTTAGATAATTGCATTCATTACATACGCTGGTAGAAGCATAATAGGGATGTTTCCCAAAATAAAGTAGAGCGTGTTTATAATTTTAGTAAGGACAATCTGATTTTCACTAACATCCTGAAAAATATCCTTGATAAGGTTTTGAGGTGTTACTGCAACCAATATATCGATTGAAAATTTGTGTTTGGATGACTTTTATGTTGAAAGGGACTGATAATTTTTTTCATGAGCAGGCTCAAACAGAAATTGGATCGAGTGGCATACAGTCAATAGATGTTGATCCATCCTGTCAATATCAGCTGGCATTTCATCTGACCAATGGATGGTAAGTTTCTGTTGTGTATGGTTTTCTTTCTGACCTAAATTTAAAATAAAAAGTTTTCAATGTGTATACTGACTGCATAGACAAATTGGAGTCCATTATCATATGTATCAACTCTATGTTTTTGCAGTCAAGTTGGCATACAATAAATGAATGTTGATCTATGCTTTTGGTATTAATGGGCATTTCGTTCTAATGTGTAAATGATTTCAATGAATGGAGAAGCGCCTTATAAAGAAGCTGGGTTGAATGCTACATGTATCAGTTTTATGTTTTAGCAAAATCACTGAATCGAAATTGTTGGACAACTGCATTTGAAAGAATTTCATCTTTATAAGCTGCATACATCTAGGTGGGAATAAGGTATAAGGCAATTTTCTGTAACAAACCCGTGAATTGGAGAATAAACTATTTGAAGTACCACTTGGCACAAACAACTCTTCATGATAATGTACTGGCCAACGGTGCCTATAAATGTTAAGAATCCATAAAAATGGCAATCTAGATGACATTAACTCTATAAATTTGGACAAACCTTTTTCTGGTATTTGGATTCTGGATCACAACCTTCCATGTAACATCGCTTCTTTAACACAACAGTTGCATATTCCACATTTTACCATCATGTTGTATTAGCAAAATTTCTTTCTCAAAACCTTATTAGATCTCTTTCAACATGAATTGTCCCTCCTATAACTTCTTATACTAGTTATTGTCAACAACCCACAATGTAATAGGAATTGATCAAATCCAATATATTTCCTTCATTTAGTCATTGATTGACCCTATTGTCTCACAAGAATTATGATCTCATGTGGTTTCTGTTGAATTTTTACCTTAGAAGTATAACTTTTCAAATCGTGATAATTATTATCGTCCCACTTTTATCATTGCATAATTTCATGTTCAAAATTGCAGCGGAAAAAAGAAAAAGATCACTGAAAGAATGTGATGCACGGTAGCCACAGTTTTACCCTGGGAAACCCGAACTCGGGAGAAAACCCAGCAACCTTTCTTAAGAAGAATATTTCCAATAATAAGAGCACAACACCGACAATAGAAGAAGGAGTTGGATGAGTGTGTGTGTAAGTGAGGAGCTGGAGCTGCTTATTTATACACATCAAATCACATGAATTTCCCTTGGGGCCAACTTGTCTTCTTTATTGGGGCCGACTTGCTTGTTTGTCCAATTCAATGTTGATTTTAATTTTGACCACTTTATTATTGGAATTTCCCACTTCTTTAGGAAAGGTTGTCCATTGTGATGTTCATCTCCTCTCATGTAGATAAAAAAATGTCATTTCAAAAATAGAAAAAATAAAAAAATGGAGAGAATATCCTAATTTCCTAAATCAATGGATTCTTGTCCGATTTGATTGAAATCAGTTGCAATTTCTTCCTCTATTAGGGGCGAGTTAGCTCCATCTCAAAGGCGTCAAGATTGGAGAGGATCTAGATGATGGCGAGCATCTCGAGTGAGGAAATGCGCCGCCCTTGCCTAGTTAGCGAATTGTTCAGATGGCAATTGATTAAGGGCTTGATGCATATTCCTTTGAAGAGGTGGCACACCTCTTGAGAGATGGTGCCTACCTCTCTTGTTCTACTCTAGTGTAACTCAAGCTATTCCCCCATTCTCTCATGGTTAACGCTCTCTCTATCTTCAGTCATGGATGCGCTCCTCTTGGGCCATTGGTGCTATAAATAAAGCATACCCATCCCATTTGAAACTAGTCAAAGTTTTGCAGGTAGAGGATGGCGAATTGTAATTGTTGTATTATCTTTTTGTTATTGAGAATAAAAGAGACTTTGAAGGTCCATGTTGTGTGATGCTATCAAATGAGTGGACGTATTATCTTGATTTTATGAGGTAACTTGTATTTAGTCTTTGTGCATTTACTTTATGAAGGTCTAGCCTACTGGTAGGATTGGTATCATTTTTGTAGGAAGGATTACTAAAACTTTCTTGATTTAGTTAATCTTTTATCTTTCATAGGTTAGAGATTCAAGATTTATATGTATCATTTGCTTATGCTCATATTCTCTTGGATTCTTATCTTGTTTCATTTCTAGATTGAATGGGTTGTGTGCAACTATGTTGCTAGTTGCAAGTTGCTTGATTTGAAGAAGCGAAGAGCTTGCTTGCTCTTGTTCTTTCAAATTTCTTTCGGAAGATTAAACCCTTGGTGTTCCACATGTCAAAACCTTCAAAGTTTTCTTTGCTCTAAAATCCACGCTGCTCTTCTCTTGCTCCTCATACTTCCTTTTCTTTGGTTACCATTTTAAATTGCAAGTTGATCTTCTTAAAGATAAAATCATAATTAGATCTTCTTAAATTGCAAGTTGATCTTCTTTGGTTTCCTTTGCAACTTAAATATATTTTAGTTGTTTTATAAAGAAGTATCATTTGCAAGCTAGATCTAATATAGAGAATTTTCATTTCTTAGTTTTATTCTTGTTAGATCTAAAGGCTAAGATGAAAGTTTCTTCTTTTGATATTTAAAGGTTAAATTTGGCAAAGTAAAAGGTGCTTTCTATTGGTTGTCCTAAAAGCGAGACAAGATCCTCAAAGGACTTGTGCTTTTGAGTTATTTTTGTCATTTTTTAAAAGGTAGTTTTAACTTAGAAAAATTTTGCAATTTTTTGTAGTATTTTCCCAAACACTCCTAAAGTGTTTGGGAGCACTTTCTAACAAAACTTGTTGGCTGTTTTTTATCTTTTGATGAACAGGTAGAGAGACATGTTGCCCAAAAATTGAAGTTCCAAGCGAACCAAAGACTCGCTAGGTTCCCTATTCTCTCATCCCCTTTCTCTCCTTCCATTTGCGGAGAAAAAACTTGTAAATCTGTTGATCTCCATTATAAAGATCACGGATATCATAAAAATGATTCATTTCAGGTTGTAAACATTTTAATAAAGAGAGTAAGTGGGCTACCATAGTGCCCACACCCCATCCCCATTTAGGGATCTGTGTCTTCTCTCCTTTTTGGTTTGGTTGGGTAGTTTGATTGTTTTATTTCTTTCTTTTTCTTTTACTTTATGTAAAACAAATAAAAGAACTACTAACCCCTTGCTTTCTCGAGTTACATGATGTTATTGACTAGGCTGCTCTTAGTTGGACTTTCAGTGAGCCGCCAATGACGAACACGGTACTTGTTCGTATTTAGAGTTCATAAGTCTTTTCAGGCCTTCATGGCTATTTTATTTTTTGTAACACATGTTCATACCCCCTTGGAAAAATTGTAAAAAATGTCCTAGCATTTAAATTTTTATAAAAGGCTCGGCTTGCCAGACTTAAGCATCAAGCCGACTAGCCCATAGTGTTTTTTCCCTTGGTTATTATTGGTTGTTGAACAAACGACTAATAATTTATGAGTTTTTCACTCACACCTCCAAAGCTGGGGTAGTCATCTTGGTGTTTCTGCCTTAGGAAGTTATTAGAGCCTTCATGTCAGTGGTTTTCAACATGCTAGGCATTCGAATTGAGTCGTATGGACATGTAGTAGGACCCCCTAGAGTTTCGTCAATTTCCGAGAAAAATAAAATTTTTCGTTTTTTTAAAGCCATTTTTTAATAGTTTAATTAAAAAACTTTAAAATGTAATATAACTCGGATACAGAGTCCGTTTCTGACGTGGGGACACTCGTTTTCACACTCAGAGCGTCCACTTTACCCTAGGGACCACTTTCCACATCAGTCGGGCAGTCAGAACACCTCATGGGGCATTATTTGGCTAAAAGTGCATCAAGTTAGCATTTTAACGCTAAATTATGACATATTGGCACTTGGTCAAAATATTTAAAAGTAAAAAATGTAAATTTTTAATGGCTAAATGGTGATGGGGCTTGGTGGTCCCCATGATGATGACCTCATTGCATGAGAACTTGCAAACCTTGGTTAAAATAAGGAGTGGTATACATATCATATTCTTTAAAGAGGAGGTGACGTGATGCAAAGAAGGGGGTTATGGCCCACGCTTTTAAACTAGTGAGTGGGTGATATAAGCATGATTCATCTTTTGAAGAGGATGTCATTTGTTGTATTCTACTTACCTTTTATCCTAAATCGCATTTGTTGCTCACGTCACACTTCCGTACGGTTGTGGGTAGCGTGAGGGGAATCTTCACATGCAAAATGGGATGGGCAATATTTGCTTGGAATGGATGATTTGGCATGAGGGCCCATCCCATTCACCCACGTCACATGTGACAAATTAAAACTTTGGTTTTATTATGAGACTAGTGAATGGTTAATTGGTTGATCACGTCCAACTTTAAAGGAATCGTTTGTTGGTTGGTGAGACTCCCTCACGTGTGGAATAGTTGTACTCTCACATGAAGAAATAAAGCACATGCGAATTGGTGTGGAGATTGAGTTGGCTTGGTTGGTGAGTGAGGTTGCCTACCTCATTTGAGGTGGCACCTCCTCCATACCAACACTTCAGTTAAACTAATAATCACTCCACTGATTCTTCAGATTGATTCAGTTTAACTCAGCTTCACCCAGCTAAACTCCTACTTCTTCAGCTGGTGTTGGTGGTGCACCCCTTGGCTTGCATTTGCTATAAATGAAGCTTTGCTCTCCTCTTTCAAACTAGTTAGAGTTTGCTGAGCAAAATCTTGAGAATTATAATTGTAGTACATCTTTTGATATTGAGAAATAAAGAGGCTTTTGAGGTCCATGTTGTGTGATGCTCTCAATTGAGTGGATGTATTATCTCGGTTTTATGAGGTAACCTGTATTTGGTCATTGTGCACTTGCTTTATGAAAATCTAGCCTACTGGTAGGATTGGTATCAATTTTGTAGGAAGGATTGCTAGAACTTCTTTGATCTAGTTAATATTTTATTTGCAGTAAGTTAGAGATTCAAGATTTATATGTATCATTTGTTTATGCTCATATTGTCTTGATTTCTATCTTGTTCCATTTCTAGATTTAGTGGGTGGTGTGCAAGTTGTTGCCAATTCCAGGTTATCTCATTTGAAGAAGTGAAGAGCTTGCTTGCTCCTGCTCTTTTAGATCTCTTACGGAAGATCAAACCCTTGGTGTCCCACACGTCTAAACCTTCAAAGTCTTCTTTGCTGGAAGATCCAAGTTGCTCTTCTCTTTCTTCTTATACCTTCTCTACTTTGGGTTACTACTTTTATATTTGCAAATCGAATTAGATCTATTATTTTAAAGGTTTAAAATCATACTTAGACCTAGCTCCTTTGGCAAATGCAAATAGATGCTAATTGTTCCATAAAGGAAGTTTCATATTGCAAGCTAGATCTAGTATATAGATTCTTTTGTTTCTTAGTTGCTTTCTTGATTAACATCTAAAGGCTAAGATAAAAGTTTCATTTTTTTGGTAGTTGAAAAGTTAAATCTCTCAAGATAAGAGTGCTTTCCATTGGCTTCCCTAAAACAGAGCCAAGATCCCCAAAAGCACTTGTTCTTTTGTAATTTCCTAAAACTAGTTTGACTTAGATTTTTTGTTTAAAGTTTTCGAAGATTGTTCGAAGACACTCTTAAAGTGTCTTTGAGCATCTTTTGTATTTGACTGCTTGCTGATTTTTTGTTGGTATAACAAAAAGGAAAGGGAAACTCTAGCCGTTTTGTTGGAAAATGAACTATTAAGAGCTCTACGGAGGTCCCCTTTCACCAAAAGTCTTTGCTTTTATACAAGTTGTAAGCCTTTGGATCCAAAGTATAAGGACCAAAGTGCATTTTTATTACATTTTTGCAAGATTGTAATAAAGGTTGAGTTGGTTCATCAGAGCCCAGTCCCCATCCCCTTTGGGGGGATTTGCGTCGGCGTCCTTTTTTGTGGTTTTCATGTGTTAGTGTAGTTTGTTGTTATTTCAATGCTTCTTTAAGTGTTTTTTTGCAAAATAATTTGAATACATACCCGCTGCGCTATATTGAAGTACCATAAGGGAAAATATTTGAGCAGTGTAGTAGTTAGAAAACTTCAATTTTTTATGCCCTGTTGAGTTTAAATTAAACCCCCTTGCTTTCTCGATTACAGGTTCATGGACAAGGGCTTGCTCAAGTACTGAATTTGGAAAGAGACTCTTGGGATTTACCTTTTCTAAATAAAAAAACTTTGCTAAAAAAAACACTTAAAAGTTACGAAGGCCTTCATCCCCGTATGCTCTACTTCCACTACAGTATCATTTGATCAGTTGGTAGTATCGGAAAGGGATTTTGGTGACTAGCTTAGCTTGTTAGATTTTTTATCATTTAATCAATATGATCTAGGTTCTTATCAAAGAGAATAACATGCACAACAATAATCACAGGAGACAAGAGACACAAAAAGTTTTCCTCGGGGAAACCATAAAGGAGAAAACCCTGCAACTTCCTCAGAGATAGAATGAGCACCAATAGCAAAAGTAAAACCCAAAAACACAAAGTTGATCTTCGACAACTGTTCTCTCTCTCAATTGTGTAAGCTCCTCCTCTCTCACTCATGTGCTACAGTTGAGTGAGCTTGTGTTTCAAATAGAGAGTCTCACTCTATATTTAGTTTTCCTCTTGACAATTACTCTAGAGGGCCGACCTCACTAAGAGAGTCTAATAACCCTAATACCCCTCAACTGTGGGGACTATTTCCTCGACTTACAACAGAGGGTTAACCTCAATGACTTTACATGACTTTATTATATTAATGACTCCCGATCGGAGGAACAAACATCTTCGTCGGGGTACAATGAAATACAATAGAAAATATACAAGTGAATACATTCTGAAGTTACAAATACATCAATACTCCCTCTTAACTAGGAAGGTATTCTCTTGACACAGTTCATCAGCACAAGTATTCATCACTGGATCATCATCAAAGCTGGATCAACATCATCACTGGATCATCATCAAAGCTGGATCAACATCATCACTGGATCATCACTGGATCATCATCATCATCACTGCTACCGCTATCTTGAGCAAATGGTGATATCTCTCAACTCTACTCGTCATAGGAAGTTCTACAGAGCCAGCTCTTTTTCATGCTGGATGTAGGTCTCAGCACTTAGATCCAACCATGGGAGGCCCAACCTGCCACCATGTCAGAAAGGCACTCGGACTCATCACTTCCCCTTAGAAGGAACCTCGATTTGAAGTACACACTAAAGCTTCACTGCTTCTCTCTGCATCATACAAAAATGCAAGTAAGATCAATCAAATCAGATAGTAGCTTTCAAAGTAAACATACTACCTCACAAATAGCTAAGCAAGTGGCAACATATTTCTTCTCGGCTGTACTCAGCGCCATGCAGGATTGCTTTCTGCTAAACCAAGAGATCACACCTGATCCCATACAAAAGCAGTACCTCGAAGTGCTCTTCCTATCAATGGCATTGCCTGCCCAATCCAAATCCACATAACCCTCCAGGTTAATCTTTTGATTCGCTTCATACTTGAGCCCATAATCAATTGTACCCTTCAGGTACCTTAGAATATGCTTTGCAACAATCAGGTGAACATGTCTCGGAACTATGAGGAACTAGCTCAATGTGTTCACATCGAAGCAAATATCTTGTCTCGTATTCGTCAGATACATCAAGGACCAAATTATCCGATGATACATCATGGCATGAACCAACTCTAATGAAGCATCGCTCAATAGCTTCAGGTTCGATGCCATAGGTGTGTCCATGGCCTTGCAGTCCATCATCCCGAACCTCTTCAGGATCTCCACTGCATACTCCCCTTATCCAAGGGAGATTACATCCGCACTCTGCCACACCTCCATGCCTAGAAATTAGTGTATCATACCCAAGTCCTTTATCTTGAACTCGGCAACAAGTCTCCTTCTTGCATCTTTAATGAGTTCCTCTTTTCCTGTCAGGAACAAGTCATCGACATATAACAAGAGCATTGCTGGTCTTCCGCCTTCAACCTTGAAGCAGAGGTTGGAATCTGCTTTACTCTCAGTAAAGCCTAGAGCCATCAGTAAGCTGTACATCTTGTCGTACCATGTCGAACCTCGGGATCTTCTACAGTCACTCCCTCTAAAGCGGAGCATCATTCTCCCTCTGCCTTTCATACTCTATGTATTGAAACGTTCTGTACAGGAGTGGAAAGTAGCTTCCTATGCTACTAATATTCTATGTATCCATCTAGGGTCACTGGATACCAAGATCCTCTATCTTGAACTTTTTGAAAAGTTATTTTCGCACCCATATGTGAGCTTGTCATCCTCTATAGGCTTTCATCTTCAACCTTGTAGCAATGGTTAATATCTTCATCACTTTAGGCGATCTTCAATCTCCTTATGTAACTGTATGTTCTATCCAATGGGTGCCTTCTGAGCTCGTACAAGGCCTTCTTTAATTTGCACATGAGTCTGCCTGTTATGTGTCTCAACTTCCAGTGGATGAAAATGTCTCTATGCCTTCTTTCTTTTAGAATCCTCGTGCTACGAATATTTCCTTGTATCCCACGATGTTGCCATCTATTGCATGTTGGATCTTGTAGATCCATTTGGAAGACACTACGAACTTCCCTTCAGGTCTCGATATCGCATTCTAGACATCATTCTTCTTGAATTGGTGCTCCCCTTCCCTTTCTTCTTGGCTATTTCTTCATAGCTGGAAGGCTCTGCATCAATGATGTCGCTCAACAGTGTCACATAACTGGAGTGTGTCTGAGGCCTCTTTCTTTCTTTGAAAGTATCGTCATATTATTCTTCATCTTGGATTGTTCAATTGCCCAAGGTGGTCTTCATCTCTCGAGGTGGATTTACCGTTCTCTTTATATTCTTCTGAAGCTCTTTCTTTCACTATGGTGTCTTTGACCCGAGAAGCTTCAGGTTCCTCTTCATGTATGCTTATAGGAGTGAATCTTGAACTGTCGTCACTTGTTCTTCGGAACAAGTCTCATCCTTCTTTTCTTGTAGGCGATTGTACCCGATCTTTCCTACAAGTCAAATGCACCAGTTGTATGGTTAGAAACATTTCATAAGGCATCATCATAATGGTAACTTCTTATGCATAAAGATGTAATCCCGCAACTATTTTAGCCAATACAACATTCATCCATATCTCATGGAAACTTTCTAGATGCCTTCCATCTCTACCATGACATCATTGAGATTGTGCACTAATCCAATATGTCGGCAAAGAGGTTTCATTCTAGATAAGTAGCAATGGATAGTTGTATATCACCATGGGCTACTTACCCATCACATGCATATTAGTAGTATACTGTCATTGATGCAAACATTCTATCATGCTTAACACATCAATTGAATATATAAAAACGCATAACCAAACAATATAATGAAATGGCAATTGAATACTTATCTTTATATTTTTTGTGGGTAGACTCCTTCTTGAGCCTTCAACTTCATCATGTTCTTCATAACAACATCATTTCTTATCCAAATGTTAAGATGGATAAGAGGTTCTTCAAGAATTGAGTCCTTCATATTCCTTATCGCTGGAGGGATCTTCTTTGAATCGTGAGGGCTTGATCTTCAGTTGCTCCCATCTTCTCTTCTCTTGTTATGAGTCGAGCTTCTTCTTTTGTGCAATCTTCCTAGATTCTGTTCAAGGTAATCACTTCCTTCTAGCACATATTCCTTGAATGAATGAATCCCATGATCCTGGGAGGCCATTCAAGGTGGTTATCACAATTTCTCCATTCTCTACTTCTTCTTCCACTGCTTCAAGTTGTTCTTTGATTTGAGAGACCCTTGTAAAGTATGACTGTATGGTCTCTGCATTCTGGATTTTTACATTCTTCAACTGATTTCTCAAAGTCATCTTCCGATTTATAGTCTTCCTTCAAATAACTTGGTTAATGAATCAAACATCTCTTTAGGTGTCTTTAGGGAAGACACATGAGGGATGAGATGATCTTTAATAGAATTTGCAATGATTCTCTTGGCTCTAGCCTTAGCCTCATGTCCCTCTGGCTCTTAGAACTTCCTTATTGAAATACCGATCTAAGTCAATTTATTCAAGGATCACGGAGTTCCTATACTTCAATACTTGGAAGTTGTCAACTTCACCAAGCTTGTCATCAAGCTTGTGTGATTATTCATTTTGAAATGAGAACCTCAATTGTAAATAACAAAAGATTAGATCTTACCGATTTGAGGTGTTCGTCCTAGTTCCGGAGCTGGTTGATCTAGGGTTTGTCAGAGAAATCCTAATTTTCAAAACTTGGAATCTTTTAGATCTGATTGGATAGAAAGATGCACCTCCTCAAGGCGAGCTAAGCAACATACCGATTTTCCCAAAACCGTGATCAAAACTACAAAATATCTGATGCCCTAGTTTTCTTCAATTTCTTCTGCAGAATTGCCTGATATTGTTTTTGCGGTATCTCCGAAAGTGTTGCTCCTCTTTGTCTGAAACTTCGCACTGAGGTAGCCTTGTCTGCCCACACTTTCCAACACCGCAGGTTTGAGCAGAATTGGTTTCACCAATTGGGACTTACGAAATTTTTCCCAAGGTGACTTATTTCAGGACCGTTCAACATAGCAAACTTGTACAGACTGCCACGTGTCACTGTTTCACCTTCGGGTCTGAAACTTTTACCATAGAAAGTACAGTCTGTGCCCTATCTGGAACATCTTGCGAAATTTCATTTGGACCTTCGTAGCTCGAGATATAACAATTCTCCCAAGGTGTCCTGTTTAAGGATGAATCCTTGGAGAGGCTGGAACCCTGATTTGGAGGAATCATATCTCCTAGAATATAGCGAATCTGAGGCTGAAACTTTTCCACAAGGTACATCAGGAATTTATCTTCGGCCTGTAAAAGTTTCGGCTCCTGAGCCTTCTCCAATCTCGAGATATAGTGAATGTACCAAAACTACTAGTATTAGTATTTTAGGGTTTTCAGGCATGAAACCCTAATTTCTATTAGCTGCCATTGCAGTTGTACGATGAAACTTCTCTGATTCATTTTTTAATGAGAACCTCAAATAGAAATACAAAAAATTTAGATCTTACCAATTTGAGATTCCTGAACTGGATCTAAAGGTGATCTTTTTTTAGGGTTTGACTTTCCTAGAGTTTTACCCAACCAAAAATTTCGATCTTGGTCTCTAAATTTCAATTTTGAGGAGGAGGGCAACCCTATGTTGGGCTCACTCAAAAATTCCACTTCTGTGAAAAGCCCTAATTTCTCGTAGCAGTGATAGGTCAAAAACTGAAAATACTTGGAATTAGATTTTGCTTAGACAGAAAGATGCGCCATTCAATGGAGAGTTAGCCTAGCCTCCTTTTGCTGATGATCTGTGGAGAGAGAACCAAAAAGTAAGAAGCCCTAGCTTCTGCAGCTGCAAAGTGTCTTCTTCTCGGGTTAGCTCTAATACCATGTTAGATTTTTTTATCATTTAGTCNGAGAGAATAACATGCACAACAATAATCACAAGAGACAAGAGACACAAAGAGTTTTCCTCGGGGAAACCATAAAGGAGAAAACCCCGCAACTTCCTCAGAGATGGAGGAGCTGAGTATCAGGTAACAACACTTGGCTCGAGCTTTCCTCCAAGGTTGCACCTTGTGGCTTGAAGATTTCTGCCATGTTACTTGAGGTGCGAATTAGGCGGCAACACCCTAAAGGGGAAAGAGATTCGTGGTAGGATTAATTAGAAAACAAATGTATTTTCTGCCTTTTTCAGTTTTAGCTTTTTAAATTAACTCGATTGTTCTCTCCCGAGTATCTCGTAAGGGGGAAAGAGATTCTCAGTCGTGTGTAGTTTGCTAATAAACATCACATTTAGATTTAATAAAATAATCCAGGGCCTTGCTTCCCGTATGCTCTGAGCCGCTGCAACGTTGTTTGATCAGTTTGGCTGCTTCAGAAAAGAAGTTTGGTGACTAGATTTATAGGGAAGTCACACAAGTTACTTTCCTAAGAATTCGGGAGGTCGCAGAGGGTGACTACCATAGAGTAAGAGGGCTACTACAAGCAGGTTATGCCTCGCCCCGTTGGACACTTGGTAAAACCGCTCTAGTGCTCAATTCAAGGGAACTTGGCTTGTTGGGGAAAACCCCATTTTATCCACTCCTTAATCAACGCATTAATAATTTAAAAATTACCAACTAGACATTGCAATACTTGCATTGAGACTACAACAACAACACTCATACCTGAGCACTCCATTTTCACTGGCATTGGTCTCTTACAATTTCATTTTTAAATCAATTTCTGTATATTGTCATGAATGTTGGTTGACTCATTAAAGTTGCTATTATAATTTAAATTGCAACAAGATGTTGTAAGATTTATATCCATTTCACATTTAACTCTTCTTACCACTTGAGTTAGATTCAGTTGGACTTTCAACTGAGCCGTCATAAATGAACAAATACTTGTTCAAATTCAGAGTTCAAAAGTCCATTCAAGCCTTCCAAGGCCCTTTTTTACTACATGCTCACACCCTGCAGGGAGATTGTAAAAATGTGCTAGCATGGATTTTTTGTAAATAAGTTGGCTTCCTAGGACTTGGTTATCAAGCCGATTATTCCAATGTGTTTTTTCCTTTTTTAATTATGCAATATTGAATAAGCAATGTATAATTTTCAAGTTTTCACCTGCTCCAAAACTGGAATGGTTGTCTTGGTGGTTAAACGCGCTAGACATTGTTATCTAGTCATATGGAGATGTGCTAGGTCCCCCTAGTTTTTATTTTATTTTTATTTTTTATGAGAAAATATTTTTTCTCGCAATTTTAGTCCATTTTTTAATGGTTTAATTAAAAAAATTGTAAAGGGCATAAAAGCTCGATCTAGAGGCAAGCTTTGGCATGGGAATGCTCATTTTCACACTTAGAGCGTCCTTTTTACCCTAGGGACCACTTTTCATAGGCTTCGGGTGATTAAATTGTCTCTTAGAGCCATTTTTCGCTAAGGGGTCATTAGTATGTCAAATTAATGCTAACAATGCGACAAATTGTCAAAAGGACAAATTTGAAAATAGTCAAAAGGACATGTTTGATATGTTGGGGTGACATGGCATTGCTGTCTCCCATAGTGGGCAATCTCATCACATGGTTAAAACATCGTATTTGAAGTAAGTTTGGAGGCTAGCAAATCATTGTTGAGTTTAGGATGCGCCCCACCATATTGTGATATCACATGAGTTATGCTTTAATGGCGATTGAAGGTTTGACACAGTGGTAATGTAAACTCAACGTTAAAGCTGATCTCTTTCCTAAAAATAAGTGTGTGATTAAGAGTCTAAATGAGTGGTGGCATGTCACTTTGGGGTGAGGGTTGTGCCCTCTCTCATGTGGCCCACATTTTGTACTTGTGGCCTATGATAAATGGATCGGTGGGGAGTCTAATTGAGAGGTGGCACACCTCGAGAGGTGTCGCCTACCTCTTCAGCTAGCACTCCACTTTAATTCAAGCTACCCCTTTTTTCACTCATTAACTCGACTTCAACTCCCACTCATGGATGCACCCCCCTTGGGTTGGCTTTCTTTATATAAACAAGGTAGTTTTCCATTGTTTTGCATCAGAAGGTGGAACCTATGCTTGCACTCATTGTAATATTTTTCTGAATATCGTTAATAAAAGGATTTGGAGGCAATTTCTGTGTGGGGTCTATAGATGTTTCGATGGAGTTTGCTTTTAAATATTGAGGTAAACTGCATTGTTTTCTTTTATGCTTGCACATGTTTGGGATCATGTTGTCTTCATAGGGAATTTATATTTCGGTAAGAATAAGAAGTAATCCTTGATAGGTTTCTTTTTTATTGTAGGTTGTAAGAGACTACTTGATAATATACGATATCTAGTTTGAATCTATATTTACTAGGTTGTCTCTTATCAAATTACACAAATATTTTTAATGCCTTTTGTAAGTGTTGAAAGTTCTTTGCAGGAAATCTAAGTTGAAGTATTGATGAGCGAATGGGTTCTACCTCTTCTTCCGTAACTTCGAAATAAGAGAAGCATTATCCCTCTGATCTCACCAAGAAGGCATTCCTGTCCTTTACTTTCTTGCTCAACTTGGGTTCCTCAACTTTTGATCCACAAGTCTTTTCAAATTTAATTTCGGTTTCAAGTTCAATTTTGTTCTTAGATACATATTTTAAAGCTGTATAAAGAATAGATCTAAACTCCTAAAGACTGGATTTCTAGTGTTCTTTAAATTTCAAATCTAAGATCTAGATCTAACACTCTTCTTGCAAGTTTAAAGTTTAAATCTAAAGTACTTGATTAAGAGAATGTTTTGAGCTTTAAATCGTTTATCTAGCCTTAGTGCTTTCTTGTTTGCTTGCCATTCTCTTAAAGAGGCAAACAAAGATCCTAAGAAGACAAGCTCTCTAGTTTGTCTCACTCAGTTAAATTTTACAATTTTTATTTATAGTTTAACTTAGAATTTTTTAGGATTTTTTTGGAGGTTGTTCAAAGACACTCTTAAGAGTGTGTTTGAGCATCTTTTGCATTTGATAGTTTGGTGATTTTTGCAGGTTTAACAAAAAAGAGAAGGAAACTATGGCCGTTTTGCGAGAAATAGATCATTAAGAGCTCAACGGAGTTCCCCTTTCACCAGAAAGTCTTTTTTTTTTTATCAAGTTGTAAGCCTTTGGATCCAAATTATAAGGACCAAAGTGCACTTCACCAAAAATTGTAATAAGTTAATAGATTTCGAGTAGGCTACTAAGATCCCACTCCCCATCCTCCCTAGGGGGATCCACGTCGGTGTGATATTTTGTAGTTTGACTTTTTCTTTAGTTTAGTTTTGCTTTCTTATTTAGTTATTTATTTTGCTTCAAGGAAACAAAATACTAACCCCACACATTCTTGAGTTATCTGAAGTGGAAAGATATTCGTGGTAGGAATAATTAAAAACAATTTCCTTTTGTTATTTCTTTTAGCATTTTGAAATCAACCCGACTGTGCTTTCTCGAGTATCGCAAAAGGGGGAAAGAGATTCTCAACAGTGAGTGATTTGTTAGTAAAGATCACACCTAGTTTTTATAAAACAAACCAAGAATTTGCTTCTCTTATGCTCTAAGCAGCTGCATCTCTGTTTGACTAGTTTGGCTGCTTGAAAAAAGAAGTTTGGTGACTAGATTAATAGGAAAATCCGTACAAGTTACTTTCTTGAGAATTCAGGAGGTTGCAGAGGGTGACTACCATAGAGTCAAGGGGCTACTCCAAGTAGGTTATGCCTTGCCCTGTTGGACACTTGTTCAAACTGCTCTAGTGCGCATTTCAAAGGAACTTGACTTATCGGGCCAAACCCCAATTTACCCACACCTTAATAAACGCATTCATAATCTTAAAACTTACCAACAAGACATTGCAATACTTTCACTGTGACTACAACAACAACCCTCATACATAAGCATTCCATATTCACTCACACTAGTCTCTTACAATTTTATGGTTAAATCAATTTCCTCATATTGTCATGAACTATGTTGTTGGGAGCAGGGAGTGGGAGCAGAGCGAAAAGCGAAATTTTCAAAAGCTTCCGTTTTGGGAGCGTTTTTTGTATAGTATATATTTTTTTGGATTTATATCTAAAATACGTGTAGGATGTTGAATTAGCTATAGATTACATGGATTAAACCATATAACATCAATCAACTAGTAGTTATAACTTATAACATTATCATTAAATGATCAACCATAAAAACTTTTGTAGGAGCTTGGCAAAGAAGGGAGGTACCATAACATTGTCATTAAATGATCAACCTAGTATAGGCGTGTTTAGTATAGGAAAGGAAAGGAGCGGCTCGGGAGTGCCTTGGGAGCGTTTTGGGAGCGAGAGCAAGGGGGTGGGGAGAGCTCCCACGCAACATAGGTCGTGAATGTTGCTTGAGTTATTAAAGATGTTATAACTTAAATTGCAATAACTTCTTGTTACGATTTTTCCATTTCATTTTAACTCCTAGGTTCTGCGTTTTTGTTTTAGGATAAAGAACTTAGATTCTTTTGATAGGGAGCACCCCGCTTGGATTCACTAGGAGTTAGCCTAGATAGAGGAGCTGAGTATTAGGTGACAACACTTGGCTGTAGCTTTCTCCCAAGGTTGCGCCCAATGGCTTGAAGATTCCTGCCACGTCACCCGAGGTGCGAATTAGGCGGCAACAACTCCTAGGTTCATTCTTTGTTTGTTTTTTAATAAAGACCATATATTTCTTTTTATAGGGACCACCCCCCTTGGCTTCACTAGGAGTTGCCTAAACGGAGGAGCTGTGTCAGGTGACAACACTTGGCTCGAGCTTTCCCCCAAGGTCATACCTAGTGGCTTGAAAATTTCAACCATGTGACCCGAGGTGCAAATTAGGTGGTAACACACCTCATATGAATGTCTATTGCTCATCTATAGAGCCATCGCTATGTTTGGGTCAATCATCTCACATGATTGTCTGTCTTTAATCTGTAGAACCATCATGGTGTTTGGGCCATTCTTCTCACATGAATGTCTGCTGCTCATTTGTAGAACCATCACGATGCTGCTCATCTATCAATAGTCCTTCTCACTTAGGGAGGCATTCTCCATCACACCAAGCTTGTCCTTGAAGTATACAAACTTTGTCTTTGGCAAAGAGTTGGTGAGAATTTCAACTATTTGGTCTTCCGTGGTTATGTACTGAAGCTTCACTGTTGCCTTTTGCACCATTTCTCGGATAAAATGATATTTGATCTCAAATATGCTTCGACATGTCACAAAATACTAGAGTTTTGGAAGCTTAACACAACTTTGATTAAGTTCATCTCTAGCTCCTGATCAAATAATCCTGCAAGTTGGTTTTGAAGCTACACTAATTCGCGATTTGCAACACTGACTGCATAATACTTTGCTTCTATTGTACTAAGTGTGACATAAGTTTGCTTCTTACTAAACAAGATATCTTGGCTGTTCTGATGCTGAAGCAACACCTTGAGGTGCTCTTTCTGTTTACTACAATACCTGCTTAGCAAGAATCTGCATAATCCTGCAACTTCACTTCTCTAGTTGAGACATATCTCAAACCATATCCAACTGTACGACGGAGGTACGTCAACAGATGCTTTGCTGCCACCTAATGTGTATGCCTTGGCTCAACCATAAACTAGATCAGGGTGTTCATTGCAAAGCAAATATCAGGCCTGGTGTTAAAGAGGTATATCAAGGATCTAGTCAATTTCCAACCAAATCTGAATCTTAAGCGTAATCATTCAACTTCTTCATATTTGTCATCATAGCCATAGGTGTAGCCATGGACTTGCATTCCATCATACTAAATAGCCTCAATATATCAACAGTCTATTTCTCTTAACTAAGGAGGACCTGATTTGGTCTCTGACACACCTCTAATCCGAAGAAGTACTGCATCAAGCCAAGATAGTTCATCTCAAATTCAGAGGCCAACTCCCTCTTGCACTCGTCTTTGAGCATCTCTGTTCCTGTAAGGAACAAATCATCAACATATTGCATCAAGATCACTGGTTCACCATCAAGAACCTTGTAGTAAAGGTTGGAATCCACATCACTCTTGGTGAAGTCCAAGCTCATAAAGTAGACGTCTATCTTGACCAGTGTTACAAATATCGTCGATATATCGGCAACATCGCGATATATCGCGATGTCAACTCACTGGCGATATATCGCGATGTCAACTCACTGGTGATATATCGGCAATATATCGTCCCGATATTTTCCCCGATTTTTTGGCGATTTTTTCCCGATTTGATCGCGATAATTGCCGATTTTTTCTAATATATCGCGATATTTGCCGATTTTATCCCGATATTTGCCGATTTTATGGCGATATTTGCCGATTTTTTCGAATATATAGTAATTTTTTGAATTTTTGTATTTTTTATTTTGCCGATATATTGCCGATGTTTGTCGACATTTTCGCCGATAAATCCGATAATTTCTTTTTGGACCCTCGGCGATATGTTCGCCGACACGATATTTGTAACATTGATCTTGACATACCACGCCTTGGGTGCTTGCTTGAGTCTGTACAAAGTCGTCTTTATCATCAACAGGTTGTGATGGAGCTACTTCTGTGTTGGAGCACCTTGCTTGATCTGCACGTTAGTATCTTGCTCCCTCTGCATCCAGACACTTTTCTCCTGTTATCACATACACTGTAGTTGGAGCTACCATGATGCGACAGACTATTTTTCTTCCAGTCAGTGCCAGTCCCAGATGTGTTGAGCATATTTTTCCAGTGATCGTTGGTGGTGCAGTCAGTCAAAGCCATATCTTTTGATCAACAGCAATATCCCATGACAGGACTTATCCTTAGATGATCCATTGAGATAGACTTGTTGTAGTCATGGTTCAATTTGCAGAGCAGGTGTATGGCCGAACAGGTATATATGTGCATTGGGGTACTATTAAACTGTCTTGCTCATCTTAATAGCTTTAGCTTGACATGGTGATTAGTATTGGTGATTTGGTATTGCATCGTTCTCACAGACTTGATATAGTGAGTGGATATATGATCTTGAATGTTTAGACCTTTTTATATGCTCATTAGTATTGCATATCTTATGAAGGCTTACTCTTACCTTTATGTTTTGGCACCAACTTTTCACTCTCCTTCACCCATCCGTTTCTTCCATATTGGGTTTGACCCTTGACTTGATCCTTAACTACTGAGATTAATGATCTTTCCCCCATTTGGATCTCTGTGTTGGATAGACCCCATGTTGTATTGTGCCTAAGGCTCTGGAGTCTGTGGCCTGGTTCTTTCCCTTTTGCTTGTATGATGCCTTGTGGAATGGATTTGTAGCTTGTGTCTCTGGATTGTTTCTTGTAGTCCTCGAAGCAGGTTATCACTTCAATCATTACAAAAACTAGTTTAAATGCTCTAATTATATGTGAAATAAAATGAACTGCAAATACCGTTGATGAAAGTTGCTAATAGTTTTGCTTTTAAGCGCATGCAAAATCATAAGTGGGTTACAAATAAAATCAAAGGCCAATTAAAAGTAGTGGTTAAATAAAGATAAAATCTAAAGACTATTGGCCATGTTTTGTAAGGAAAAATTCCTCACAGAGTTTGAGTCAAGCTTGGATGAGTCGAAGGAAACTTTGTTAGATTCTACTGGAAGCCTTCTAAGCACTCTAGCCGTATGTGAGACACCCCCATTCCCTATTGTCCTCTATCCTTCATATGTCTAAGTGGATCCGCTTTTCCCTATTGTCTAAAAGATCACTATGTCGATGTCATCAAGTCATTTTTTAATCCTAGCCTGGTTTCATTCACCTCACCCATCATTAACAATTTGACCAAGTTTGTAAGTGGGCATGTATAAAGGATTTCATGAGAAATCGTTTATTTACTTTAATGCAAGTCTTATTTTATTGGATTTGATTGATTTATCACTAGTATCATGTTGCTATTGTTTTAGTTAGCTAATAATATGAATAAGAGAGTTATCTTTCATCCTTTCTGCACATTGGATTGATCAGTCTATGTTTCATGCATTATTTTGGTTATTTTGACTTGGTCAAACCCACTTTCACCTCGTCAACACATGTCTTGGAAAAGATATGGCTAGAGTGGTTCGAGATTGGTTGTCACCTATATGCATCCATTACACCATGTCCATCCTCAGCTTAATGATTATTGGTCATATAAGGATTATTATGGGTTATTATTATTAAGACCATATTTTATTATTTGGACATGGTTTTGAGCTTCCAAAAGCATATCTAGATGGATTTTGGGTGTATTTATAGTCATCATTAGTGGATTCGACATCTTTGATTCTATTGGCATATTCAAATCATGATTTTGAGAAAAGAAAATGATGATGTTGGCAGTTTTATTTCCCAACAATGATTATTGGTGTTTTGCTTTTAAGCGCATGCAAAAATCATAAGAGGGTTACAAATAAAATCAAAGGCCAATTAAAAGTAGTGGTTAAATAAAGATAAAATCTAAAGACTATTGGCCATGTTTTGTAAGGAAAAATTCCTCACAGAGTTTGAGTCAAACTTGGATGAGTCGAAGGAAACTTTGTTAGATTCTACTGGAAGCCTTCTAAGCACTCTAGCCGTATGTGAGACACCCCCATTCCCTATTGTCCTCTATCCTTCATATGTCTAAGTGGATCCCCTTTTCCCTATTGTCTAAAAGATCACTATGTCGATGTCATCAAGTCATTTTTTTATCCTAGCCTGGTTTCATTCACCTCACCCATCATTAACAATTTGACCAAGTTTGTAAGTGGGCATGTATAAAGGATTTCATGAGAAATCGTTTATTTACTTTAATGCGAGTCTTATTTTATTGGATTTGATTGATTTATCACTAGTATCATGTTGCTATTGTTTTAGTTAGCTAATAATATGAATAAGAGAGTTATCTTTCATCCCTTCTGCACATTGGATTGATCAGTCTATGTTTCATGCGTTATTTTGGTTATTTTGACTTGGTCAAACCCACTTTCACCTCGTCAACACATGTCTTGGAAAAGATATGGCTCGATTCTGCACATTGGATTGATCAGTCTATGTTTCATGCGTTATTTTGGTTATTTTGACTTGGTCAAACCCACTTTCACCTCGTCAACACATGTCTTGGAAAAGATATGGCTCGAGTGGTTCGAGATTGGTTGTCACCTATATGCATCCATTACACCATGTCCATCCCCAGCTTAATGATTATTGGTCATATAAGGATTATTATGGGTTATTATTATTAAGACCATATTTTATTATTTGGACATGGTTTTGAGCTTCCAGAAGCATATCTAGATGGATTTTGGGTGTATTTATAGTCATCATTAGTGGATTTGACATCTTTGATTCTATTGGCATATTCAAATCATGATTTTGAGAAAAGAAAATGATGATGTTGGCAGTTTTATTTCCCAACAGTGATTATTGGTGTTTTTATTCATTGAAAAGTGACCATGGCTTCTTCAGGAAAATTGATTTGTCTAGTTTTTGGCTTGGAATTATTATTGGATGATATATCATGATGTGTGTTGGCTCTATTGATCATTCTTTGTAAGCATTCTTCAACATGGGGCCCACATTTATTTTATTGGCTCATCTAGGGAGGACGTCCCCATGAGGGTGGCCCCTCACCTTGGCATTTGATGTATTGACATGTTATATCTTGATGTTATGTATTATAATGGGCACCTAGGGTGATTTACGTCCCTCAGGTGACCCACATCATGTACCACTTTGTTATATTCATTCATTATGATGTATTACACTTCCCTAGTCCTTGGGCAAAAGTGCACCCCCTATTTTGAGTGATCCATGTATATGATGTAAAATGTAATCTCCACAGTTGATGATGTTATAATCTCAACCGTCAAATTGAGTTGGTTAGAATGTGGACATCACTCTCCTCCTATTTAAGAGAGGTGATCCCATCATTGTATCCCATTGAGACTTTTGGCTCTTGGCAATTGAAATAGAGAAAACTCTTTTATGACAAAGAGTTGTGTAATTGTGGATCAAATGTTGGCAATTGCGATTGAGACTACTTTTCCTTTGCACTGAAAGATCTTCGGGAAGAATCTTGCATTACTTTTGTGGATTATATTTTGCTGCAGCTAGAGAGATTATTTTGGAGGGGCACGCCATATGGGGAAACCCACTGTTGTTTCTTTGATGATGTTATAATCTCAACCGTCAAATTGAGTTGGTTAGAATGTGGACATCACTCTCCTCCTATTTAAGAGAGGTGATCCCATCATTGTATCCCATTGAGACTTTTGGCTCTTGGCAATTGAAATAGAGAAAACTCTTTTATGACAAAGAGTTGTGTAATTGTGGATCAAATGTTGGCAATTGCGATTGAGACTACTTTTCCTTTGCACTGAAAGATCTTCGGGAAGAATCTTGCATTACTTTTGTGGATTATATTTTGCTGCAGCTAGAGAGATTATTTTGGAGGGGCACGCCATATGGGGAAACCCACTGTTGTTTCTTTTCTAGGTTTGGTCTAATAGGGAGTGATTTTGTCTATTGATCAATCATTTCTCTTATGATTTTTTATTCGTTTGTGGTAGCTCATTTTCTTGTGGATCTAATTGATTTTCTTTGGCTTAGCGAGAAGAGGGGTGCACTTGTCCACCTGGGGGTTTTGGAACGAGCTAGATCTTCACCAAATCTTTCATTTGATCTTTACGTGATTAATCCTCACCATTTCGACAGTCTACAATATCCAGGTACACATCATAAGTTACAATTCCTATTCCATTACTCAATCCATCTATCATTCACTAAATTTTACTTAAAACCTTAGTTTAGTTAGTAGGAAAATTCTTGTGGCCTAAACTACTTAGAATTTTGTTTTTGTGGCATTTGGGTATTTACAACCATCCCCAGAATTCCTAGATATCGTAGGGCGTTACCTTTACGCTCCATTTTCCCTTTTAGAATTAGGCATTGGCCTTTAGGCAATTCACCCTCCTTGGTTGAGTGATCATTTTTCTCGAGTTTTAGGTTTTGGTTTTGCTTGTACTTTTGGATATTCTCAAATATCCTATCAAGAAAATTAAATCAAGCGGTAACAAGCACTAAGCTTCCATCAATTCATCATTCTGCGTATTTCATTGATTTTCAACCTCAATTCCCCCAAGGTAGTGACATTGGTCATTTAAACTAACACTCACAGCCTAGATCTTCATAGTATTTATGTAGTCACTGAAACTAAGCATTTTTGGCTTATATTCTCATTGTTTAAACCCTCATAATCCAAAACATTCATTACTTAGTGGCAACCTATCTCAGATCTAGGGTTCATTAGTTATAACCTTCTGGGCTTAAATATCTTATCTTATTTGGGTGTCTTAGCTTAGGGTCTCCCCCTTTGTCACTTGGCTTATCTGTGGCATAAAGTGAAGAGTTTCCTAATTAGCGTGACAATCGATCCATATACAGAGGTTCGAATTCTTTGAGTTCACCTCTTTATTGTTTGTCTCCTCTGCCATCCTAAACATGATATCTTTGTGGGGAAACTACAAGTTGTGTGATAACATTTTAGCGCCATTGCTGGGGAGGTAGAGGGTTACCTCTGGTGTCTACGTGTATACCTGTTATCACATCCGTGTTAGCTGGAGCCACCAAGATGCAAATCCGGTAACATAGCACAGAGTCAGCCCATACATTTGCATGAGCAAAGCTATGCAGTATTTGAGTATTAGTGGTGTGCCTCAGTTTTAGAGCCACTCAAAGCCTTCTTCCAGACTCCCTTATCACAGTTGTTCCCACATGAACCCATGGAGATGGGTTGGCTAAGTCATGGTTCACTTGGATATCAGCAGAGAGTAGTATTGGCTTTTCCCTTGCCCATTGTTGTCAGAGAACATCATCCAGATTCATGAAACATATCAGGTATATGGTATGGCACATTGATGTTATGTTCGCCTCCTTTATTTATATTAGTAGTCTGACTTAACATTAGGTGACTAGCTGGGTGATCTTGTGCTTCATTTGTTCATATCATAGGGTGATTGTTGGGTAGTCAGGTTGCCTTGATTGCAAGCCTCTTTTGTATGCACACTGGTTCCTTCCCCAACTTTGGTATATGCTTGGTCATTTTGTCTTGTTGCTGGCCTTGGAATCAGCTTTCACTATCTCTTACCATCAGACCCATTCATACCAGATCTCTACCTTGTCTTGGACTGAGATATGTGATCTAGAGGATCTCCCCCTTTGACCCCAATGTATCCTGGACCCCATTTTACTGGTGTCTTGGCTCTGGAGCGTGTGGGAGTATAACTTTAACTATGGATCTACTTCCTCTCAGTTGCCCCTGATGTTGTAGTGGCACGTAGAGTTGTATTTTCCACCGGGTGTCATCCCATTAGTCCTCAAAGCAAGTGCTACTGCCATCATTACATTGTATGTGTATATTATGCTGTATCCAAAGAAAGTAAAGTGCAAGCCAAAAGGCTAAAAGTTGAAAATCAAGCCAAAAGGCTAATGAGAGTTAAAGGGCTAAGCAAATGGAAAACAAATGCCAAATCTAAATGACCACTTGGCCATGCAAGTGAAATAAATGTAATGTTGACTTCATGTAGCCTAAATGATTGGGACATGATATGGAGTAAGGGACAACTAATTCTAGGTGTACCCTAGAACCTCACCACATTAGAGTCACCTGTGAACTCATCACATGGATTCTAGAAAAGATCCTTACGATGCTTGAGACAAGCTTGGATGTTTTCTTGCTCATGTGAGATGTTTTCTTGCTTGCATCATCAACACATTGCCATGTTCCTTTCTCTCATTCCAAAGAAGGTTTTGGAGCTTTGACCCTCTCTCCTATCATTCCATGAGGGCACACTGCTTGATTTGGCATCTATTGTTTGGACATCTGTGAATGTGGCAAGACTTTCTATGTTTAATTGGTTGTTTGAACATGTCCACCAAATTAGCTAGCAAGATATTATTTCTTTATGCATTCCTAGATTAGATCTAGGGTTTTGGTGTGGATATTATTATTTTATTCATAGAAGTTTGGAGCCTAGAACTCTATTTAAAGCAAGGCTCCTCCATTTCTCAAGTGGAATAAAAAGTTTATTGAGACTCCTCTCTTTGTGGCTTTCCATTGATGTCATAATGCTGATTTGTTGTATGCCGGATATGGATATTGTTGGTGTCTAAAGATTCTCATGTTGGCTGCCATCTGCCTGGGAACACAATTGCTTTGAATCAGGTTCCATCATTTCAATCTTTTCTACTGTTTTTTATTTCTAGAATTGCATCATTGTGGTAGGTCATTCAGAGGAAGGTTACATGTTGGTAAAACTCAGGAATTTAAAAGGCAATTTACGTTTTCAAGCAAGTGCATAATTAGGAGTACCCCAGAAAGGACCCTAAATAATTTATTCAGCTACGTAAATCTGATCTGATTCAATTTCTGCGTGCATTAGCAGCAGAAATTAATCCACCTTTCAGTCATTTCCAGTTCTCTGGAGTTGTCCTATGAGCCCATTAACCATTATAGGAATTATGCACTGGTCTTAGCCCCATCATCCACCATAAAGCCAATTTAATAAATCATAATCTAAAACCATTTACTAAGATAAATTTTCCAGAATCACCCTGAAGTTTACAGCCTTATACATCTTAGTAATCCTAAGAGGGAATCTCCAATGAACAACAAATTTGCACCTGATATTGGGCTTTATATCTTAAATGTAAATGTTGCTGATAACAGAGCCGAGATGTTGGCATTTGATGGATATTGGTTTATTGATTATTACCTTTTTGTTGGGAGTTTGAACTTTGCATTTTATGCAGGTGTAATTTTGGATGCCTTGGTGCAGTTTTGTTTAGCATTGACTGTTGAAATATTGTAACTTCGAAGAATATTCTATATGTATCTTTTTGTGGTCCCCGAGGGTCCTATCGGGAGAACCACTTGTATTACTTTGTACCCTAATGCTTCTAATCGGAAGAACTAATAAGAGTCATGAGGTAGTCCCCTCTAATTGTAAAGGTGAGTCATTAGCACCCCAGTGTGGTTACTTGAGCCTACGTGTGTAACTCGAGCCTACATGATTAACTCGAGCCTACATGCCTACATGTCGGATGAGTTAATTAAAGTGAACGGATGAATATAAATAGAGGTGTGGCGCTCCTCATTTGGACACACACACTCTCACTTGTGTAGCGCATTAGTGGAGAAGAGAGAAGTAGCTCGAGAAGGAGGATCAGGCTTTGATCTCCTTGTTGGTTTTATCTTTTATCTTTTGGGGCATCTATATTGAGGAAGCTTTTGCTGGGTTTTTCCCTTTAGGGTTTTCCCAGGATAAATCTTTGTGTTCCTTTTGTATGGTTGTGCTTGTCTATCTTTCAGTGATCCTGTTTATATGCTTTTGTTATGAAAATGAAATGAAATACTTATGATCTAGCTTAGCATATGAAAATTTAACATGGTATCAGAGCCACCCTGAAAGAAGACATTGTGCAGCTACAGAAGCTAGGGCTTCTTACTTTTTATTTTGGGGCATCTATATCGAGGAAGCTTTTGCTGGGTTTTTCCCTTTAGGGTTTTCCCAGGATAAATCTTTGTGTTCCTTTTGTATGGTTGTGCTTGTCTATCAGTGATCCTGTTTATATGCTTTTGATATGAAAATGAAATGAAATACTCATGATCTAGCTTAGCATATGAAAATTTAACATGGTATCAGAGCCACCCTGAAAGAAGACATTGTGCAGCTACAGAAGCTATGGCTTCTTACTTTTCATTTTGGGGCATCTATATTGAGGAAGCTTTTGCTGGGTTTTTCCCTTTAGGGTTTTCCCAGGATAAATCTTTGTGTTCCTTTTGTATGGTTGTGCTTGTTTATCTTTCAGTGATCCTGTTTATATGCTTTTGTTATGAAAATGAAATGAAATACTCATGATCTAGCTTAGCATATGAAAATTTAACATGGTATCAGAGCCACCCTGAAAGAAGACATTGTGCAGCTACAGAAGCTAGGAATTTTTACTTTTTTGTTCTCTCTCTACAATCGATCAGCAAAAGAAGGCTAGGTTGACTCTCCATTGAAGGGTGCATCTTTCTGTCGAAGCGGAATTCGATTTCGAGCATTTTCAGTTTTCGGTGCGGGAAATTAGAGCTTCTTGCTGAAGAGGAATTTTTGAGTGAGCATGGCATAGGATTGCTCTCATCAAAATCGAAGTTTAGAGACCTGGATCAACATTTTTGGTTGGGTGAAACTCCGGGAAAGTCAAACCCTAGTTTGACCCCGAGCTAGAAAAAACCTAAATACTAGAACTGCTAAGTTTTGGTACATTCGCCATGTCTCGATATTGGTGAAGGTTCAGGAGTTGAAAATTGCAGAGGCCGAAGATAAAATCCTTATGTACACTGTGTCCAAAAATCAGCTTCAGATTCGCTATATTCTGGGAGATATGATCCCTCCAAATTAGGGTTTCAGCCTCTTCTAGAATTCATCCCTAAACATGACACCTGGGGAGAATTGGTATAGCTTGGGCTACAGAGGTCCAAATGGAATTCCTGAAGATGTTCTAGAAAGGGCACGGACTGTGCTTTTTGTGGTCCGAAGTTCTGACCCAGAAGATGAAACAGTGACACGTGGCAGGCTGTACAACTTCGCTATTTTGAACAGTCCTGTAACAGGTCACCTTGGGAAAAGGATCATAAATCCCAATTGGTGAAACCAATTCTGATGAAACCGATGGTGTTGGATCAGGGACATGCGAGGTTACCTCAGTGCGAAATTTTAGACACAGAGAAGCAGTAATTTCGTAGATATCACAGAAACAGTGACAGGCATTTTTGTAGAAGAAATTGGAAAACTAGGGCTTCTTGTTCCGGGAGTTTCCCTCCACTGTTTTCAGAAAAGGAGTACATTGGACAGCTCCATTTGAAGAGATCTATCTTCTATCCAATCAGATCTGAAAGATTCCAAGGTTTGAAAATTAGGGTTTCTCTGACAAACCCTAGATCAGCCAGTTCCGAAAGCAGGACAGACACCTCAAATCGGTAAGATCTAATCTTTTGCTATTTGCATTTGAGGTTCTCATTTCAAAATGATCTATCACATTAGCTTGATGATAAGCTTGGTGAAGTTGACAAATTCCAAGCATGAAAGTATTTGATCTCTCTGAAGAAAATGAATTGGACACTTACATGAGTAGAGAGGTTCCAATTCCATACGGAGATGAGGCTTAAAGCCTTACACAAGAAGAACTTGATCAAGGCCAAGAAGATCATTGTTGATTCAATCACGGATCAACTTGTACCACAAGTGTCTTCCCTAAAGACACCGAAGATGTTTGATTCTTTGATCAAGCTAATTGAAGATAAGAACGTAAATCAGAAGAGGGCTTTGAGAAAACAGTTGAAGAATGTGAAGATCCAGAATGCAGAACATCTTGAAGCGGTAGAAGAAGAAGCGGAGAATGCAGAAGTAGTGATAGACACCTTTAATGGTCTCCCAGGATCATAGAATTCATTCATATGATCAAGCTCGTCTCATAAGAAGAGAAGAAGAAAGATGGGAGCAATTGAAGATCAAGCTCTCACCATTCAAAGAAGATCCCTCAAGCGATGAGGAATATAAAGAACTCAATTCTTAAAGAACCTCTTATCCATCTTATCATTTGGATAAGAAATGACGATTTCATGAATGAAGAAGATGATGAAGCAGAATGATCAAGAAGGAGTCTACCCACGAAACAAACAAAAGATAAGTATTCAATTGTCATTTAATGCTATTGTTTTGTTATGCATTTGATTATATTCAGTTGATGTGTTATGCATGATAGATTGTTTGCATTAATGACTGTATACTACTAATATGCATGTGATGGGTAAGTAGCTCATGGTGCTATACAAATCTCCATTGCTACTTATCTAGAATGAAACCTCTTTGCTGACATATTGGATTAGTGCACAATCTCAATGTTGTCCTGGTAGAGATGGAAGGCATCTAGAAAAGTTTCCGTGAGATATGGATGAATGTTGTGTTGGCTAAACAGTTGCATGATGCATAAGAATTTTTCGTTATGTATATGTTTTATGAAATAGTTCTAACCATGCAACTGGTGCATTTGAATTGTAGGAAAGGTCCTGTACAACCTCCTACAAGAAAAGAAGGATGAGACTTGTTCCGAAGAACAAGTGATGACAATTCAATAAACATGAATCTGAAGCTCCTAGGGTCAGAGACACCATGACGGAAGAAAGAGCTTCAAAGAGCGGTAGATCCACCTCGAAGGATGAAGACCACCATGGGTATGAGAGATAACTCAAGATGAAGAAAAGAATGCTATGAAAGAAGCTATGATTAAAGAATAACAGTTGATCATGAGGAATGATGTATTCGATATGGTTTTGAGACATAAAGGGAAGTATGTAGTATCTTCCATATGGATCTACAAGAACAAGTGTACAAAGCAAGGTTCGTGATTTGCCTCAGAAAGAATAGACTATGACATGACATACTTTATTGACCAGTGTATATCAAGCATAGAACCACCTGTACAGAATGAAGAGGGAAGATGATACTCCACTTCAGGGGGAGTGACTACAAAAAATATCTGAGTTCGACATGGTACGACATGATGGACAGCTTCCTGATGAGTTGAGACTTTACCAAGAGTAAAGTGGGTTCCAACCTTCAAGGTTGAATGCAGAAGACTAGGATATGTTGATGATCTGACAAGACGAACTCATGGAAGATGTTATGATGAAAGAATACTAGAATGATGTTTGGGATATAGTACTCAAACCAGAAAGCAAGAATGTGGTATCTTACAAATGGATTTGCAAGATAAAATATGTTGCTGATAGAAGTAAGGAAACACTTGTGGCTATTGGCTTCTATAAGAAAGAGGGAATTAATTTTGAAGAGACACTTACTCCAGGAAGCAAGGTACTTCAGAACTATGATGGTAGTTGCTTCCATGATGAAGTAAAGACAAGTCTTCCTTAATGGTATGATTGGGGAAGAGTTTTTCATCGAATAGTCACAAGGATTTGAAGTTGAAGACAGATGGACTCACATATGCAAGATGAGGAAGGCCCTCTATGGCCTGAAGCAAGCTCCCAGAGCTTGGTATGGAAGAATAGATAGTTTCCTGTCGAACATGGGCTTTACTAAGAGTAAAAGCTGATCCTAACCTTTACCTCAAGGTTGTAGAAGATGAACCTGTCATCGTGTTAATATATGTTGATGACTTATTCTTGACAGGGAATGAGAAACAGATCATGGAAAGCAAGAAGAAACTAGCAGAAGAATTTGAGATGAGAGACCTTGGGTTAATGCATTATTTCCTAGGTCTGGATGTATGGCAAAGTTCAGAAGGAATCTTTCTCAACCAGGGAAAGTATGTCGTAGAGATATTGAAGAGATTCAATATGTTGGAATGCAAAGCCATGGCCACACCCATGGACTCCAACCTGAAGCTGTTAGCTTATGACTCATTAGAGTTAGTGGATGCGACTCATTACAGACAGATCATTGGGTCATTGATGTACTTAACAAATACCAGACCAGACATTTGTTTTGCTGTGAACACCTTGAGTCAATATCTTGTTCAACCAAGATGGGTTCACCTAGTAGCTGCAAAACATGTGACGAGATATTTGAAAGGGACGATAGATTTTGGTCTATACTATGATGGTAGTTATGAGTATAGATTGTATGGCTATACAGATGCAAATTGGGCTGGAAGTGTCCCAGACAGAAAAAGCACATCAGGTGGATGTTATAGTCTGGGATCTGCTATGATTTCATGGTTTAGCAGAAAGCAGTCTAGTGTTGCTCTAAGCATAGTCGAAGCAGAATATATAGCAGCTTGCCTTGCTAGTTGTGAAGCCATATGGCTACGGAAGCTGATGTTAGGTTTGTTCAACCTAGAGTTGGACACTACCGTGATTCTATGTGACAATCAAAGTTGTATAAAGATGACAGAGAACCCAGTATTGCACGATAGATCGAAGCACATAGAAATCAGGTATTTCTACCTTCGAGATAAGATACAGATGATGATGTATCAAGTATTCCCATACTAAAGATATAGATGATGTCTCAATATTTACATATTGTAGATACAGATGATGGTGATTCCGTATTTCTATACTAAATATAGAGATGATGATGCTTTCAATATTTCTATACTGAAGATATAGATGATGATGCTTTCAGTATTCACATACTGGAGATACAGATGGTGATAGTTCAGTATTCACATATTGAAGATGTAGATGATGATGATGTAGATGATGATGGTTTAGATGATGATGTGCTGACGAAGCCTTTGTCTCGAGTAAAGCTCGAATACTTTCGAGACATGCTTGGTGTTGTTCGGAAAGACCTTCCACGAAAGGGGGAGTAGTGATGTTGCAGTGGGATTTTATCATCCCTGGGCACTTGCCCTAAAGTGATTCGGTGACTTCGGTCCTCGAGAATGAGGAGGGATTGTATCATCCTGGGACATCTGTCCAGAATAGATCCGGTGACTTTGGTCTTCGTGAATGTGGTGGGATTGCATCATCCCTGAACTTCGACTCAAAATGTATCCGGAGGTCTTGGCCCTCGTGAATGTGGTGGGATTGCATCATCCCTGAACTTCAGTTCAAAATGTATCCGGAGGTCTCGGCCCTCGTGAATGTGGTGTGATTGCATCATCCCTGAACTTTGGTTCAAAATGTATCCGGAGGTCTCGGCCCCCGTGAATGTGGTGGGATTGCATCATCCTTGAACTTCGGTTCAAAATGTATGCGTAGGTCTCGGCTCCCATGAATGTGGTGGGATTGCATCATCCCTGAACTTAGGTTCAAAATGTATTCGAAGGTCTCGGCCCCCGTGAATGTGGTGGGATTGCATCATCCCTGGACTTCGGTTCAAAATATATTCAGAGGTCTCGGCCCCCGTGAAAGTGGCGGATTGCATCATCCGTGAACCTCGGTTCAAAATGTATCCGGAGGTCTTGGCGCCCATGAAAGTGGCGGATTGCATCATCCCTGAACCTCGGTTCAAAATGTATTCGTAGGTCTCGGCCCCCGTGAATGTGATGGGATTGCATCATCCCTGAACCTCGGTTCAAAATGTATCCGGAGATTTCAGTCCCCGTGAAAGTGGTAGGATTGTATCATCCCTGGACTTAGGTCCAAAAGTGATCCGAAGACTCTCGTCTTCATGTTGTGGATTGCAGGTTGTTGCTGATGATGATGACGTACTGATCGAAAGATCAGAGTATGATGATGATGATGTTGCTGTTCGAAAGATCAAAGTATGATGATGATGATGTTGCTGTTCGAAAGATCAGAGTATGATGATGATGTTGTTGTTCGAAACATTAGAGTATGATGATGATGATGTTGCTGATCGAAAGGTCAAAGCGCTGAATATGATGTTGCTGATCGAAAGGTCAAAGTGCTGAAGATGTTGCTGCTGATCGAAAGGTCAAAGATGTTGCTGATCGAAGCGGTCAAAGATGTTGCTGATCAAAGCGGTCAAAGATTGTTGCTGAAGATTGAAGATTAAAGATGAAGACTACATAATATTGAAAAGTTTCTAATGATTTATAGATGTGTTACCTTGATGATGTTGATGATGTCCTCTCTCTCTCTCTCTCTCTCTCTCGTTATTGTTATTGTTGATGTTGTTGTAGAATACCCTTCTCGTTAAGGGGGAGTGTTGAAATATTGTAACTTCGAAGAGTATTCTATATGTATCTTTTTGTGGTCCCCGAGGGTCCGATCGAGAGAACCACTTGTATTACTTTGTACCCCGATGCTTCTAATCGGAAGAACTAATAAGAGTCATGAGGTAGTCCCCTCGAATTGTAAAGGTGGGTCGTTAGCACCCCAGTGTGGTTACTTGAGCCTACATGTGTAACTCGAGCCTACATGATTAATTCGAGCCTACATATCGGATGAGTTAATTAAAGTGAACGGATGAATATAAATAGAGGTGTGGCGCTCCTCATTTGGACACACACACTCTCACTTGTGTAGCGCATTAGTGGAGAAGAGAGAAGTAGCTGGAGAAGGAGGAGGATCAGGCTTTGATCTCCTTGTTGGTTTTGTCTTTTATCTTTTGGGGCATCTATATTGAGGAAGCTTTTGCTGGGTTTTTCCCTTTAGGGTTTTCCCAGGATAAATCTTTGTGTTCCTTTTGTATGGTTGTGCTTGTCTATCTTTCAGTGATCCTGTTTATATGCTTTTGTTATGACAATGAAATGAAATACTCATGATCTAGCTTAGCTTATGAAAATTTAACATTGACAGGGAAATTCATCAGCTAAGAGTTTTCCCTAAGTATTATGGCTAATTATTCAATTTAATTGATCGTTGATGTGGGTTCTTGCATATGTTGAAAGGGAACACTCCTCAGCTTAGGGATTCCTAAGTTTTTAATGCAATTATTTGAGCTTTTACAACCTCATATTATATGAGGATGTTCTATGTACAAGATCCTGCGGAAGCATGTTGCATTTGGAAAATTTTGGCCTTGGAGCCAAGATATTGGCACTTTATGGATATCATCTTATTGATCATCCCCTTTTTTGGGGGGAATCTGCATTTTGCATGTAGAATTTTTTATGCATTGGTGTGGTTTTGTTTAGCATTAATGTTGAAACTCATCAACTAAGAGTTTTCCGGTTCCCTAAGTATTATGGCCAAGTATTTTATTTAATCGATCATTGAGGTGATCCATTGTATTTGGTTATTCTAGCATGGGTTCTTGCATATGTTGGAAGGGAACACTCATCAACTTAGGGGTTCCTTAGTTTTTAGTGTAATTTTTTGAGTTTCTACACTCTTTGGAACTTGTGCTATGGCACTTACCTTGGGATCTACATTGGTATAATTGGAGGGTTGAGATGTCTTCTTCAGCAGCACTACACATGTGCACATTCTCCTAGGTCATTGGCTCATGGTTTGAGTTTGGTAGCCGTCGCACGTTGATCTATGCCTTTGCACATGCTCCTAGTTCGTCCTTATCTTGGAGGTTGTTATAACAACCAAAGTGGACTTTCTTGCACACATCTATATTGTAATATGTATTTCTTTAGAAATGAATTGGATATTGCATGGGGGGCAAGTGCTCTAACTATCGTTTATATTTTTGGTGTGTGGTTGGTCTCTCAAACCATTGTTGTCACATTTATTGAGGGAAACAACTCCTCAATGAGTATTTTATTGTTATTTGGCCTAGTCAATGTGGCGCTCACATATTTATCTAGGGCGCAGTTTTTAAGGATTATTTTATTGATCAAAGCGTTATTCTAGTTTCTAATACTCTGAAACTATCTTTCAAAACTTAAAGACAAATGTAAATACCTGGTTCTTGTTTGATGTGATTCAAATTGAATTTGAGAGTCCTGTTAGTCTGCTTAATCTGGTCTCTTAATTTGGTTTATGTTTTATATTTTATTTGACCTTCACTAGATCTCTAAGTCATCGGTATATCATCATTATACAGGTCTGGAATCCTTAATTTAAACAGTTTAAAAGTGACTCATATCCATTGCCCTCCTCCACCATGGATGTAAGTGAATAATTATAATGTTATTGAACTGAAATTTTGTGATCTTTTAGAATGTCTAAGCTTCCCCCATGTTAAATAATGACTCTCTGGAAATTTTTTCTTTGTTGACCTTCAAATCAGAAAGGACAATTCTTCAACAATGTATGTCTACCATAAGAGGAAACCTGCATGGCTACCTACAGATTCGGTATGATTCTCCAATGCTTCTGCAAGTTGTATAGTTGACACATAAGCTAGTATTATATTACTGTCTTTTTCTCAACCGTTGGTGATTGGGCATTGGAGAAACACAGAGTTGAGTTCCTGGAGAAATTTTATTTAAAACCCATACTGTATAATAGTTCCGTATTTGGAATTTTTAGTGATTTTGGATCTTTCTGAGTTGGGACAACTTGTCAGGGCAACTCAGCTGACTAAACTGTGTTAATTTTTATTTCTGCTACCAATCGTTTTTTACAGAAGGCATTTTGACTGTAATAGTAAAATAATACACAAATAGAGTTTATAAAGCAATGTTCAAATTCTGTATATTTGTTTTCCCTAGTGCCAGTTAATGGTTGTCTCGTATTGTTATTATTTTTCATTTTCCAAATGCTTTATTTATTTAAGTTCTGCTATGCTGATAGAATGATTAACTGGTTTAAAAAACTATATAGATAACAAAACAGCCTCTAGGATCCTTTATGCTTAAATGGTGCATTGAATTCACTTTAATATGTCGTTACCTTTATGGCCTCTTGTACACAGGTGCATATAGACATGCAGGTGCAAAATCAACTTGTACTGTTATGTATGTATTGCTAAGTTTCCTTTTAAAGTCATCAGCGTAAAAGCATTGGAGATAATATAAGTTTCATTGCCACATGAAACAGGTAAAGCCATTGAAACCTCATTAAGAGACAATAGAAGGACATGCCAACTTTCAAGAGAACTAATATTCTATACTTGCATTCTTATTCAATGCTACTATCTCTTTCGCAGTATAAGCTGTTGGGATGAAGTGTCATGGCATTGTTTGACATATCAGTAAGTGGTGTGACCATTTATCATTCAACTATTCATCGTGGACAGTGTATATTGTTGGGAATTTCAGGTGGCCAGATTTTAGGTCTTAGCCTGCTAAAATCCCAGGGAAAAGGCTTACGAGCTCGCTGTGCACTCAGATCCTCTTCCTTTCTAGATAGCCATTTCTTCTTCAAAGGACACATCCCTGCTGACTTTGATTTGCTTCGATCCTGGAATATAAATTCTGTAGGCCTTTGAAGACTCACTCTATCCCACAAAAGTCCCCTTTTTTCCTGAAGGCTCCAGTTTTGTCCTTTTCTCCTTGGGCATATGTATGTAGATTGGACATCCAAAGATACGAAGGGGGTCCACTTTTGGTTTCACTCCTGTGAAGGCTTCTTTTGCAGTCATGTTATTCAAGATTCTATGAGGGCATCTGTTTTGTACATAGACAACTGTTCTAGAAGCTTTTTCCCACAAGAACATCAATAGACTCTAGTCATGTATCATGGCTTTGGATGCCTCCACAATTGTTTGATTGTTTCTTTCAACAACCCCATTTGTTGAGGGTTGTAGGGAATTGTAAGCTCCCTCTTAATTCCTGCTTCCTTGCGGAAACCATTAAACTCTGTGGATGTGTATTCTCCACCATTGTCTGATCTCAGAGTCTTGATCCTCTTTTTTGACATATTCTCGACTTGTGCTTTGAATGTTTTGAACTTGCTGAGCACTTCCTCAGATTCCTTTGTCTTGAGAAAGTATATCTATGTCTTCCGTGAGTGGTCGTCAATAAATGTTACATAGTAGTTGTAACCTCCCAGTGAAGCAACACTCGTAGGTTCGCACAAGTCAGATTGCACTAGATCCAATATTTCATTGGATCTGTTCTCACTATTCAGAAAGGATCCCTTGGTATTCTTGCTAAGCGCACATCCTCTGCAGACTCCGTCATGGTCCATGTGAAGTGTTGGTAGACCTTTCACAATATTTCATAATGTTGGGAGAGCTCTATAGTTGATCTGAGCTAATCTTATGTGCCATATCTCATATATGTTGGTGGAGTCATGAACTAGTGCTTGGGTTGGTGGAGTGCTCAATCGATACAGGCTCTCGTCTTTTACTCCAATTTGTTTTGCTGCATCCATGCTTCATTTCTTGTGCCAAGCAAGCACTTTCCCATCTGAAAATGCAACTTTGTATCCCATGTCCTCCAAGGTAGAGATGGAGACAAGATTTCTTTTCACATCAGGCACATATAGCACATCACTTAAATGTAACATGTCTTTTGATTCTAGTTGAAGTGAGGTAGCCCCAGATCCTCTCATAGTATAGTTGGCACCATTTCCAAGTACAACATGGAGCTGAGATTCTTTCTCAACTATTTCAGAAAGATTTTCTTTATATCAAGTCATATGCTTGGAAGCACCACTATCTATGACCCAAGTGTCACTAGTGGTGGGAACAATACTTGATAATGCCGATATGAAGAAGAATTTTGTACGATCTTCACTCCTTTCCTTCTTGTGATGATGACCTTCTTCTACATCGGTTGTTTAGGCTTCATGTTTCCTTTTGCTTGAGCTTGGACTTTTGTTTGCATAGTGACCATATTTCTTGCACCTGAAGCATTGTACTTGCGATAGATCCTTCATCTTTTCTTGTTGATATGAAGAAGGGCTTAGTCTTTTATCTTGATGCTTATGGTGTTGAACATTTCTTTCCTTTCCGTTGCCTTTCTTGGCATGGGCGATGAATGCTTGATTCTCCTCAGGTTTAGTGTCTTGAAGTTGTTGTTTTGTTTCAATGCTCGTCTCTTGCTGAGTGCAATTTTCCCATAATTTGTCAAATTTGGGCGACTTGGTGGGTCCACTGATGGTTTGGATGAAAGATTCCCAAGATGGTTGAAGCCCATTTAGCGTAGTCATGACAAGCTCCTTATCTTAAATAGGTTCTCCACTAGATCTCAACTTGTCCCTAAGTTCCGTGATCCTCATGAAGTATGAGGAAATTGATTCAGACTTGGTTCTCTTCATGTTTGATAGCTAGTTCCTCAAGGTGAGAGTCACATTGATGCTACTATGCTCAAATAGCCTCCTTAGGGTTTTTAACATCTTCATTCCAATCATCTTGCCTGCAGATTTGAACCAGAAACCCTAGCAGGAGCGAGGTCAAAAATGAATGTTGCAATTTTGTGAAACTAACCTCACAGATAGATGCGCCGTAGCAAGGCGAGTTGAGAGGTGAGGTCGAGCCAAAAATGTGGATTGATCAGCTCAAAACTTGAAACCCTAATTTCTGTAGTAGCTGCAACCAATGTGGAAGACATCGTGTCGACAAAAATATCGCCGAGGGTCTGGAACACAACTAATTGGCAACATCGAGGAAAATATTGAAAAATATCGGCAAATATCAACAAACTTAAAAAAAATAGAAAATTAATAGTTTTTTTTCTAAATTTTAAACATTTAAAGTAACACCAACATCAAATAAACACATTGCCCCATAAATATGAAAACAAAACAGAAATGTGTGATGTATAATATGTCTAATGATATATCATGCATCAATACTAAATCATGTCTTGAGTAGTAATGAGTGTACTGACTCTAGAGCCTCAAAATATCATAAAAAAATATAATAAAGCTTTAGACATTTTGATTTTTCACACAACAATGATTCAACCTGGGGCAAAAAAATGAGGTTCAGATTCAAGCTTGAACAATGGAGATAGTAGATAGTAAGATTCATTGAAATTTCCCCCCGGCCCCAAAAAATCATGCTGCAAATAACAAAACAGTCATAGATTTGGCATAATGGTAGTAGATCCGTCTTTAAAATTTGGCAAGAAGAGAGAACATTGATAAGAAGATAAAACCCTAAACCTATAAAAAATTTACCAAAAAAAAAAAAGATGAGAAAATGGTTACACAATGATATACATACCTGCAAATTGAGAACCCAATGATGGGAATCAATCCCAATCCATAATAACTCTGTGATGGTTGATGGAAACACAATGAATCTACTCCTTTGCTCCGAGAAAATTGATAGAAAGCTCATTTCCTCTCCAAACCCCTCAGCAAGCAAGTAAAATGACCAATAAAAAGTAAAAAACCGGCTTATATCCTGGACTGTTTGCAGGCTCGACGATTTTATGTGTCGACTCGCGATGTTTACGAAAAAATCGGGAAAATATCGTGATATTTTAAAAAATCATGATTTTTTCAAAATATTGCTATTTTTACCATGGGATATATCGTTTTCCTTGGGACATCGTGATATATCGCAGACATCACAATATATCGACGATGTCTTCCACACTGGCTGCAACAGTGGAATTAGGTCAAAAATGAAACTTCTTGGAATTTGATTCTTCCTTCACTAGAAGATGTGCCTTGCCTAGGGTGTGTTGAAATTTTACCTAGGAAGTGTTTGTTCACTCATGCCTTGGGGTGGACAAGGACACTTTAATAAGTGGTCCCTAGCCTAATTAAAAGGGTGAGAATGACTTTGTTATAAAGTGACATTTTTAATGTGAGTTTGAGTTTATATTTTAAAAATGAGTTTATGAGTATTAAATGTGGGTGTGCATTAAATTCTCATTTATTATTTAGAAGTAATTTTTTAATGAGGAAATGAGAGGGGCCCTAGATCTCATTTAGTTGGCTTTTAATCTAAACCATTGATTTGAAAGTGGAAGTTACTCAAACAAAAAGAGCTTGTGAAAGACAGATTTGATTGATTGTTCACATCCCAAAAAGAGATTTTTTAGAGAGGAGAGAGCAAAAGAAGAAACAAGGGTTTGGAGAGATTTCATTCCTAAAATTTGAGAGAGAGAGAAAGGAAAATTTTGCACACATTCCAAAGACAGGAAGAGGCAAAATTTGGGCACGTTTCTCAAGGCAAAATTTCAGCAGGCACAAATTTCGAAACTGTACCATACAATTCCATATAACAGCATAGATTTCGAAGAGTTCCGTACAACACAAATCGAGGTGATTTGACCATCATTTAATGTTGTTGACAGGCCATACAAACAACATAGTTTTTGAGACAAGAAAAGGTGTCTGCACAACCGCACGTGTGGGTTGTACAACAAAAAAATCGAGGCAGCCATACAAACTCCATAGTGATTCTGGCACAATTTTCGAGGTTTTATCAGGGAGATAAGTGCAAGTTTTGATTTGTATTTTTCATGAAGAATTAATAAAACTTCTCTCTTTGAAGAACATGTTTTCCCTTCGAGGTTTCTCCTAGGTCAACTGGACAAAAAATCTGGGCATTTAATTTTCATATGTGTGGTTGATTTTTGAGTATGAGATTAGGTCTGTCAAAATTTTTTTAGAGTTCAAAAGTTGAAAAGAAATCTCATGTGTTTCATGTTTTTTAGTTAAAATTTTAATTTTTCAATGTACATGGATGATGGGGTTTGGGCATTAAACCTTACGCAACACTAAAAGTGAAACTGGGTTGGGGTTCTCAAAATTTTTCATGGTATCGGAGCTTGATTGAAGGATGAAATTTACACAGAAATAAATTTCAGATTTGGAGAAATAAGGGAAAACAAGGTTGTTGAGAAAGAATAGGTTCTTGAACTTAATTGCAGTGATGGCTAACAGTCTTAGGATTGAAGACAGGTTGGATGGGGCTGTAAATTTCAGTCCATGGAAGGCTAGAATAGTGTTGATATTACAAGATAGTGAACTATGGGACATAATTAAGATCACTACAGCCAATCCCGTGATTGTTCCCGTAGATGCAGTGGTTGAAGCCGTATTTGACAAGAGGGATATAAAAGCCAAAAGAATCTTTCTTGAAGTAATAAAAGATCATGTGATTCCACACATATCAGGTAAAGATCATGGCCATTTGATGTCGACTACTTTAACTAACCTTTACCAAAGTTTCGAGTCATTGAAATCAAACTGCTCCGGTTCATTAACAGTTCTAGTTTCAATTCGAGTTGACTCTCCACCTGTTCAACTCCCGGTTCTGAGTTTTAAAACATTACACAAGAGTATCCCAAATCAAGGAGCAACTGTAAGCTATTGGTGACATGGTAGAAGAAGTAGAAGTTGTAATGACCACATTGAATGGTCTCCCAAGAGAATGGGAATCTTTCATTCAAGGAATATGCTCCAGAAGAAAGCTGACCAAGTTCCGAAAGTTATGGGAAGAATGTGTTCAAGAAGAAGAAAGATTAGCAGTAAGAGAAGAGAAGCTAAATGAAAATGAAGATCAAGCTTTGGAAGCCCATACCAAAGGTAAGAACAAGAGGATATGATCATCCTCCTAGGAAAACTCAAGGGCTTAAAAAGAATAAGAAGGTCAAGACAGACTTCTCAGGATATGAATGCTTTACTTGCCACAAGATGGGACATATCTCCATAAACTGTCCCCTAAAGGAATAACAACTCAAAAAAAAGAACAAAAGATTCGGGGCCCATGCAGTTGAAGATGATGATCAAAAGATGAGGTAAGAAGTAAAGAAGATGAAGATTCCTGTGAAGAATATGTTTTGATTTCAGCACTCACAGGTTCAGTTTCACCTAGTGATGCTTGGTTAGTAGATAGTGGTGCCTCCAAGCACATGACAAGTTACAAGGATTCACTCTTCTGTCTTGTACAGAAGGATTCCCCACAAAAAGTAATGCTTGAGATGATTATCAATATCCCATCAAAGGGATGGGAGAAGCCTCTTATAAGTTGCACTCTAAAAAGTCCACGAAGATGAAGGATTGTTTATATGTCCCAGGACTAAAGAAAAATCTCCCTTCTATCTCAGCGTTGGATAAGAATGGTTTTAGAGTTGCTTTCATAGATGGTGAAGTCCTCATGTGGATAAACGGGAAAACCGTAAATGATGCAATGGTGACTGGAGTAGAAGGATGACTCTACAAATTAAAGGAACAAACAGATTCATCCTTGATGACTACCACTGTAATCCCATGTGAATTGTGGCACAGATGATTGCTCATATACATTACAAAGCATTGCCAATTGTGAGCAAGGTGGCAACAGGTTTACTAGAGTTCCAAGTAAACCATGAAGGAGTGTTCAAAGGATGTGCACAAGGAAAGAATACCTAGAACCCTTTTTCAAACAATGACAGTAAAGCAAAAGGGATTCTAGACATTGTTGACTTGGATGTATGCAGACTAATGCAAACTACTTAATTAAGTGGGTATGTTTACTATGCTTCCTTCATTGATGACTACTCTCGCAAAACTTGGATCTATTTCTTGAAGAAGAAAGATGAAGTGTTTGAAAAGTTCAAGGAGTTTAAGGCTCTTGTAGAAAACCTCTTTGAAAAGAGGATCAAGACCTTAAGATCAGATTATGGAGGTGAGTTCACATCAGGTGAATTCAATGAATATTGCAAATAAGTTGGGATTAAGAGGGAGCTCACTATTCCCTGTAATCCACAACAAAATGGTGTGGCGGAAAGGAAGAATAGATCTATCATGGAAGTTGTAAAAGCCATGATCCATGATCAAGATCTAGTTATGTACTTGTGGGAAGAAGCAGCTAGAACAACAAAATATGTTCAAAATAGAATCTCTCATAGTTCCCTTGGGAATAAGGCTCCAGAAGAGATGTTTACCGGAGAAAAGCTCGATGTAAGTCACCTAAAAATATTTGGTTGTCCGGTATATATAGACATTCCCAAGGAGAAAAGGTCGAAGTTGGACCCTTTAGGAAAGAAGGGATTGTTTGTAGGATATAGCTACACTGTTGGGAGCTGGGAGCGGGAGCGAAAAATGAAATTTTCAAAAGATTTCGTTTTGGGAGTGTTTCAGGAGCATTTTTTTATATAATACATATTTTAATATATTTTGATGCATATTTATTAAAAAAAAACATGTATTATGCCAAATTAGCTATAGAAAACATAGATATAACCATTTAATACACATATAACATCAATCATGTAGGAGCTATGACTTGTAACATTGTCATCAAATGATCAATCATCAACAACATCTACTTTCACATTTTAAGATATAATATTTTCCATCAACAAAATCTGACCATCTAACAGATAACATCAACCATGATTGCTCCTGCTGCCTTATCCTGAATGATTGCTCCTCCTTCCTTACAATTAGCAACATTATCTTTGATGACTTGAATGACATTGTATGGCCCAATTGTTTGAATGGTTTCAAGTAAAGGTTGTGCAATATTAATACTAGGCTTGTAGCAATCTGAGTAGTCATGAGTTGAAAGGAAGACCGCACCACTAGCAGACACACCAAGAATATTTATCAATGGCTTGCCTTTAACATTTGTCCATCCATCAGATACAATGGATACCCCATAGTTGGACCAATCATTTGTAAACTTTCCAAGAGCACTATTGATTTTGGCTCTTTCCTTGTCAAGCCCCACGGTTCTAGCTTTGTCATACCCAGGGCTCATGTATCCTTTAGGGGCACCATTGATGGCTTGTACCATTTCATGCCAATAGGGTGAATGAAGAACATTGAATGTCATACCACATGCATAGAGAAACCTATAATTTTTTGAATCCACATCATCTCTGCCACTAAGGTCAAGGAAATCTGATAATGTTTTTTGCATAAGTGAGAATCCACTAGCATGGGTGGATGATGATCCAAATCCACTACTAAACATTCTCTGTGGGGATTCAGATTCGATCCTTGATCTCTTGGAATTGTTTTGAGTGACCTCTTCTTCCATATTGTATTTGTTTCTTTCTTTAGCTGACACTTTGTCACATGTTTTGACTCCAGTAGCCTTACCTTGATCACATGGCATAAGCCCACACAAATGATTTCTCACACGGGTATATGAACCTGTGTAAGTTTTATTACAATGGAGGCATGCAAACTTTGCGGTTCCACCCCCTCTACCTCCCCCAAGCCTTGTCACATACTTCCACAAAGGTGTTGTGTCTTTTTGTTTTTTCCCCTCATCACTCTCAATCTCCTTCTCCTTCTCCTCATCCTCTCCATGGTATGTGCCACTCCCCATCTCTTCCTCCTCATCATTGCCACCACCAAATCTACTTCCCACCACCATCATCATGGGAAGAATTGGAACCAAAAACAAAAACCACATACCCATCATGCTTCTTGATTCAATATGAGAATTACTTCTTCCCTGCAATAGAATGATGGAGAAGAAGAAATTGGAAAGAGTAGGAAAAAAACACATACAAGATTTAAAATTTTAATATAGTGAAATATTTTTTTCAAAAACAAACAAAGATTGGGTTTTTAGAGCCTATCTCTTTAGCTCTTCAATGAAGGTTGAATGTATCTATGGAAACCTTCAATCTTCCTTCCAAGCCCTCACAAATTGAAGCTTTCAATCTCCCCTTCAATCTCCCCTTCAACCTCCTACAAATTTGCTCTCAAACAACTAGCAAAGCCACTCAAAGCCCTAGCAAGATAAATGAAAACAAGCAAATGAGGACTAGAATGAGTTCAAATGGAGTCTAATAGTGTTTATAAAGGCTAATTGAACCCTAACCAATCACTAAAAAACAATTTTTTTTTGCAAAGTTGAGAAAAATGGAAAAAAAAAATCCTTAACGCACGGAATCATTGAGGGAGCATTTTCAAGAGCCTTTTTTTTTGCTCGAGAGCATTGAGGAATCGCTCTGGGAGTGTTGAGGAATCACTTTGGGAACGTTGCTCCCTCAGTGAATCGGGGGATGGTAGGGAGCGTTTTTTCCCTAGGAATCTTGATTCCCAAAAATGCTCCTAGGAGGAATCGATGCGAAATCGTGATTCCAAGAGCAATTCCTCATCGATTCCTCCCGTAGCATGAATCAAGAGCGATTCATGGGGGTTCCTAGGGATTCCCCACAGCCTTGGGATATAGTGAGCAATCAAAGGCTTACCGAATCTATATCCCATGATACTGTCAAGTTGAACTCAACAGAGATGTCACATTTGATGAAGATACAACCTTTAGAAAAACAAGGAAGAATTAGGAAGATGAAGAGGAGTATGACTCTCCTAGAGCTACAAAAATATCCAACTAAGTCAGAAATGATGAGGAAGAACAATTACCTGAGTATCATGACATGATAGAACCTCAGAGACCTGAAGACTTGCCTAGTGAGATGATCTCATGCAAAAGAAGGCATGCTTGTGCACGTGAAATAATTGAAGAAGCAGAAAGATATGGTGTCCTAGAAGGAATCATCTGAGAAAGTAAGAAGCCAAATCCATACCCCAGTTATGTGGCTTTGATGTGCAATGTCGTTGACAAAGAAACTAGATGCTTTGTAGAAGAAATAAAGCAAAAGGAATGGGTAGATGCCATCGTCGAGGAATACCAGTCCATTATAAAGAATGACGTATGGGAAGTAGTACCAAGACCGAAGAACAAGTCAGTGGTATCCTCGAAATGGATCTACAAAACAGAGCATGCAGCAGAGGGTAGTATAGAGAAGTACAAGGCAAGATTTGGAGCTCGCGGATTCTCTCAGAAGGAAGGAATCGACTATGAGGAGACCTTTGCACCTATAGCAACGTACACCTCAATTAGAACCATCCTTGCCTTGGCATCCAAGAAGAAGTGGAAGTTACATCAGATGGACGTAAAGACAACCTTCCTGAATGGAGTGATAGAAGAAGTATACATTGAACAACCACGAGGTTTTGAGACAGATGATCTGAAGACTCATGTATGTAGACTAAAGAAGGTGTTGTATGGATTGAAGCAAGCACCCAAAGCATGGTATGGAAGAATTGATGGCTTCTTGATGAGTTTGGGCTCTACCAAGAGTAAAGAAGATAATGTTGAAGCACATTTCATTTTATAGCCTTTTTTAGATGTGTTTAGAAACACAATTTGCAATGTTTATTCATTGGCTTGCATTTCATAGTATTTAGCAGAAAACACATAAATGCATGTAATGATGGTAGTGGAATTCGCTTCAAGTTTTAGCTGACAAACCTCAAGAAACTAGGGGGAATCATCCACAATCTAGACCAAACGTCGGGGGAAACCAACCTGAGAGATCAAGGCTTCAAAATCCAACTCACCTAGGCTTAGGACCCAACACCAATGGGTTCTCCTGGTCCAGAAGGGTCAAGGATTTAGCAAGTTCTGTTGCACAACTCAGAGTAGAGACCTATGCTTTGTGGGAGCCCCCCCACCCTGTCGTTCCTGCTCTCGAGGATCGCTTCCTTTGGAAGCTCGCTCCCAAAACACTCCCAGGGTGCTCCCTTCCTTTACTATACTAAAGGCTCCTATACTAGGTTGAATAGTTGATGACAATGTTATGGTACCTCCCTTCTTTGCCAAGCTCCTACAAAAGTTTTGATGGTTGATCATTTGATGATAATGTTATAAGTTACAACTACTAGATGATTCATGCTATATGGATTAACCCATGTATTCTATAGCTAATTCAACATCCTACACATTTTTTAGATATAAATCCATCAAAATATATTAAAATATATACTAGTAACTATACAAAAAACGCTCTCGAAACACTCCCAAAACAGGAGCTTTTGAAAATTTCACTTTTCGCTCTGCTCCTCACTCCCAACAACATAGGCCAAGACACATGAGAACGTGGGGTCTTTCATCATAAATCCAAGAGGGGGAAGGAAGGTCTTCAATCTCACAAGTCAAGGTCGTAAGTCAAGGATAAAACAATACAGAAGAATACTAGATGTACGAAGAAAGGAGATAAGGTGGAACAAATATGGCAATACAAGGTAAGTTTGTGTAAAGCATGGGATAAACATTGGTCTTACATATTAGACCTCCAACCATTCACAACACAAGTTAGGCATCAACGATCCAATAAGCACAGGTCACCGTGATCATCATAGCTTATTAAGTCAAAGTGTTAATGTACATCAAAGAGCAAACTAAAACCAAGAAGTAATATACCTGATCTCACCATCTATATGTCTTTGTCTGCAATGTCACTCTGTCTCTCAAGAATGTACCTTCTTTGTTGATATGCTCGAATGGACAATGTCACTACCAAGGTCATCCCAATGGACTCAGACATCTTAGTCATGGAAAAGGAGTGCTCTGCATCTAGTGCTGAATAAGGTTTTGAATGCTGCTAATCAATCTATTTTGTATCCTCTTGTATAACATTGGCTCTGGAACTAGAGAAAATATCTATTTGTCCCATCATGGTAACACAACTACAATGTATGTAATAACACATACATAGATACATATCCCATTTCCCCGTTTCCAAAATTTTGGGGGGTCACGTTTCCAATGTGTGTCCATTTTGGAACCTCGTTTCTATTTCCTTGCTTTTTGCAACTTAGAATCTCGCGCTAACCCTAAAGCTATAAGATGAACCCTAACCTCGTGCTTGTAGGAATCCATCTTGTACCACTTGTTCTACTGTAGTTGTAGATGACCTTGAGGTGTCTGAGCTTGAGCTAGATGATGATCCCATTGCTAGTCTTGATTCTTGTTCTACTTCTACTTCAAGCAATTCTGATGAGTTTGATGATTGATCATGTTGATGAATGACATGTATGATGCATGATTGCATTGAGAGTAGCCCAGTGCTTACAACCCAATATGGGGGAGATGTTGTCACTCTGTCACATTTGTCACATTATGTAACGTAACGTTCCCATGTCGGCTCATAAATTATCAAAAATAAAAAGTAATTAAAAAATTCATGTGTGCTCATAAAATTATAAAATCAAAACCACCATAAATTTATCTTAAACCCAGATGTATTAAGCGTCGAGAGGGATCCACTTTCTTTAGGTGTAAACATTTTCTTAATGGGTAAAAAAATTAAGATAAAAAAAATTTACACCTCAAGAAATTGGATCCCTCTCGGTTCTTAATAGATTTGGGTTTAAGATGGATCTATGCTGGTGTATATCATTGATGTATGATGTAGTTGCATCATCTCATGTTGTTTTCTGGACTCTACAGGCCATTGAGGCTTCATTGATTATGTATTTTGTTCCATATATGTATTGCACTATACACTTCGTGCCATTTTGATATATTCAACCTTATATAGAATATACATGAGCAGACTTTGGATATTTTGTCTCGAATGCTTTGGAATCATGGATTAGAATCTTTAAAATATTTGTTTTATTTAAAAGTTAAATACTTAATGTATTTTTAAGTAAATTGAGTCCTAAGTCACCGGATTCGGTGATTTTTCGCCTTCGAAATCAAAATTCGTCGTTTTTTATAGCAAGTCGATTTTATTCCATTAAATTCGTCGATTTTCTTGTCTAATTCAAACCCGAACCGTACACGATTTCTAGAACGAATTAAATAGATTAAAATCAGTGTGATTTTGTGTAAGTTCAGAAATAAAATTCGTTTTTGGGTTTGGTCGAGTAAACCGTACCCTAAAATTTGTCGCTCACGAACTAGTTGTTACTCATTGTGAAGCTAAGTTTTCAATAGTGTGCATCGACAGTCGCCTTGAAATTTAGTGAGCCCTAGTCGGTCTGAATATATACATTATTTATATATTTTTTTCGAGGTTGTGAAAGATTCACGATGTGTACAAGACGCTCAGTCTTTGTCACGTATCTCTCATGGATACCAGTTTCGAAAAAGATGCTGAAATGCTTTAATCATCAATTCTGTGAGAAGGGATTCAATTTTTTTATGCTAATTATTTTTACGTTATAAAGAAGCCATTGATTACACGATCAATGCAGGGAGTGCTGAACTGCAAATGACTTGATGTCTGTCGATTGGGAAATGCCCTGCCATCCGTTAGAAGGTTGCGTGCCTAAGAGGATTCTCTCTCCCTTGCTTACCTTTTAAAAGTATCTCTATGGATATAAAGTTAAAAATTAATTAAATTATAAATTTATAAATATAAAAAAAAATTAACTTTGGTAAACTACATTCTATCGTACTTTTGTTGAAGTAAAATAGGGTTGGGTTTAGTATTTATGAGTAATTGAAGTATAATTTAGGATTAAGAAAAAATAATTGATGGTAATATTTTTGAAGTTATGGGGATTGATATTTTTTTTATCTATAAAATAATAGTTTAATTTTATTTATAAATATAAATAGTTAAAAAAATAAAATATGAATATTTTAATAAAAGTTAAATTTTAAATATTTTTAATTGAATAATTAAAACCGTTAGTATATAAGTAATTATGATACTATTAGCGATCATTTGCTCTTATGACTATCATATTGATGTGTTAAGTGTTCACAGAGCAGAATGAATTTTATTGAAAAAATTCATATATTTTTTAATTTCCAAATTTTGTAGTCACTCGAAATTCATGCCAAATTTTATAGCCAAAATTTTCATTGCCGAATTTTTGTCAAATTTTAAGGTCTCCGAATTCAAACACGAACACGAATCAGGTGAGTTTAGATTGAGTCATTAAATTCAACTCGGATGAGTCATTACTGATTCATTATCAATTCCAAGTCTGAGTTCAAGTTGACCCTCGACCGATTTGAGTTTGAATCCGATTTTTAACAAATTGGTGCAAGCAACCCTCCAAACAGTGGGTGCTTATCAAGGGAAAATCAATGAATGTAGAACAATTCAACAAGTGTAAGAGGTTGCTTCCATACATGAAGGGGTCAAAGTTCAAACCCTCAACCAACAAATAGATCTATGTTCATCACCCATCAAGTTGAGAACAACCTCAACATATGTGCAATGAATGTCCACATAACAACCAAACCCCAACCTCCATGCCAACTCATCAATCCATGAACCAAGGAGACCATCAATAAAAATAGGATCATCCAACTCAAGAACAATTGTTCATAGTAGATAACCAACCCATGAGAAAGGGGACGACCCGTTCTACAAGCCACTATAATGCCACCACACATGCCACGAGAGAGAAGCAAGGAGGGTGCTCAACCAAAGATGATACCCAAAAGTGCTACGATGGCATCTATGTGCCAAGAATCAAGAATGATCCACAACAAAAGGCCTCCATAGGCATCAATACTAGGCCATCCAAATCTCCATCAACATGTAACCCCCTGTTGAAAATGTGATAAAAATCACATGTGGACACCCATGCAAAATGGGGGGTAAAAGTAAGTAATGCTATAAGATATGTCTGTATCTGTCTATGATGTGCCAGTATGGGCCTGAGTCTTGACATACTGGGATTGGTCTAGTGATACAAATTACTGAATTTATCCCTATAAGGTCACTAGTTCCATGGTTTTAAAAATGAAATTCTTGAGTGGGCTGTGGGAGGAATATATATTTTGCCTCGTTTATGGCTTATTGGACAAGACCTGAACTTGTGCATTTAAAAGTTAAAACTTAAAAAGTAATAGCATCTATGATGGTCAAGGATTCTTAGGGATTCCAACTTGAAAATTTGTGAAGTCAAAGACCTTACCCTTTACCATTTTAGATCTGCAAACAACAATTTGGATTCGTCCCTTACTTTGATATAAAGCTTGAATGTTGCCCCGATGTTAAATCAGCTTAAGCATCACTCACAATCAAAGATCTGTGGTGTTTGTGATATTCCAATTTTTGAATAGAACATGAGTTGATGAATATGATTGTCATTGATGACAATACATTAATGACAAAGATCAAACTAAGACATGGCGAGCTTGGACAAAGAACATGACAAACGTGGGGCATGTCCAAATGACCCAGTTTGTGGTCATTTGTGACTTGGTGAGGTCATAGACACTTGAAGAAGGACAATGGCAAAGACTTGACATGGCAAGCAAGCACAATGAATAGAGGACAAGATAAATGTGGATGACATGGCTTAGTGATGTGGTATGGAGTTAACACAAGTTAAAACAAGAATCAAAGCCCAAATACACTGAATTCAAACCAAAATTAATCAATGCGAACAAGCCTAAAACATATCCAAGGATTGAAGTTGGCCCCATATAAAACTTAATGAATTACTCTTTGATGAATTTCTACAAGTCGGCTCCAAATGAATTTGACAGGTCGGCCCCCAATATTGTGGAAATTTAGTATAAATAAAGGCCTTATAAGTTATGTTATCATTTGGTGTGGATCTTGGTGGAGCAGTTTTGTGAGCTCTGATTTTTGGGTGAGCTAGCTGAGGCATCCGTAGTGAATAAGTGGATCTAGTGTGGATTAGATGGAGCAACTCTGAGATTTTCGGGTGTGGGCTGGGGATGCTGCAGCAAAACGATGAGGAGGAAGAAAAACTCGTGGACTGTGGGAAGACTAGTGAATTGAGCTGGAGCTTGGACTGAAGTCGTCGATTGACGCAGCCACATGAGCTCTCTTCTACTTAAATACATAATGCATGAGATCATAGTGAACGCTATTGTGAAGTGAAGCGTGAGGCCTCTCTCTCCCTTGCTGAAGGCTGCATGTGTAATATCTCAAATCCCGATATTTTCTATTCTTATGCAAATATGCTGATACAACCGGGCATGCAAACTGCCATGCAAAAATCCCTATTTTATAGCAAAAATTAGGGTTAGGGTTTGTGAGATAGAATGAACACTTACCACTGATAAGCTGGCTGGACTGCTCCTGAGAGAGTATGCAAGCATCAAGAACTGAATCGGAGATGGACTGATATCTTCTGCTTCCGGTGAAACCCCAACAACAAGAACCCCAGATCAAATAAGGGTGACGTTTTCAGTAAAGGAGGTGTCCGATGGAGCTGCTGATTTGCAGGACTGATAGCCTTCCCGTGCCTGAGAGAATGCCTGGTACATGCGGAGTTTCGGAGGTCTCTAGGCAGGCTAGCGAATTGTTCCAGAGAGATAGCTGGTCATGCCCCCCTGATCCTGAAATAGCTGATAACTGCTCCGGATGAGCACGGTTGGATTTGATAATCACCAGGTACTAGAGTAAGATGCCAATGATGAGAATGGTGCCTGAGTTTCGAAGTAAAACTTAGATTTAAAGACCCAACAACTGATTAGGGTTTTCTGGCTGAAAACCCTCCCTTACGGCTGCACACATGTCCCTGCAACAATCTACACCGTATATTGGATAACTATGAATGAATGTAAGAGCAAATGGTGAATCCGTATGGCTTACCCTAAATGAGACTAGGGTAGATATTTCACTGTCGAAACCCCGCTAGTTGAAGACGCCGTCTCCAACCCCAACTGCTGTGCTGCATGCTGTGCTTTTATTCAAGAGCTCCCAAAGTAATAATCATCAAAAGTGAAGTCTCCTTTCGCTTTATTCTCCTTTTATAACTTTCAACTGCGAAAACCCTAATCCTTGACCTAATTAGGTCACTTTATCTTCTAATTTGCAGTTGACTTGCATGCATGCGCATGGAGACTTAAATGAGTGCATGCATCATTAAATAATGCTTAGATGGCATGCACAAAGGTGGCCTTTGGCCCTGGTGGCCCTTCTTAACCTAATGATGATGCCCTAGATTTTCTATGGATGGCATCAATCCTTAGATGATTCCCTAACTGTCAGTAACCGCTTGAACCCACAGGAATCACATAGGTTAGCGGTTTTGGGCCTCAAGGCCTAATTGGAAGAGGACATTACAGTCCTCCCCGCTTGAGATTGCTTGTCCTCAAGCAACTGCAAACTGAGATGCTGCAATACCTGTTCACCTTCCTAGTTGGCATCCTCTGGCAATAGTTCTTTCCATTGAACCAAGTACTGTCTGATTACCCTGTTCTTGAGCTTCCTTTCTCTAGTTTGTATGATCCGTTCGGGAATCAGTATCAACAATCCTTCATCATCTAAAGGAGGTAACTCTGTAGATGGAGCAATCTCTTGCCCAAGGGTCTTCTTCAGGTTAGACACATGGAACACATTGTGAATTTTACCTTCCTGTTGAAGTTCTAGTTCATATGCTACCTCTCCCACCTTCTTGATTATTCTGTAGGGTCCATAGAAGCGAGGTTTTAACTTTTCTGTTGCTTTCTTCTTAAGCGAAGACTGTCTGTAAGGTTGGAGCCTTAAGTATACCAAATCCTCAACCTCAAATCTCCGCTCAATCCTGTGTTTGTCGGCATACAACTTCTGTTGATTCTGGGTTGTTTGTAAGTTTTCCTTCAAGATTTTCAGAATGTCTTTACTGTCACGTATCCAATCCTTAGCCTTAGGAGCCCTACTATCTCCAAATGCCAAATCTACATAGTCCAAGGCCTCGTAACCCTATAATGCCTTAAAAGGAGTCATCCTAATAGGCATGTGATAGGTAGTATTGTAGGAATACTCCCCTAGGTGTAGCCATTTGATCCAAGTTCGCTATTGCCCTGCTACATAGTTCCTTAAATATCCTTTGATCCACTTGTTGACTATTTCAGTTTGTCCATCGCTCTGGGGATGATAACTCGTACTGGTAGCCAGTTCGGTCCCCACTAATCTGAATAGTTCTTGCCAGAAGGCACCTATGAATCTGCTATCCCGATCACTGACAATGGTCTTAGGTAACTTGTGTAACCTGAATCCCTCCCTGAAGAATAACTCAGCTACTTGAGCTGCCGAGTAGTCTGATGATATCGAAAGGAAATGTACAAACTTGGTCAGTCTGTCAATTACTACATATAAACAATCTCGCCCTTGGACCTTGGGCAATCCTGTAATAAAGTCCATGAAGATGCTTTCCCACTTCTGTTCTGGAATCGGTAGTGGCTGAAGTAACCATGCTGAATGGATGTTCTCAATCTTGTTTTGCTGACAGATGCTACATTCCCGTACATGCTGCATAATTTCCCCCTTGAGGCCCTTCTATGAGAACCTCTGTCGGATCTGCTTGTAGGTCTTCAAGAAACCTTGATGCTCTGATAAAGGAGAATCATGTGCTGCCTGAATGATCTTTTTCCTCAATGTGGATTCTGGGATGAGGTATATCCTGTTCTTGTAATAGATGATGTCATCAACAATCTTGTACCTGTCATCCTGAATTTGCACATCCAATAATTCTCAAGCGAATTTATTTTTGGAGTATTCTACTAAGAGAAGTGCCCTCCAATCTATGGATATACTACTGAGAGATAATGAGGTGGGGCGCCTAGATAATGCATCAACTACTACATTATTCTTACCTTTTACATACTCAATCTCGAAATCATAGGCTTGTACTTTGCTGACCTATTTCTGTTGTCGCTCTTTCAGTTCCTTCTGCTCCAGGAAATACTTGAGGCTGTTATGATCAGTTTTGATATTGAACTTACTGCCCACCAGGTACTGTCTGAATTTTGTGAGAGCATGTAAGATGGCTAGCATCTTTTTGTCATATATGGCGTAGTGGCGCTCGTAGTTCTTTAGTTTACGGCTCTCAAATGCAATAGGGTGATGGTTTGGCATCAACACTGCTCCTAACCCTTCCCCTGAGGCATCACATTCTACTACAAAGGGTTGTGAGAAGTCTGGTAATGCTAAAACTGGATAGGAACTCATAATAACCTTCATCTCCTCGAAAGTTTTTTGTGCTAAGTCTGTCCAAGTGAACGCTCCCTTCTTTGTGAGATCTGTGAGGGGTGCTGTAGATTGGGAGAATCCCTTAATGTACCATCGGTAATAATTGCTCAGACCCAAGAAACCTCTCAATTCTGTAACTGTTTTTGGCGCGGGCCAATCTCTGATAGCTAATATTTTCTCCATATCAACCTGTACTCCTTCTGCATTGATTATGTGTCCTAAGTACAGCATTTCCTTCATGCCAAACTCACACTTGGACATTTTCGCATAAAGCGAATGTTCTTCTAAAATGTTTAGTACTTCGTTTAGGTGTTTCAGATGCTCTTCCCATGTTTTGCTGTAAATCAGGATGTCATCAAAGAATACTAGCGAAAACTTACGTAGCTGTGCTCTGAAGGTGTGGTTCATGCATGACTGAAAAGTAGCTGGAGCATTGGTAAGTCCAAAAGGCATGACCAAAAACTCATAGTGACAGCGAAAAGCGGTTTTGGAGATGTCTTGGTCCCTTACCCTGATCTGATGGTATCCCAAGCGAAGATCAATCTTGGAGAAGCATTTAGCTCCTCGAAGCTCATACGTGAATTCGTCAATTTTGGGGATGGGATACCTGTTCTTAATGGTCTCTTTGTTGAGTGCTCGATAATCGATGCACATTCGTAGTGTACCATCCTTCTTCTTGACCAATACTGCAAAGGATGCGAAGGGGCTAGAACTGGGCCGAATATATCCAAGCTCCAGTAATTCTTTGATTGTTTTCTCCATCTCATCCTTGTATCTTTTGGGATGCCTGTAAGGAGTGGTGATGACTACTTGTGCCCCCTCCTCTAGCTCAATGATGTGTTCAAAGCCTCGGTCTGGCGGTCTACCTGATGGAAGGTCCCGAAAAACCTTTTAATGTTTCTGTAGCAAGGTTTGAATGTCACTTGGGTGTTGTGTGTTGGTCTCTGGGGGCTTCCTAAAGGTGACAAAACATTCTCCAACCCATTCTATATAAACCTGTTAAAGTACTGCCTCCATTCTCTGTGATGAGACCGGTTTTGGGGGATAAGTGTTCATGCCCCTCAAAACTACCCGTTTGCTGTTTGGCCCCTGGAATTCCATTTCCATTGCCCTGTAGTCTGTAGTGTATTTACCTATAGAATAAAGCCACTGAACACCCAATACTACGTGAGTATCCGATACATCCACTACGTAGAAGGAATCTGTCATTTGATAGTTACCTAAGGTGACATTCAATTTTGGAATCGAGTAGTTGCACTCCATGCTGGAGTTCTCGGCTACTGCTACAGTGAATCCTTCGAACTTCTCGGTCTGAATACCTCTCTTGGCTACCCAAGCGGAGTCGATGAAATTGTGGGTTGCTCCCCCATCAGTCAATACTCCTACCTTGTGACCCTGTACTACTCCCCTGACCTTGAGAGTATGGAATCTTGGTACTCAAGATACTGTAGCAATGACTCCCTCTGGTGTAGCACCTTGGTGTGATTCTTCCTCAGCTGCTTGTAGTTTTTCTGTGGCTTCCTGCTCATAGTCATGCTCATCACTGTCTGAATATACCTCAATGTTGTGAGCCTTCGCCTTCCCTGCACACCTGTGTCCTGGTACCCATGGTTCCTGACAAGTGAAGCATAGTTTCTTCCTTCTCAAATCTTTCCTAGTGTCCTCGTCTAACCATGTTTTCTTGGGAACATCCTGTTGGAAAGGTTTCTTGTCCTTGTCCCTAACAGGAAAATTGAATTTCAGCAGGAACTTGTTTTTGGGCACTGAATCCTGAAGATCTTTGGCTCTGCTAATGGCATCCTGCAGAGTGAGGGGTTTGTAGGCTTTCACCCATCCCCGTAGTGGTTCTGTGAGGGCCTCAGTGAATAACATAGTCAACCTGCTCTCTGATACATCTGTTACCATGACTGCTATATGAAGGCTTCTGCACTACCGGTCTGTTTGAGTTGAGCCAACTCCCTGAAATGTATCTTTGGATTCTTCTTGTCAAACCTCTCTATGAGCTTTTGAGTGAACTCACCGTAGGAGTGTATGGTGTTGTGACCCAATGTCACTAATCCGTGGTACCACCACTCGTGAGCTTCTTCGTCCAGGTGGAGTGTAGTCAATTAAATGGCATTTGTCTCTGTCATGGGATTGAGTTGGAAATAGGTATCCAACTTTTGAACCCATATCCTCGCTGATGCCTCGCGAGTCCCATCAAAGTTTGTGATGGTCAACCTGCCTAAGGTATTCTGCAACTCATAGTTGTGATTGAAACCCTTGTTGAAATTCCTGACCCTGTTCCTACTCTTCATGTTGCAGAAATCTAAAAAAGACATGGCAGCATGAAACTCATCCCCTAAGTCTCTATACTCCTGCAAATAAGCCCCAAAAGGCTCGCTAGGTTCTACCTGCATGATCGGACCACCTACTGTATCTGCCAAGAAGTGAGGCATGGTAGGCCTGTTGGAAGGTCTGCTATATATGTGCATAGTATTCTGCATATTAGTGTAGGCAACCTTTCCACTACTACTTGTAGATCCTCGATCTACCTGTGAGGGAGGTGTACTGTTGGTACCTATTTCTGGTTTCGCCAATAATCTGTTGATTGCATTGAGCACATCTTTTTGCCCTTTTGCGAAGTCTTGCAATTCAGATACTAAGCTGCGAAACTCCATCCTATCCTCCTCTTCTCCCATTGCTTTTCCCCTATCCGAGTGTATACCTGTTTGTTCCATGTTTGAATTGATATCTTCTAGTTGGATATCCTCAAAGTCCCCTGTGTATCTACTCTTTCTCCTCCTATAGGTTACAAAAGGGTCTCCCTCTGGATTCATGTATGTCTCATTTCTGAAGCCCACAGCTGGCCAAGAAGATAGCTCTGATACCACTGTAATATCCCAAATCCTGATATTTTCTATTCTTATGCAAATATGCTGATACAACCGGGCATGCAAACTGCCATGGAAAAATCCCTATTTTATAGCAAATATTAGGGTTATGGTTTGTGAGATAGAATGAACACTTACCACTGATAAGCTGGTTGGACTGCTCTTGAGAGAGTATGCAAGCATCAAGAACTGAATTAAAGATAGACTGATATCTTCTGCTTCCGGTAAAACCCCAGGAACAAGAACCCCAGATCAAATAAGGATGACGTTTTCAGTGAAGGATGTGTCCGATGGCGCTGCTGATTTGCAGGACTGATAGCCTTCCCGTGTCGGAGAGAATGCCTGGTACATGCGGAGTTTTGGAGGTCTCTAGGCAGGCCAACGAATTGTTCCAGAGAGAAAGTTGGTCACGCCCCCTGATCCCGAAATAGCTGATAATTGCTCTGGATGAGCACGGTCGGATTTGATAATCACTGGGTACTGGAGTAAGATGCCGATGATGAGAATGGTGCTTGAGTTTCGAAGTAAAACCGAGATCTGAAGACCCAGCAACTGATTAGGGCTTTCTGGCTAAAAACCCCCCTTACGGCTGCACACGTGTCCCTGCAACAATCTACACCATATACTGGATAACTATGAATGAATGTAAGAGCAAATGGTGAACCTGTATGGCTTACCCTGAATGAGACTAGGGAAGATATTTCACTGCCGAAACCCCGCTAGTTGAAGACGCCGTCTCCAACCCCTGCTGCTGTGCTGCACGCTGTGTTGCTATTCAAGAGCTCCCAAAATAATAATCATCAAAAGTGAAGTCTCCTTTTGCTTTATCCTCCTTTTATAACTTTCAACTATGAGAACCCTAATCTTTGACCTGATTAGGTCACTTTATCTTCTAATTTGCAGTTGACTTGCATGCATCCGCATTGAGACTTAAATGAGTGCATGCATCATTAAATAATGCTTGGATGGCATGCACAAAGGTGGCCTTTAGCCCCGGTGGCCCTTCTTGACCTAATAATGATGCCCTAGATTTTCTATGGATGGCATCAGTCCTTAGGTGATTCCCTAATTGTCAGTAACCGCTCGAACCCATAGGAATCACATAGCTTAGCGGTTTTTGGCCTTAAGGCCTAATCATAAGAGGACATTATAGCATGGAGCTGCCATCCTCTTTCACGACTGGTGCAATTGATGACTGTTGACTATTGCTCTGTGGTAAGTGTTGGATGCCCTCTTGCACTGGGAAGAAGCTACTGGGAGGCATCAAGTTAACAGAGGATCGTTTGATGCAACAAAAGGCTCAGATGCTACTTGATGAAGCTGCGACATGGTCACTTATTTCGTATTTGTGTTGTAAAGGTACTAAAGACAACCTGGAGGATATTATTGTGTCTCCATGACTTTGTCATGACAGATCACACGACTCGGTTAGTGGCTAGAATATATTACATATAAGGAAGTTGATTTTGATAAAAAGTGAATACAAAAGAGCACGCACCCAGTATTGGATTCTGGTTGCTAGGTAGAGGAGGTGCACTTATATTTGAACCTGCATCTCTGCTGAGAGGGCGCACCACTGGAAAATTGTCACACATAACATATGCTATGAGATCCTACAGGAGGATGCACTTGCTGGTTGACTTCAATTCGTGGAGTAAGAAGGAAGCTGTCTTTTCTTTGAAAGTTCTGTGGTAAGGGCATGACTTCTCTGCTAGGTATATATCCAGTGTTTCTTTCACTGCTACATAATATCTCCCAGTACAAATTGTGGACAGTTGCAGACGGTGTTTTCCAGTCTCTTTCCTTGAAAAGACTGTCCTATCATTCCAATTTTTGAGCTTCCTATCTACTGCTGCAAAGTTGCTTGTGTGGGTCATTGTTTGAAGACTTTGGGGGAAACAAGCTGATACAGGATTCAGGCTACCTTTCAAACTTATTTACTGTGTTTCAAGTTGTCCAAGAATGAGGACATAGTGACAAAGACATACCCATAGATGAATTTGTTATGGATAGTATGAGGATTATCATAAAATGCTAGTGATGGACATGACAGCATAATGATGATAGGGCAGCAAACAGAATGATGATTTTGACAAAGACATGCTTGGAGATGTGGCTATGAACAGAATGATGATAAAAACAAATACTGATGATATGCTTGGACAGAAAGTTGAAGGAGCAGTCAACAGCTATCAACCTCTCTTTGTATGTAGCAATGATTGCTGACATGGATAATCTTGGACCAGACCGAAACATGTGCTGATGTAATTGATAAAATGTAATGTGACTAATGTGTGTATTAATACAACCAGGGTCTTGTACAAATTTTCTTAGTAGGATCTAAGAAAGGACCAAACTGAGCCTTGGAATAGGAGTAGGTGCTTCTGATTCAGTAGGTGGTGAATTACCTCTCGGTTGAAGCCAGTTGAACAAATATAAAAGATTACAAAACTATATCTTGTGTCTCTTGCATGGTGTTGTTGATAATGTGTTTTATTTTATGAATGGCATATGGTAATTGTTTATTGAAGCATAGTCTATTGATGAATATGATATCGAAGTGAATGTGAAATGATGATATAAGATTTAAAGTTTGAAGAAGTTGAAATTGGAATAAGTGTAAGCTCACTGATTCACCCCCCCCCACTCTCAGTGAGCCATTGTGTCTAACATGAGTCCCCCCAATTGTAGTCTAATTGATGAAAGGTAATAACTAATACCTTTCATCATGCTGGCATTCATCACTGTCTCATGATCTGTATTTGAACGAGCAGAGAAAGAGTTGACGAGCTCTACAGTGTTGAAAATTATCTAGATCACTCTCTTTGTTTCCCCCCATAAAGAACAGTGGGAAATGACCAGGACTGGATCTGGAAGTTCAGGACTCAAAATTATCAAATTCAGGATCTGTTCTGAGATGGCCCCAAACAGTTACCTGGATTATCTTATGGGTAAAATTATTTGTCTATTGAGCCATTTGGATGGCTAAGGCTCATTTGTTAGGATGTTATGTCCATTTTAAACCAAAAGGAAAAAACTGTCATAATACACAAAGCCAAAGCTACAATGAAAATGGAAGACATTTGTTTTGTGTTACTACATCTTCTTATGAGTTCTTTATATGCATTCAACTGTATTTTGTGAGATCAACTGAGTTCTTATGAGTTCTTTATGAGATCTTTGTCACCTTTTATTTTACATTTGGAGCATTCTTTTCAAAATCTAGCACAATATCGATTTTCTGAGTACCTCCTAATCTTGGTTGCAAATCGTTTTTGCCAGATTTATGCTGTTGGCTCTTCCCATGGAAATGGAATTAATTTTTTGGATTTTTCTCCAGACATGAAATCATCATGTTATGTCACTTATGACAGGTAAGCTTTGTGACTGTCAGTACTTTCAGCACCAATTCACTTTTGTCAAGACAATAAACTGTGCAGCCCCCCTGAATATATACTCAATCTTTTATGAAATTATGTCAACTCTTCCTCTTCAAAAGAAAGTTCAGAAAATAACTAAGATTGTTGCTATTCTCCATGCCACGAAAGGTGTTGGTGTTGACTATGCAGTCTTCACCAACATAAGAGCACACATTCCAATTTTTTTTTTGAAAAATATGTCGTATATTTACACAAGAATTTACATACAGCAAGTCAAAAAAGTGGAAGGGTATATAGTGTACAATGGAACTTATATCCTCTTCCTCGATAATACTTGAAGAAATAAAATCAGATTAAGCTACTGCATCTAAGGCCTTGGTATCTTTTATCAGCAAGGCTCCTTTGGCCAATAACTACTGATGTACCACATCCTGCCACATGGGACAGAAAGAAGACAAAGCACTAACCTCATGATAAAAAATTACATTGTAACGGATCTTCCAAGTTTTAAACAAACAGAAATGAGCAAAGTCATTTACTGAATATCCAATGTAAAAAGGACAGTGGGCTGAAATCCGTATAGCACAATTAATTTATAATTTGTATATTATTTAATGATAGATTAGTTGATACAGTGCCATGTACTTATAGCATTGACTAGTTAGAATGGTTGATAGGTGATATCCCTTCATCAGGCCATGTCTTTTAGTTAGGATGTGTCATGTCATTCAATATTTGATTGTTGTTATTATTATTATTATCATTATTATTATTTATTTGATATATTATTATAGATAGATATGTTCATCACATTGCCTATCCCTTCAAAATGTTTTGTCTTCAAAGCATTTTATGGAAAACCTTTATGCCTTTGTTTTGCCCTGTAACACTTTCTCATGATTTTGTATTATTGAAACTGTTATGGTTTACGAAATGAGACGGTATGAGTTACGGAGTGTTGAGAAGAATTGTCTTATTGTGAAAGGGTCCTGTTGTCACGTGGCTTAGAATCCCTAGGATTGCAAGAAATAATCTGTTACTAACCTGGTGGAACCTCAAGGCAATACCCCTAAGTGTCACGTGGGTAAGGTCCTCTGTCTTTAGGTCTCCCAGATCCACCAAGGTAGATTTGGACTAACCATGCGAGGTGGCTCCAATCAAGCTTTTCCAGGTACTTGCCAGTGAAAACTAGCTTTTTCATAGTACTCACAAGACCGATTTCTAGGAAACAGAGTGCCTTTGGATTTAGTAAAGGAAGAAATATGGCACCCTGGAGGAATGCTAAGGGGATTTGAGAATAATCTTTTAAAATGAACCCTTAAGCAAGTAAAAAAGTAGCTAAGAAGATTGGAGGTAAATGGCAAGCTACGCAATTGGTTTAGTGACTTAATAAATGGCTAGGAAACAAAAAAAAGGTTGTCCTAGGATTTTAATTTTAAGTGGCTGGAAATGGGTTTTTGGACACCTGATTTTAAATATGTTCCTAGAAAATAAAGTATGTCATTAAAGGATATCTAAATGACGAGTTTGAAGGTTACCATCTTAGTATGAAGTTCATAGTTCGGTTATTATCAAATTTATAGTTCAAACCTGAGGGTTTTGAGAATAGGAAAGGTGGCGGTATGAGTTTATAGAATGTCTCAGCACAATGACAGCTTACTGGTTCAAAATCAGATTCAAAAATAATGACAGCAAGCATAAAATGACACTAAGTGACTAAACACAAACATAGACTCACTAGATTGAAGATTTATGACTAAGTTGCATTGAAATGGATACGGATACGGGGAGGGAAACGGATATGACAAATTTTGAAAAATGTCGGATACGATACGGGAAGGAAACAACAACAGACTTATATATTCAGAAAGGCCACGGGACATACATACTTTAGATTACCATTCATCAATTAGATTTAAAGGTAGTCATGTCATTTATAACAATTAAAATTAGCAAACTCAAATATTGTCTTAAACCATATTCTTCTATCTCAAGTGCCATAGACAAATCACCCACTAGCAAGCGTTTAAACAAGAACATGTCAACTACTTCTAAACATCGATTTCAAACCCTAAAATTACTTGATGGATGTATCCAAATGTTACCATCTAACAAATATTACGCTGATCACACCTCTTTAAAAGTGTTCAAATTTGTGATTAAACACATTTTTTGATGTAAACCAGAGACTCAACTATCTTGAATTTGGGTTGGTCCACTCACCGACGAAACAATCAACTAGGCAAGTGAGTCAATTGACCAATCGACTGGTTCAAAAAGTGACTAACCGACTGGCTCATAAACTTTAAAGGGCCTAAATACACACGATGGTCTATGATTTGCAACCGACTTGGATTTTCAAATTTGACATAATCAACCATGTTTTAAGGGGATTAATTAAGCACTCGAGTATAAATAAGTGAGCTCATGTTTTAGTGCACCTTAGGTGTGACTATGATGATATGCAATATTGTACTCTATGCCATAGTACTATCTCTAGACACCAGTGGGTTTCCTTGGATATGTTCTTTACGTTTTATGGTTTATCCTAATTGAAATACGATTAAAATATCACATGCATATCATATGGAGAACTGGCTAAACGATGCACCATCATAATTCTCTCCACAAGATAAGGATAGGGATATGAGTGTACTAGCAATGGAGGAAATATGGCCATAGGTCAAGGGTTCATACTAATTCAAAAAGGAAAAGAAGAAAACTGAAGTTTGTTGGAAGATTTTTGGAAATATGTGTTGGTTTATGTAACCCTTCATAAATTAGTACACTATTTTGTATGGCTAAAGCTACCATATTATCAATTTTGATAAGCAAGTCATTGGGGTTTATTTAAGACGAAGTTGTTAGGAATTGGCTAAAAAACTGGAAAAAAAAAGTCATTGTACTTCTACACTAGGTTGTGAAACTAACACTATGGTAGACAAGCATTTGATACAATAAGATGTCCACAGATCAATGATTTTTTGAACCAACGGTAAGCCTCTATCAATTTTGGAAAATTGCAATGAAACAAAATCAATGAGACAAAATGTCAAATTACCATTCACCAATTTAGGATTAAGATTTTGCCCTTGATTTATAAGCTTTGAGGCTTTACATTTAAGTTTTGAGGTTCAATTTACAGTTAGGGTTTTATAGTTTGCATTTGGGGTTATTTATTTGTTTATTCTCATGTCAAAAAATCACTATTTCTAGTCAAAAACTTGCCTTGTAGTAGCTAAAACGTTTCAGAAAATCAGGTAAAAACGTTTTAGGAAACGGTTGGAAACTCGGAAAACGTTTCAGGAATCGGCTGGAAATGGCGTGGAAACATTTATGATTATTGGATACGGCTTGGAAACGTTTCCGTGGCGTTTCCAAGCCGTATCCCCTCTGTTTTAGTTTCCGAAACGGGGAACGGTGTTTCCCCTCCCCTTCCTAGAAGTCTCCGCTAACTTAGATTTATGAAATATAGAATAACCAGTGCCTTTCCCAAAGTGTCAAAAATGCCAGAAAACATGTATGAATGTTGGTGTATCAATGAGGAATGGCTGAGGTAGATTTAGTGGGCCATATGAGAAGATCTTTCATGTTGAAAATCACCCTCCTTGAGCAGCTTCACTCTTTCAAAACTCCATCTAACAGGGCTCAAAACATGTGCAAAGTGCTTAATAACTATCGATTTAACATCCTTGTAACACTTGAGAAGGACCCACTTCATCATTTGCTAAATTGTGTTTCCCATCTCCACTTATTTCTTACTTGGGCTTTTTTAAAATCAAACCTTAGGAAATTTGATTATTAAACACTTATTAATTGGATCTTGATGAATTCTTGGTGGAATCACTTGAGAGTTTCCTTGGATGAGTTCCATGATGCTTTAATAACTCTTATCAATCGATACTATGCCAAAAACTGATCTGAATTATCCATGTTCTTATTGTTCTAAATTATTAAACTATGACTTGAGCGTTTTTAATTGAAAACTTTGGAAATCCCATTTATTAAAGCTTATAAATCCATATAATCTGAAATTCACATTTGGAATGATCAAATTGGCTTCCAAATGTTGAAGTATGATGAATGATGATGAAAGATGACCACAAACTGTTGGCTAGTCATGTTGACCAAGTCAAAATTCCCCTTTGCCAAATAAAAAAGTTAAGAAAGTCAACTTTGGTCAAAGTTGGACAAACTTGTCCAATGAATAAATGGACTCATTCAATGCCTTTGGGATTACAAAATGGTATCTTAAACGGTATATTTATAATATAATAAAGTTGTGATACTTATATTACAAGAGTGATTCATTTGAATCATTGCATAGCTTCAAGGATAGAAAATATTACATAAACTAGTATATCGCAAGAAATTAATGTATTATATTCATGCCACCATCTAAATAACATCAAGAATATTATGAAGACCATTTCTCCTTTGGATGAAGTGGATGGACAAAGTCAGGAAGGCTAGTCAAGTGGAGTATTGGTCAAAGATGTAATGTCCCCATCCCCTTGACCGCACCCTTGGGCCATTCTGCTAACCTATCCAGTGGTGCTGAGTTTATTATTTCCATTCTGTTGTGCATGAGTGCTGGGACTATCTTTCATTGACTGGGCGCATCTTTCATCATCCAATTTCAGTTCGTGGCTACCTACAGACCTTTGGGGTGCTAAGAAGTGGGTTGACCTTGCATTCAAGGAGTTGTAACGTACATCTATAGCTACAGGTCTCCAAACTAAGTGTAGAACTGATTTTTATTTGACAATCTTGCGATGGGTGATAGTACTTTCCAGTCAGTCTCTGGAGCAACCAAATCCGGTTGTTTGTTAGTTGTCGAATCCGACTATCATTTTAATAATGAATATGAGTAATAATAATATATTGGATGATTTAATAATTACAAGGGAAGCTCACCTTTATAGGCTTTGAGCGTGTAAACTAAAGGGTTGCACCCTTTCATAAGATAATTAACTAATCTAAATAATATTTTATTTTATAGTTGTTACATTGCCACTTCCTTTAAGGAAGCTTTGTCCTTAAAGCTTAAGTATTTTCCTAGTGTCATTCTTCCTTTTGATTCGGTGTCGGTATTAGAATTGGACAAGGTCTCTTGTGCAGAGACTTGCACTTCCTTTCCATTGATGATTTTGCACTGTATTGTCTCATTGTTCCTACATTTATGACCAGGGGCCCAATCATCACTGCATCGACGACATATGTTTTTCTTCTTTTTTCTGTTATCAGCGTAACCGTTAGATGACTTCGATCTATTTTCCATTTCATAGGCATATGATTGAGGTTTGTGGCATTGATAACCGGGTGACCAAGTATCTGCATAGTACCTACATTGTGTCTCTTTTTCTTGTTGATAATGGTTATCGCCTCTTGTTTTAATTCCTTCCAATTTGCGTTCTGCGGCTTTTGCTTTATGCCTTGCCACTTCTACGTTAGGTATGTCATGCAACTTTAACTCTTTTTGGAGGTATGGTTTAAGACCTCCTAAATAGTTTTCAAGTCTTTGTTTGTCAGACAACCCAAATACTCGTGTCGATAAGGATTCCCACTGATGTGTGAATCCCTCAACGTTTTTGACTTGTTGTAGTTTGGTAAGTTTAGTGAAAAATTCATCTTCTTTGATTCCTTGAAACCTATTAAAAAAATCATTTTTGAACAAGTTCCAGGTGTAGATAAAATTATCTCTCTTCCACCATAAGTACCAATTATAGGCGCACCCTTCCATATGTATTGACGCATATTTCACCTTCTCCTCGTCAGATTGAATGTTGTAAATGTCGAAGTATTCTTCTGCTTTGTTTAGCTAAGTAACGCATTGGTCTTCACTCCCATTGTATTTTGACAACTCTATTTTTGCCTTAGGTGGTTGCACTTTGTAAGGACGACGTTGATTTCCTTTTGCCTTATGGTTTGATGGTGGCTCGAAACTACTAGACGATGTAGGTGACATATCTGAATTGCTTCGTTGTTGGCGGTGACTTTTAGTTTTTCTTTTCTCTACTATTTTACTTATAGTGTCTATTTTGCTGTTTAATCATGCATCCATATCTAGCAGTACTTGTGTTTCTATCTCTTGCTTAAGCATCGCATTGTTAATATTTATTTCTTTTTGCAATTCTTCTTGATTCTTTACGAGTGTTTCGTGGGTGGCAACATGAAATGAGGCATCTAGCATGTGTGGATCGCTCACTTGGCCTGGATTGGGTATGAGCCTTTGTAACATCTCGATTAATGTATTATGGTTCTGCGTCATGGTGCTCATGTTTTGTGTTAAGGTGTTTATGTTTTGCGTCACGGTACTCATTTTGTCATCCACGACTTTTTGTTTTTTGTTCAGAATGTCAAGTTTGTCGTCGAGCCTTCTTTCTAGTACCAAAACAAGGTCGTTTTTTCGTAATATATTGTTATTTTGCATCTTTTCCTTCAAGCCTTCTTGGTTAGTGACAAGGGACTTGATGTCCTTCTCCATTTTTTCAATCTTCTCTTTCAGTTCCTCCATGGTCTTGGGCCTTGTATGCCGAGGTGTGTATTTCGACACTATTTCGGCTTTTGAGGTGAAATTGAATAATAATATATCAATTAATTAATTAATTAATTAATATTATTGTTATTATTATTATTTTTTATAAACTATATAATATTTCGTATATAGTTTTATATATATATATATTTTTATTTTTTAAAACAAATATTATAATAATAATATTGTTTATAAAAAAATATTGTTATAACAATAATAAAAATATTATATTTATTAATTATAATATAATATAATAATAATAACAATAATTTATTATTATTATATAATTTTTTTGTTTTTTTATTAAAAATTATATTTTTTTTGCAGAGTTCAAGGCGTGAAGAAAAACAGAATGCAAGCAACGTGAGCAGGAATTCAGGATGCAGCGTGCAAGGACATGGAGGAGCGATGATGCAACAGAAACGACATGTGAGCGAGGGCAGGAGATGCGTGGACAATTTCATGTGGAGTGACGTCGAGGAGGAGGGGCGATAGGGTGTGGAAGCCTATCGATTGTGGAGACGCAAAAAGCAGGAGGACCAGTTGGGTCAGTACGTGGAGTAGCGTGGGAGGAGGATGTTGGATGACGCAGGTGAAAGTGGACCGAGGGAAACACACAGAGGAGGAGTGACGATGATGGGAAGGAGAGGACGAGCAGGTGGATTATGGGATAAGGATGGAGGCGAGGCGGAAGTGGAGCGAGGGGAATGCGCAGAGGAGTGAGGTGGAAGAGTGTATGCAACCTGGAGAGAATGAGTGATCTAGGAAGAGCCGAAACCGAGCTTTTTTTTGATAGGAGGAGCCGAATCCGAGCTCAGTGCAGCCAAGAGCAAATCTGCTTTAATACCAAATGGAGCAACCGAATCCGGTTGTTTGTTAGTAGTCGAATCCAAATATCATTTTAATAATGAATATGAGTAATAATAATATATTGGATGATTTAATAATTACAAGGGAAGCTCGCCTTTATAGGCTTTGAGCATGTAAACTGAAGTGTTACACCCTTTCATAAGATAATTAACTAATCTAAATAATATTTTATTTTAGAGTTGTTACAGTCTCATTTATTTTTGTGTGGATTCACTCTTGACATTTAATACAAATCAACACATAATAGTGTACGTTGTCGGAGATAAATCTTGAATGAGAACTGAAATGAAATCATGAGAACAACTATAGAAAATTAGAAAACCCAAGCAAAAGTTAAAACCCAGTTGTCCAAAGCAAGGAACATTCCAGTGGTGTTAGAACTTTGTTGCCAATGTGTTTGATGAAAAACTAAGACCAAAGTACATCAGCAGTTAGTTTAAAAATCAGTCCGGGATAAGTTGGAACATTTCAAAAGATGACTAATTGACTCAAGATAAGGGGACACAGGGAACTCTGTGGCCTTCAACAATCAAGCAAACACCAGGGAATGTGTCTCACAAATGGATGAAGTGTAAGGAGATATTACCTCCTTTGACCTTAGTAAGCCCTTCTTTATTTTTCTTTTGCCTATTTCTTTTCTTTTCTTTCTTTTTCAGCCTTCCTTTTTTGGTAGGGAGAGCTCATTGATTTGGAAGAGATGCTCGTGGTGGGAGTCCAACGAGCGTCTACTAGATAATGTGGGAGTGGCATAGCATCCACACAAAGTCTTAGGGTGTTCAGCAATCCATGCCAGACAAGTGTCTATAGCCTCGGCGACGCCCAGTCCCCATACTTCCAAACCAAAAGAATTAGCTATATTCTATATTTTGCACTTTCTTTTTTGTATCACCCCTTTTCTTTTTATTTTCATCTTGTTTCAGGCCTAGGGAGCAAATTGATCCATGGAAACTCACCCTCATTGATCATAGATAGCCCTAGAGTTTTACAAGTGAGCCTTGTATATCATCAAAGAACATTGTTGCAACACAACAGAGCTGAGACACTATGGGAAACAAGGATGTTTTCATGGTGAAGAGGTCATAGAGAGGAAGTCAAGAGTCAATCTGCCAAGTCTTAGCCATTGGTTTCAAGACACAAGATGATATTTATGGTCATAGGTGGAGCCAAAGGAGATTTGTGGTCCCTATAATAATCAAGAGATGTAAGTCAATGGTATGTGTATAAAACAAGGTCAACTTCTATGTACTAATATACATTACATTTCTACCAACTATGCTTATCAGAATCACAAGTGTGAGTAACATGAGTAATATCTAGTATAATCATCACTATAGACCACATATCCTTGATAAAACATCCTCAAGGCATGAAATTGGCACTGTAATATAATGGCATGGTATTCTCAGAAGGAAAGATATGTCAACCATAATATAACATCTCGGCAATCGTGACCATCTCCGCTCTACATAACTGAATCTCAGCCATGATCTGTTAACCAGATATGAGAGTAACAATCCTCATATACAATCTATTGTAACAGGTCATACCACCCGTAATTCAACTTTTTGCAGCATTGTTTGGCATTAAATTCTATGGTCTAGGAAATGATAACATTCCACACTTGAGCTTCTCTTCCATAATATATTACAGGATACGAATCTGCCAAATTTTTGAAAATCCAGGATTTTGATACAACTAAGATACGTCAAGTACACAAAATATAATAATTTTTTATTTTAAAAAACATATTCTAAGTTTATAATAAAAACCATTCATGAAACACATCATTAGAATTGGAATCATTAGATAATTTATAAATTTGAACACTAAAACAGTGAAATGATACATCTTTCCTCATAGAAAAAGGATAATAGTAAATACAAAAATGAGTAATCAATTATCACTCTACTAAGAAGATAATGTAGAGTAGATCTAACCACATTCTAAAACAGGTCTACATCCTCATCATCTGCATATTGCAACCCTACATCATGAATAAACAAGGGGGGCTTGGGAATGTTGTGAGTTGCAACAAAAGAGTTTGTTGGTGGTGTAACAATCTCAAGTAGGTTGGGGTAAGTCATGGCATTCAAAGTCATGTTTATGTTAGAGATCTTAGGCTCTGCATCTCACATCATGCTCAAACCTTTCTTATACTCTAGATTAGATTGTGATAGAAAGAAGTTGGAATGGACATGCACAAAATCCTTAGCCTTCACTACTCCAAGTATGTTTTGCTTCACTAATGGACAAAGCCATATGTACTCTGATTCCTTTCAACTAATGAGAAACTGGCAACCTACAATAACAACTTGGTTGCCAAAGTTGAGAAATGAATGCTATCCCCGCCATGGAAGCTCCACCAAGTAATAGGATCAAGATACCCATGATAATCCATTGCTAGTAAATATGCAAAGCTACCAATGAATTGTACAAATACTCCAAAATTACCTATTACAATTCCCACACCCCTATATGTCTTCCTCAAAGCTATCTTGTGTCCTTGTACCACTTCAGAATCCTTGTTTGGGGTTGTTCTACTAGGTAAATACAATTTTGTAATGATAATATTTGGGGTGCAATGCATAGGCCAAAAGGTGTAATGGTGTGGTCATTTTGTTACACCTTTTGGTAATTATGTCATTCACTTCATTGTAAGATACTTCAAAGGGGTCACTTTCACTTGCCTTGATAATTAGCCTTATTCTCTCTAGCATACTATCTATGTTTTCATAGACTTTCTGCAGGCAAGGGATTGCTGATTTTTGTACCTAGGAAAGTGTTCCCTCAGGTGACTTTAGCCTTAGTCACTTAAAAGGGGAATTTAAGTGACCCTTGCATTAAATGACTTGAGATGAGCATTTAATGTGACTTTAGAGATTAAAGTCAACTTTTGATAAATTTAAGTGGGTGAGTGAAATTAATTTTTATGAGAATTAAATGAGAGCATTTATTCTCATCCATTGATCTAGTCTAATCATAGTTACATATATCAACAATATATCGCCCATATCGCGAGTCATTCCCCTTGGTGATATAGTGGGACTAAAAAATCGCGGCATTTACGACATTTTGAATATACTGTGATATATTGAATGTGTTGCGATAGATTGGGAATATATCGGGATATTTTGGGAAATAAATCCATGGGTTAGGTTTTTGGCAATGTTATTAAAACCAGAGATACTAAATTCTTAAATTAATAAATGGTAATATTAATATCTTAAAGTAAAAGGATAGAAAATGAAAGTTTAGGAGAATTTCAATTCTACTTAAATTTTTAACATTACCATTAATTGTTTCAGGATGTTTGAGAGTCGTTCCAACCTCATTGGACTTCATATGCAAAAAGTAGAATTTTAGATCCCATTCAAAATTCAATAGACTTCATAGTTTTCAGGATTACAAGATTGCAACAATTCCGCTGGATTTTATCAAGTATGAGGGTATGGGATTGGCATTTAATCAAGCACATCAACCCCTCTATGTACCTTGATGTTGGTGGCACTAACTGTTGAAATATTGTATCATGACCTTAATAAAAATGAACCCTTCACTCATTAAGCATGGGAAGTTTCATCTAAATTGTAGAGTGTTGACTAATGCCATTGAATGATCAACTTCAAGATTCAGGGTAGAGGCAAATGGCTAGAGCCTAGAGGAGGGGGCAATAGGGTGCTATTGATGAATAGGATCCCAATATATGCAATAATTTTTAGGATATGCAGTAATGGGAGGAGATAAGTCACATTGGTTTCCACCTCAGCGCCATTACCTTCCACCATAGACCGAGGAGTTGGAGCTTCCAATTTGATGCCCAACTCGTCCAAAGCACCTACAAGACCCCCTACTACTTCCAGAAGAAGAGTGGTGCTCCTTTCGTATAAAAGGGATAGAGGGGATCGATGATTCCTACTATTTATCATTGTACTATGTAATATTTAGATGCCTCATGAGTCAAGGTGATTCATCTCTTGAAAGACATTTATTATGATCATTTGATGTGATTTTCTATCATTCCATTAGGAACATATTTGAGTATTTTCAGTTTATAGTCGATATGTGATCATGATCCACCATTTGACATCTTATGCATTTCATATATTAGTTGTATTTTCATATTTATGTATTAGTGTGTTTATTTGATATTGTTGTTGCTTTAGATGTTAAAAAGTTTGAAAAAAAATGTTTATTTTTGTATGCTTTACGACATTTGCTAATATTTTTTGATATTTTCTCCGTTGTTGCCGATAAGTTACATTCCGGACCGTCGGCAATATATTTGCCGACACGATATATGGAACTATGAGTCTAATCTCAACCATTGGATTAGATGGCTCCTCACCTACCTAGGGTTTAGACAAAAAGAAAAGGAAAAGGCATTTTCATTCATTCTTGTGAAGAGAGTGAAGAGAAGAGAGAGATGAGAGAGGAGGCACGAATTTCGAGGAGCTGAGTTTTTCTAGGCAGCACAAAATTCGATGTGGAACATTTTTGGATTGGCACACATTGCAAGGTGACCATACAGTACGGTTTTGAGGGCACAAAAATCGAGGATAGTCAGGGCACATTTACCGAGAAGGTTGGCTCATTTATTGAGGCCATACCTTGCACAGATTTTGAGGTCGTACAACATAGTTTTCGAGGTTCGTACAGTCTGTACGGATTGTACCTTTTTGCATAGATTTCGAGGATAATACCAGTCACATTTATCGAGGTAGCAAACAGGTTTTTGTGGCACGATTTCGAGGCTGTATGGATGCATTTATTACAGTCCGTACAACACAATTTTCGAGGCAGTTCTGGCACAGTTTTTGAGGGCAGAACATAGTTGTTATTTTTGGCATGTTTTTCAAGATGGAAGGGCACAAAAATCGAGACAACCTTGCACAAAAATCGAAGCAGCCTTTTGGGTTATTCTCTCTGGTTGAGATAAGTTGTTTTTTGACTGAAAATGACTGTCCTGGTATTTTCCTAGAAGAAATAATAAAAACTCTCTCTTTCTGACTGGTTTTCCCCTTATGGGTTTTTCCAGGGCTATTGGCCAAAAATTTCTGAGTACTGTGTGTTTTTTGAAAGTGCGTTTATTTCATTTTCTGTCATGAAAAATATAGTTACAACATTGTTTATTTAAGTCTGAAAATTTATGTTATTTCCATCCTGATGATTTTTTGTAGGTCGGGCATTAAACTGAGCTTTGTTTTTAGTATTAAACCGGAGGCTGAATTGAGTAAAAACTTACATGGTATCAAAGTTGAGTTGGGAAAAAAATTAATTTTGCAGACAGAAAAGTAATTTGCAGAGTTCAGAGATTTTCTTTTGACAATGGCAGCCTTTTGTTGAAACTTGTTCTTTGGGAAATATGACTTCAAATGGACTGAGAATGGAGGATAGGCTTGATGGGGTAGGGAACTTTGTCCCATCGAAGGTCCGGATTTTGTTGATATTGGAGGAGAATGAGCTATGGGGTGAGGTAGTCAATCATACCACTACTCACCCCATTGTCATTCCCAGTGCTACCACAGATGCAGTTGGACTGGCAACTTTCAATAAGAAGGACATTAAGGCCAGGAGAATAATTCTTGATGCAGTTAAAGACCATGTTATTCCTCACATCTTGAGTAAAGACAGAGCACATAAAATGTGAGATGCTTTGACCGGATTGTTTCAGAGCTCAAACGAGAACCGGAAGATGGTTTTGAGGGAGAAGCTGAAGAGTATCAGGATGGTCAAAGGAGAGGCTATTTTGACTTACCTTACTAGGACCTCTTAGGTGAGAGATGAGCTTGTAGCAGTTGGGGAGGTTGTTCTTAATGCAGAGCTTGTGCAGACAACTATGAACGGGGTGTCAAAGCCTTGGTCAGTGTTTGTGGAGGGTTTGGTGGCTAGGGAGAACCTACCTACATGGGACAAGATGTGTGATAATTTTGTCCAGGAGGAGACTCGGAGGGGTCTTGTGGATGGCAGTGCTTCTACTAGTAGGGAGGATGAGGAGGATGTGGCTTTGACAACAAAGGGGAAGAAGAAGAACAAGAAGGGTCCCAAGAAGGGTGGGGCCAAACAACAGGCTGGGCAGAAGAAAGATCTGAGCACTGTAAAGTGCTTTGCTTGTCATCAGATGAAACACTATGCAGACAACAAATTTAGTAGAGGTCGAAGACTTTGCAGCTAGATTTCAGAGAGAGTTTTCTCTGTGTAGTGGGCATATTGATGGAGAGAGAGGATCTATTGTCACCAGTGTGGATGTTGATAGAGAGAGGGAGTTTTCCTTGTTGACAGACTATTCCTACAGTGCATCTACTTCCAACACTTGGTATATTGATAGCGGAGGTTTGAGCCACATGATAGGTGCTCAAGAGATGTTCTCCGAGCTTTCATAGACAGAGACTGATGTGGAGGTGGTGTTGGGAGATGACTTAGCAGTCAAAGCAGTTGGGCATGGGACCATTATCTTTCAGAGGGAGTCCATGAGTCCCATGGTGTTGAGAGATGTATTGTATGTACCTAGGCTGAAAAAGAACTTGGTTTCAATTTCCATGATCGTGGATCGGGTTCTTGGGGTGTCCTTCCTAGATGGACATGTGCATGTGTTTCTCAAGACTGCAGGACCATCTGCTTCATTTTCCATTGGAGTTAGGTGCGGGAAAATGTAGAGGTTCTTATTTCAGCCTCAGCATGCCTTGGCACATAGCAGCGGGAGTGTGCTTTGTGAGCTTTGGCATAGGAGGATGGCTCACTTGCATCATCTAGCTTTGGGGTTGTTGAGACATATGGTTATAGGTTATCAGAGTTCAGCTCGAAGCATAGTGATGTTTGCAGGGGGTGTGCTTTGGGAAAGTACACCAAGACTGCTTTTCCTAGCAGTGATAAAAGGTCAACACGGATTCTTGACTTGATACATTCAGATTTTGTAATATCCCCAATACTGACATTCTACTGTTTTCACTTCTAGGTCTTGCTTATAGCCTCAATATTTACAATAATACTGAAATAAAACTCGCATGCAAAGTGTCGGGCAAATGGCCCTATATTATAGCTATTTAGGGCAGAGATTTGCAGAGAATATATGAACACTTATCACTGATAATACGTCTAATAATACTCCAGAGATAATACGCATGCATCAAAAACTGATCTGGTGAAGAACTGGTGCTCCTTTCCTCCGGTGTTACCGCCCAGCAACACGAACCCCTTTTATCAGCTAAAGGTGACGTTTTTGGTGAAGGAGTTGTCTGATGAAGGTGAGGATTTGCAAGAATGAAGGTCTTTCCATGCTGGAGAGATTGACCGGAGCATGTAGAGATTCTGACATCTCTAGGTAGGCTAGCGAATTGGTTCACTGGTTTGTCTGCTCACGCCCCAAGCTACACAAAACTGATGTGAATTGCTCCAGATGAGCAAACTGGAAGCTGATGATCACCTGGTACTGAAGGATGGTCCTGCTGATAAGAATGGTGCCAGTATTCAGAAGATAAACTGAGATCCAGAGACCCGATGAATGCTTTGGGGTTTTCCAGTTGACCCCCCACCCCAACTGCACACGTGTCCTTGCAAACAATCTCTTGATGGGTGCCAGAGAGTTGTATATGGATAAATAAGATGAAGAGCTGATGGTGGACCTGGATGACCTACCCTGAAGGAGACTAGGGCAGATATCTCATTGCTAAACCCTCGTTAGTTGAAGACGTTGTCTTCAACCCCTATTACTGTGGTTGCACACTGTGCTACTGCTCAAACACTCCAAATCAATAATAATCATAAGTCCCTTCTCCATTCGCTTTAACTTTCTTTTATAACTTCCAACTGCGAATAACCTAATTGTTTACCTAATTAGGTCAGTTTACTTCTAATTTGCAGTTGACTTGCATGCATGCGCATGGAGACTCAATCAAGTGCATCCATCATGAAATAATGCTCAGATGTCATGCATACAGGCGACGTTTGGCGTTGGTGGCCCATGTCTACCCAATGATGATATAATATTGATGCCCTAGATCTTCTTATATGGCATCAGTCCACAACTGATTCTCTGACTGTCAGTGCCCACCTGAACCTAGGGGAATCATATATGTTAGTGGGTTGGTCCTCAATGCTTAAGCAGAAGAGGACATTACAGATTTGTGTGGACCAATGTCATCTGTTTCCTTGGGAGGATATGAGTACTATGTGACATTCATTGATGATCATTCCAGAAAGACCCGGATCTACTTCCTGAAGAGCAAGAAATCTGAGGAGGTCTTGCAGAGGTTCCAAGAGTTCAAAGTTCTTGGGGAGAACCAAACAAGGAGGAAGATAAGGGTACTCAAATCGGATCAATGGGGGTGAGTATACCTCCAAGAAGTTTGATGGATATTGCAGACAGAAAGGTATCAGGAGGCAGTTGACGGTTCCATACACTCCAGAGTAGAATGGAGTAGCAGAAAAAAAGATGTCTATTGTTGGAGCAACTAGAGCTATGTTACATGACCAGTCGCTTCCTTTCTTCCTTTGGGCTGAGGCATGCAACACAATTGTATATCTTCAGAACATGAGTCCCCATCGTGCCGTGGGGAACATGACACCTGAGGAGTGTTTCACAGGCAAGAAGCCTGAGGTCAGCCATTTTCGCATATTTGGTGGTTTGACTTACTCTCATGTCCCTTCTAAGAAGAGGACAAAGTTGGTGCCCATCGCAGAGGACATCTTTGTGGGCTATGATGAGACTTTGAAGGCCTTCTGTATTTACCTTCCCTCTTAGAGGAAAGTTGTTGTGAGGAGGGATGTGAAGTTTGAGGAGGAGCTGGCCTTCAGGAAGTCTAGAGAGTTGGAACAGGGAGAGCAACAGGTTCCTGCACCTCAAGTTGTTTCACAGGTACCATAAGTGCAGCAGACAAGTTCATAGGTTTCCGGAGTTACAGGACCACACAGTATGGGCATAGGTTCACCAGGTTCAGTGGTTCAACTAGCAGGGTCTTCTGGGACAGGTTTTGGGTCTCAGATTACAGGTTCACCGTACAGAGGATCAGGATCACAGAGTTCACTAGTTGTGGTTACACCAACTGTTGGTTCACAGATTATTGGGCCTTCTACCTCTGGTAGTTCATCAGACAAGGACAGACCAGTGTGGGAGCTACCTTCAAAGAAGAAGAAGCCTAAGTGGCTTTGGGAGACCTGAAGGAAGCTTAGGAGTTTGGGACACCCAAAGAGCTAGTGAGGGCTATTCAGATGCCAGACAGATTGGGCATGGCATTAGTGGCTAGTTTACGTGATTCAGAGCCTTCTACCTTTGAGGAGGCCTCCAAGCATCATGTTTGGTGAGATGCCATGATGGATGAGTACCATTCCATCATGAAGAACGATGTATGGGACATAGTCTCGAGACCTGAGGAGAAGTCGGTGCTGTCTTCTCAGTGGCTTTACAAGCTAAAGCATGCTGCGGATGGTAGTGCGGAGAAGTACAAGGCCAGGTTTGTAGCGGGGGGGGTTTCACAGATTGAGGGAGAGGATTATGATAAGACCTTTGCGCCGGTTGCTCGGTATACTTTGATCAAGGCATTGATTTCCATTGCAGCGAACATGGGTTGGAAGATCCATCAGATGGATGTGAAGACCGCATGTCTCAATGGAATCATTTAGGAGGAGATTTATGTTGAGCAGCCTTAGGGCTTTGAGATTCATGAGAGAGAGTCTCATGTTTGCAGGCTGAAGAAAGCCTTGTATGGGCTGAAGCAAGCTCCTAGAGCTTTGTACTCCAGGATCGATTCTTACTTGCAGCGGATGGGGTTTCAGAAGACTGAAGCAAATCCGAATCTCTATTTCATCATGGTTGGAGATGATCTACTTATTCTTCTGTTATATGTTGATGACTTATTTATCATAGGGGGAGAGAGACCCATTGCAGCTTGGGAGAAGAATCTTGCTTCAAAGTACGAGATGACAGATATTGGGTTGATGCACTATTTTCTGGGATTGGAGGTTTGGTAGGAGCCTGGACATATTTTCCTCGGACAAGGAAAGTATGTTGTTGATATTCTGAGATGTAGGATGGAGGATTGCAGGCCGATGTCGACACCGATGCTCACCAACTCGAAGAAGCTTCATGCTTTTGAGGGAGAGTTGGTTGAGCCTAAAAGAGTGCACTGGGTAGCTGCAAAACATGTGTTGCGATACCTAGCGGGGACAGTGGATTATGGTCTGGACTACAGGAGGTCGGATGGGATCAAATTGGTTGGCTTCACAGATTCAGATTGGGAAGGCAGTGTGGTAGAACGGAAGAGCACTTTCGGATGTTGTTTCAGTTTGGGCTCGGCTGTAGTGTCGTGGTTTAGTCGGAAGCAGAAGTCTGTTTCTTTGAGTTCTGCAGAGGCTGAGTAAATGGTAGCCAGTTAGGCCAGTTGCGAGGCGCTATGGCTTCGTAAGTTGCTGGTGAATTTATTTGGTCAGGAGCTGAGGCCTATAGTGATCTATTGTGACAATCAGAGTTGCATCCAGCTCTCTGAGAATCTAGTATTTCATGACCGGTCAAAGCATACTGAGATCAGGTACCATTTCACCTGAGATTATGTTCAGAGAGGAGCAGTGACTTTACAGTATATTTCCACTGATGAGCAGGTTGCAGACATTCTGACGAAATCTTTGGGGAGGGGCAAGTTTGACTTCTTTAGGGACAAGTTCGGAGTGGCGTAGAACACCTCCTCGGTAAGAGGGAGTGTTGATTTTTGTACCTAGGAAAGTGTTCTCCTAGGTGACTTTAGCCTTAGTCACTTAAAAAGGGAAATTTAAGTGACCCTTGCATTAAATGACTTGAGATGAGCATTCAATGTGACTTTAGAGATTAAAGTCAATTTTTGATAAATTTAAGTGGGCGAGTAAAATTAATTTTTATGAGAATTAATTGAGAGCATTTATTCTCATCCATTGATCTAGTCTAATCTCAGCCATTGGATTAAATGGCTCCTCATCTACCTAGGGTTTAGACAAAAAGCTAGGGCAAAGACATTTTCATTCATTCTTGTGAAGAGAGTGAAGAGAAGAGAGAGCTGAGAGAGGATGCATGAATTTCGAGGAGCTAAGTTTTTCCATTGAACAAAAAATTTGATGTGGAAGGTTTTTGGATTGGCACGCATTCCATGGTGATCATACACTACGGTTTGGAGGGAATAGAAATCGAGGACAGTTAGGGCACATTTATCAAGAATGTTGGCTCATTTATTGAGGCCGTACCTTGCACAGATTTCGAGCCATGCACAGGCCACACAACACAGTTTTCGAGGTCTGTATAGTCTGTATGGACTGTACCTTTATGTAGAGATTTTGAGGATAATACTAGGCACATTTCTCGAGGTAGCAAAAATGTTTTTATGGCACGATTTATGAGGTCGTATGAATGCATTTATTGCAGTTCGTACAACACGAGTTTCGAGGCAATTTTGGCACAATTTTCGAGGGTAGAACATAGCTATTATTTTTGGCACGTTTTTTGAGAAGGAAGGGCACAAAAATCGAGACAGCCTTGCACAGAAATCGAGGCAGCCTGCTGGGTTATTCTCTCTGGTTGAGATAAGTTGTATTTTGACTAAAAGTGACTATCTTGATATTTTCCTAGAAAAACTAATAAAAAATCTCTCTCTAACTGATTTTCCCCTTGTGGGTTTTTCCAGGGCTATTGGCCAAAAATTTATGAGTACTGTGTGTTTTCTGAAAGTGCGTTTATTTCATTTTCTGTCATGAAAAATTGAGTTACGGCAGTGTTTATTTAAGTCTGAAAATTTATGTTCTTTCTAGCCTTATGATTTTTTCTGGGTTGGGCATTAAATTGAGCTATTTTTTTACTATTTAACCGGAGGCTGAAACTGAGTAAAAACTTACAGGCATATCTGTGTCAAATGTCTTGATCATGGTTAGGATTGGTTTTTGTAAATTGCTGAAGGCATTGGACCTTGTCCAACCATGCATCATCAAGATGTATGGATATGTCTCCAGAACTCAGGATCCATTTCTGGTTTGGTCAATGCATTTATAGAAAAAGCGAAAAAACGCACTAGTGTCGGATGTTACGTGTGATACTGAGTTCGTGTGTTATGGAAGAATCTGTATTCAGATAAAGAAGAGATCCATCTTCATAGTAAATAATATATATTGAATAAAATGATTGATGATATTTTACAATTAAAATCTTGCCTTTGAATATGGCTTAGGCACCTATTGGGAAGAGTTGTGTCCTCTTATTGTAGTAGTAATTATTAGTTTATTATTAATTTATATGTTGTTTATGTATTATGTATTTATTATTAGTATTATTATTAATGTAACATTTGTTGGACTTTGGGCTCATTGAGAGGGGGGGTGAGGTGAATCAGTGATCAAACTTGGTCAAACTTTTATCACTATTTTCAATCAGCAGGTTTATGTTCTTCTTAGACAAAGAGTACTTCTTGCAATTACTTATTAAATAGCAAACTTATTCAAGTAAAATACTGATCAAGCATATTCTACTTAGAGTAGTATCAAATAAACATTCATGTATAGATACACCAAGATTTATGTGTAACTTATATATAAACAAGTTTTACATTCAATGTTTATGAGCTACAACTCAATGGATGCTCCAATACCCAGATCTTCCATTTAGTAGAAGGCTTCAACATTCAATATTTTGTCAGCTCCAACTGACAAGGATGCTACAACATCCTTTGGACAGGCTCCAGCCTGTCAAGAACAAGAATGTCCTTCTTGGCACTGCCCTACCACCCTTACAATGCAAATACTGGAGAACTTTGCTGATAGAAACTTCTTCAAGTAGTCCTTGGACTGTCACCAACTGTCCCAATCCACATCAAACTTTAACCATCATGACATACTTCGGATGCAGTTGTATTCACCTATTTTGTCTTAAACAAATTTGGACTGCAGCAAGCTCTTGATCTTCAACTTGGTTCTCATATAATGTCTACAGTGTTAGAATATATTATATTCCTTGGAAGGTAATAATGTCTTTGTATTATGTCGGAAGTTGTCTACAATCTTATGTAAAAGAGTAATACATTTAACCCATAGTTATATGGTGGTGTATTTACTTGTGTAGAGTATTTGTCCATGGTATTATATTAAAAGATGTTATTTTGGAGAATTATATTATTCCACATGCAATATGTGAAAGTAATTCCTCCTCATCTCTTAGTATATAATAGGGTCAAGTGAGTCTCTACATAATCATGTATTCTTAATGTAGCAGTAGTACTATTGTGACATTGTTGTACATCATCTATATTCTTTGGGGTATTTGTGCTTTTCTCTCTTATAATATTGGAGAAGACATTCTAGAGATAATAGAAGACTACCTTCCCATGGATATAACCCATTAGGGTGAACCACGTATATCGGTGTTATCTTGTCCTTTTCTTTTCTTGTTCTTATCTTTTATGATATGTTGTTGGTTGCTTAGATAGGTTAACTAGCTTAGCTTGACTCTACTATTCTAACATGGTATTAGAGCGGGTTGCAATGATCTAGTACCTTCTATAGCTTTCAATCAATAATGATTATCATTTGGGCATTGTGATTTTGTTGTAGATTTGCTTTCTATCTGGTAGCCATTAGGGTTCTCTTCAGATCTGGGCATATTTTTTTTTTTTTTACCCTAATCCTAACTTGTTGTGTAAGATTTTTGCAGAATTTTTTCAAGGGTTTCTTTATGTTTTTTCTGTAGATCTACATGATTTTGGGACTCTCCTCAAGGAGATCTTTCTCCCGATTGTAACAACGATAGTTATAAAAAAAGGCCATAACTTGGTCAGTTTTTACCGAAATTTTTATTATAACCTGTTTTTGGAATTGGAAACGCCATTCTGGATCCACTCATGCTACCAGAACAGAAAACTGGGTATTTTTGGGCTTCCTTTTGGCCATAAAAACGATAGTTATACACAATGGTTGTAACTTGGTCATTTTTTACCGGTCATTTTATTATAAGTTGTTTTTGGAATTGGAACAACCATTCTGGATCGACCTACGTGACCAGAACAAAAAACTGGGTATTTCTGGGGTTCCTTTCGGTAATAAAAAGGACAGTTATACAAAAGGGTCGTAACTTGGTCATTTTTTACCTGTTTTTTTTATTATAACCTGTTTTTGGAATTGGAACAACCATTTTGGATCCAACCACGTGACCAGAATAGAAAACTGGGCATTTCTGAGCTTCCTTTCGGTAATAAAAACGACAGTTATAGAAAGGGCCGTAACTTGGTCATTTCTTACCGGATTTTTTATTATAACCTGTTTTTGGAATTGGAACAGCCATTCTGGATCCACCTACGTAACCAGAACAGAAGACTGGGCTTTTCTGGGCACATTTTTTGAAAGGGTTGTAAGTAAAAGTTTTTCTTTCCTTTACTGTTTTTCTAACTATGTTTTTTGCAGATTCTGATCAATACGGTAAAGTATTTAAGTTTTCTATTATTCATTTTTTGCATTTAGGTTTTGCTTCTAATCATGTTTATTAAGATATTATTTCTTGTTCTTGCTATATATTTGTTTGACATTTCTATATGGAAATATTGACATCTTTTAAGGACATGGATCTCTAGTATTTTGTCATGATGATATCTATAAACCATCTAATGCTTAATAATTTTTAAATATACTTAATAATTAATTTGTTCTTTTCTTTGTTTTGTTTATAAAAACAATTTTATAAGAACAATCTCATATGTGTTATCTAGTGATCATTATTTACTTTATTTATATGTTATTGTTGATCTTTGTGTAAAAGGAATTTCATTCTTTTATAAGTAATATCTTTATGATCATTATATGCTCTTGCTAATTAAATTCTGAAGTAAAATCATTTTTTTTTAATTTATGTGATATCATATTTTTTGGCTTGTCATAAGTTATTTAATTGGGATATAGTTTCTTTTTCATGTATTGCATAGATTGTATCTAGTTCCTGTGCTATTTGTCTCTAACATTCCAATATGGAAGCATTGACATTTCCAGGGCATTTCGTCTCTTGCATATTTACATAGTGTTAACAAGAAATGAACCCATGATTAAGACCATTAGTGACTTGTCATTTCATAATTTTTTATAAGTGATATGATGCGTTGATCATAATTTGCTATATGTTGATCATATTAAACATTTTGATTTATCTATATTTCATGTCATGTTTATTTCGATCATCTTTTACTCAATATTTATATGGCTTTTAGCAATCTTTAAATCTTGAACTATTTATCATGATTAAGACCATTAGTGACTTGTCATTTCATAATTTTTTATAAGTGATATGATGAGTTGATCATAATTTGCTATATGTTGATCATATTAAACATTTTGATTTATCTATATCTCATGTCATGTTTATTTCGATCATCTTTTACTCAATATTTATATGGCTTTTAGCAATCGTTAAATCTTGAACTATTTATCATGAGCACCTTGTTCTTGTTGCAATGAGATTTCTATTCTTATGATTGCAGAGGTTATCTTGTTCCTATTTGTCTCTAACGTTCCTATATGGAAGCATTGACATTTTCGGGGCATTCATCTCTTGCATATTAACTTCATACTAATAAGAAATGCACCTATGCTTCAGATTAGTTGCTTGATGACTAAATTTTCATATATTTAAGTGAAATCTTTGGCTCACTATTTATATGTTGTGGCTGACACTTAATGTGTAAAAGTAACTTCATTTTCCTTAATGAGCCAGTTAATCTTTTATTTGATCATATTATGTTGCCATTCCTTTATATGATGTTTGCTAACCTTTGGTATATAAGCATTTTCATTTCTGTATGAGCAATTTTGTTTTATGATCTTTATAGACTTTAATCTTGAAAGTTCTTGTGCAGAGAAGTTCTATGTTTAGGCTTTCACCTTATTCTAGGAATAATGAAGCACCATCTTCTATTGTTAAAGTCATGATGTTCATATGTATGATATCATTTTCAATGTATAGACCATTGGGGTCTTGTTTCTTCGATGTTTGAGGTCTTCTGCAGATATTTATATTGCACCTTGATTGGAAGAATGTCTGTTATCCGCATGTGTATTGGCTATTTGGGTTTTTTTTTGTACACTGTTGTGGTGTTCTTAGGCACACGTTATGTTGTATCAGCCGTCAAAAGGTATATCAGAGTTCTTCAACTATCATGTATGGTTGTGCTGATTCTTGTGGTGATCTAGGCATCTTGCGATTGGATTCCATCACATGTTCTTGGCATTTTATTGTTGGGTCTTCATTGTACAACTTGGTTTGTGTGCACTTTCATGATTCGGTGAGAAGCGGTTGTTCATCGTCAAATTCCATCAGCCGAAGTGTTATTCTTTTTCAGCTTTGGTTCTTCTGGAATTTGTCATCAAGGGGGAGCAGTAATGACTCCTTCTTTCCTTAGTGTTAGTGTGGGCCCTTCTCCCAACCATTATTAAGGGGGAGTGTTGGAATATATTATATTCCTTGGAAGGTAATAATGTCTTTGTATTATGTCGGAAGTTGTCTACAATCTTATGTAAAATAGTAATACATTTAACACATAGTTATATGGTGGTGTATTTACTTGTGTAGAGTATTTGTGCATGGTATTGTATTAAGAGATATTATTTTGGAGAATTATATTATCCCACATGCAATATGTGAAAGTAATTCCTCCTCATCTCTTAGTATATAATAAGGTCAAGTGAGTCTCTACATAATCATGTATTCTTAATCTAGCAGTAGTACTATTGTGACGCTGTTGTACATCATCTATATTCTTTGGGGGTATTTGTGCTTTGCTCTCTTGTAATATTGAAGAAGACATTCTGCAGATAATAGAAGACTACCTTCCCGTGGATGTAGCCCATTAGGTTGAACCACGTATGTCAGTGTTCTCTTGTCCTTTTCTTTTCCTGTTCTTATCTTTTATGATATGTTGTTGGTGGCTTAGATAGGTTAACTAGTTTAGCTTGACTCTACTATTCTAACATACAGTTACCCATAGTCATGCACCTTGCCCCAGATATCCATGTCGTAGTGCATTAAACATTGGTCTTGTCTTTTTCTGCTGATTGTTACTTCAACCTGTAATTCTGGATTGGCAACTTCTTAGAATTTTGGTTCAGAGCTTTATCTTTCATGTTTTGCTATAGTCGCCACAGCAGTGTGAACTATGCACCCGAAAATATTAGAGCTTCTCCACCATCACGGAATTTCTCAATTGTTCATGCTTTGCTGCTGCTACATATCAGACCGGATTCTTTACTTCATCACACCAAAAAGAATGTCTGTGGCTGCCTTAGTGCACCAGTAAACCCTCAAAAATCAGAGCACTACATAATCCATGAATTCCCTGTCATACTTACTACAGCTGCCTCAGAGCACACCTGAAATCACAAAGCTATATAAACCCACAAAAATTCCTCTCACCTTTTGGGTAAATAACTCATACATATATATATATATATATATATATATATAATCGTGGAGGAAAAAATAGTCATCTTAGTTGGTCGACTTGCTATTTGTATGACTTTTTTGATTAATTATTTTGATTTTAGATTTAAGGAATTTACCCCTTTCAACAGGTTGGCCGACCTTGTCATGTTTTCATTTAATTTGTGTAATAAGTTTTCCATACATCATTTAAATGCATTAGGCTTCCAAGGGTTATGTGTATGCCATGCCTTTTAAATGGTTCCAAGTGTTGTGTATATCATGCCCTTCTTTAGTTACCATTCATCAAGGTCTTCAAGTGTATAGGATTCTTCAACAATTTCGTGGTCTTCTCTACATGTATAATGTGTGAGGACATCTCCATCATAGTGGCAACAAGGACCATCAAAGTACCAATCAAGAACATATCAAGGGCTTCAACAATAACTCTACCATTATGTAATAATAATTATAAAGTCCTCATGCTCCAAGTTACCAGAAGTGATGGTAATCAATCTTGTGATCTTTATAACCTGATCAAACCACAACTAACCACTCTACTCACAAATGACCATAGAATGGATCATTTGAACCATTTGGCGTTCCAATGCCCATCTCATGGCTCCAATGCCCAAACTCCCATGTTCTTCTTGTCACATAAGCAACCCTTGTCACTCCTTCATGCCATTTCAACAACCTTTATCTTGCCTTTGTCTCCTTGCCATTAATGGGTGTCATCAATGACAACCAATGCTCAACAACATTTCCCTTCCCTCAAGGGAAGCTTTGTCTTCAAAGCTGAGAGTGTTGATGCTCTCTTATTATGTGTTGTGTTTGAAGTGATGACTCGAACACTGCAATCTTGGATCGATTTCTTTTTATGGACATGATTCTAGAACTTGTGTTGTAATTCCTTCTGCTTAAGTGGTGAGTTTTTGAAACAATACAACTTGTACTTATTGGTTTTCCATGTTGTCTTTTGGATTCCATTTATGTTGAATTGTCGATCTTCACTTCCACTTTTGCAATTCCTAAACTTGTGGATGCAATATCTATTGTGTCATCTGGTTCGACGACAATGGGAGTACTAGATTCAACATTATTTGGAATGTAACCAACAATTGAAAGATCACCACGTCTGCATAACTATCAACACTTGTGATTGTAGAACCATCATAAATTCTTTCATCATGTTTAAGTAGGTATTCACTACTTCCACGACTTTCAACTCCATAAATTAGATCATTAGATTTATTTGGAAAAGATGGTTGTGAAGTCGGCTCAGTTTGAATATGTTATTAATAAAAAAATAAAAAGATATATATATATATATATATATATATATATATATATATATATAACAGGTCGGCTCAGTAAAATGTATTAAGGAAAATGTGTATAAATACCAATCAACGTTCCCATTTATTTGCACAAGTGGTAAGTCTGAAGTAGCTCTGCAATTCAGATTTGTCTGAGGCAAATTTCGGTGGTGACACAGAGTTAACGTTTGAGCTGATCTAAAATGAGCAATGAATTTTTTTTGGGTCTAAAGGGCAGCGAAGGAGCTACAAAAGTCAAACTTTGGAAGATCAATTACTTGTTGATATGGAAAGTTAAGGAGGAGCCTCGGGCTTATGAAAAAAAGCAGTGAGATTACACCAAATCAGAATTGTGGAAGGAAGTGGAGATGTGAGTGTGACGTGAGCTCTGAAAAAGTATGAAGCATAAAATTTGCAGACTTGAGAAGATAAATCTAAAGTGAGTGACTGCGGGTTTTTTTTCGGCAGAATTGAGCACAAAAATCAAGGACTAGTTTGGCATGGTGAGGACCAGATTTGTGGAATGGACTTGAAGTTATGTGGGAAAATTATAACCTATGGCATATAGAAGCAGTCCAGTAAACAACGCTTGACTAAGGTACGTGGATCAATATTTGACAAAGATTTGTTTAGGTCTGTATGTATTGGAAGCCTTGGAAGCTTTGGGAATATTTGTATAATGTTTGGGGCTCCAGGATAAGTTTGTATATGAGACAGACTAAGAATAAGATATGATAAGAACTGTGAAATCAAATGTTGTTCAAGACTATAGTGTTAAGCAATTTGAAGATTGTTTGAAGACAATTTGAGATTCGGTTAGAGCTTCACAGAGCATAGAAGTTACAACAGAAACAGTATTAGATGTCAGTTGGATGAAGGATGTGCCAATGAAAGTGGAACCCAGACAATAAAGAAGTATACACAGTACACAGTGTCTGGAGCAGTGAATTCAAGTGACAATGACATAGATCAGTTGATGTATCAGCCATAACTTGACATGACAAAGCAGTAATATGATGACAAGCACAACGGACGTTTGATGACTAACATACCTTTGAAGACATGAGCAGACAATGATGATCTCCAGCTGATTGAGTTGATGTCAGTGATAACATGTGACATGACAGTTGTTGCTTGAGCAGCAATTGATTGAGTCGCAAAAGTAATGGAAGTCAAGATGGGTCTTGCACCTCTTCTTAGTTGGAGCTAAGAAAACCAAGTTGGTCTTGGATTAGGAGTTGGTGCTTTTTAGTAAGTTGGTGGTGATATAATCGCGAAGATTGAAGTTTTCCATTTTACTTCCTATGAAAATATAAACAAAAGTTTACCATACTTGGTTAGTGATGTGTCTCTTGTTATGGTCTATTTTGATGACATGCTTATGTAGCTATATGACAATTGTTGATTAGTTGATGGATGATTATGTACTAGGTAGTGTTATGTTGATGATGAACTATGTCTAAATTTTGATAAGTGAAAAATGCTAGAAGTACGAGCACACTGATTCACCGCCCCTCTCAATGTGGCATTGTGTCCAACAATTGGTATTAGAGAAAGCTTTCACTTCAAGCCTATCCAGCTTGAAGGAGATATGTGAACACACAATAGATGCAAAGGAAGAGTGCCTAACAATGTTGTTCCAGTATTTGAGGTGACAGATTATTTCAGTTGGAGAAGCAAGATGAAAGCTTACTTGAAAAAGTTTGGTGTTTGGGAGATTATGACCAATCCACTCGTTTCATCCCATAAGAAGACCAAGTTAGTTGCATAGAAAGAAACCAAGGACAACACCGCTGCTTTAAAATTTCTCATGGATGGACTCTCAAGCTCGGTCAAAGAGAGTGTCGGGGAACACACTTAAACCAAAAACCTATGGTTTAAGTTGGAAAATGAATACCAAAGAGGAAGACAAGACATCGAAAAAGCAAAGCAGAAAATAGAATTCAAGCCCACTGAAGATGTGAAGCAAGAAGGAAAGGAAGTACAAGCATCAAACATTAGTAAAGGTAAGGATCTTTCTGATTACATTAGCATTGATTGTGATGACATTGAAAATGGTCTTGAAGATGTTAAGAAAGATTTCCTAGCACAACTATTGATGGACATTGATCTCAAATACAATTTGAGACTTAAAAGGAAGATCTTGAGGTTCTTAAAAAATTACCAAAAGAAGACTATGGATCTGCTCAAGAAACTCAATCACAAGAGGACAAGTTTACAAGTTGAGCTGGGAGACAAAGAAGATGAAATTGAAAGATTCAACACCAAACTGATCAGTCAAGCAGAAGAACAATAAGAGCCTAATGAAGAGTCAGAAAAGCTTCAAGAAACAAGGAAGACTAATGGTGATCTGAAGATTCAACTTGAAGAAGCCAAAAGGATAGAGGAAGTCTTAAAGAACCAGCTGGATGAAAAAGACACGGCTTGTCAAAAGCTTGAAATGGAAGTGGTTGATCTCAGGAGGAAGAGTGAAAAATCAAGTGCCTGTGTCAAGTTCAATATCAATTCTGTCATCCTAGAAGAGATCTTGGATTGTCAAAGATGTCGTTTTGACAAGACTGACTTGGGTTTCAACAAGAAAGCAGAAAACTATGAAGATAGTTCAAAGACTCCTAAGAAGACTGAAGCAAGCTCATCATCTCCCAAAAGTGAAAGATAAGATGCCTCTCATATACCTACAAAAGACATAAAAAATTTGGAGGACATCAAGGAGTTAGTCCTACTCCTCAAAGCAAGTTCAAAAGAGAGACATCCTTAAGGTGGAATCAGGCATCCAGGTATGAAAAGAGGTTCAATGGGTATTGCTACTCAATTAATAATTTTGTTCATAAAGAATTGGATTGCAAATCTCATCCAAGAAGTGTTGGGCTTCACAACAACAAAATTATATGTTGGACATGTAACCATGCTAGCCATATTGCTGCAAATTGTCACACCATGAGATGTTACAATTGCTATGGCTTTGGTCACAAAGCTCAAGACTGTGTAAGTTCAAGAAGACAACCTATGATGAGTCCTTTATACATATCAGCAAGGAGAACCTATGAACCATGGAAGAAGAATAATGCAGGAAGAATTGAAGCCCAAAAGACAAATGCTCACAGTGAAGGACATTCTCAGGTATTGTTGAAACTGAATTTTTTTTGTTGAATGTGAATGAAGTTGATCTATGCAAAGAAGATGGCTTCCATATGGCAAGCCAAGCTTGAGGTCTTTCAATGACCTTTGTACACCTTGAGTTCATGGAGTTTGGAGGATGGACTCAAGGTAAATGATGGTTACTCCAAGCAGTAAAACAGGTCCAAGGATCGTAGTCACAGTTGGCATGTTGATAGGGGGAGCAGGAGTAGTTTGCAGTGACCTCATGAAGTGAGAGTTGTTGTTCTGCAAAAATCCTTGAAAGTCTTGAAAATGTTAATGATAGTGTAGCCTGCTTACCTTGTTGATGATCATAAAACTCTACTTAATGAAGTCCTTGTGTAATGATGGTATGGAGCACCTATGAAGAAGCCTTTGTTGGATATATGGCTTCCCTCATGGTATTATCACATCCTTACATTAAAATGGAGTTCTTGTTGTGATCTTTAAGTCCTTGCTAGAGACTGAAGCCCATGAATAAAAAGCAAGCTTAACTCCTATCTAATCAGTGCAGCAGTAAAAGTATCATGAAGTCTTTGGAATTTTATCAAGGCAGCACTTCATAATAACTTTCCTTAGAGTTAGTAACCCAAAGGCAGATTTGAAGAAGTCAGAACTCAAGTAATACCTGATACAACAAAGACTTGACAACCTCAGGACAATTCTTTAATGATAGCCTTGAGTGATTGCTGATTAACAGACAAATTTAACCAGACAGAGATCAGTTAATGGCAGCAGCTTGATGAATTTGATGATAGGAATAGTATGACTAGTTGACACCCTTGACTTGACAAGTATTCCAACAAAGAGACAGCATTAACAATAACAAAAGTAAAAGATTGAAGATCAGAAAATCTTTTGTAGCAGCAGTACAATTTTTTTTTCTTATTGTTGACCATAGTGAGTTTGGTGGCAAGAAAAGAGAATTTATGAACAGGCAATACTAGAGCAGACGTATGTCTCTGTAGCAGCAAGGATGACTTCATGAAGAATATCAAGAAGAAGATTATTATGAAGCACTTCAAGAATTGATCTCGGGCATCTCAAAGAAGCAGTAGGCATAATGAAGTATTGAAATTGTTTGAATTGATCCTAGACAAGCCGTAGGCAGTAGCACCAACAGGATGGTAGGATAGCAACATCATAAGATCAAGTATATCTCAAGTATACTGTGTAATGGAAGCGTATGCAGCCCAGAGTTCAAGTTCAATCTCTGTTTTGAGGCACCCAAAAATTACTTGCAAGAAGGACAAAGAAGAAATTATGGTAGAGGTAGCAGTTGAAGAAAATGAAGTAAGGCAACATGGTGATGGATGTCTTCAAGAAACACTTACCGTTGGTATCTGATTGTATGACTTATATTGGGAATATAGTTGGTTATAATCCAACTGGTTATCGAGATTTTTATCATTGTATGAAGAGCAGTTGGTGGTATTGTGATAATTAGAGATGATGAGTGGAACTGACAGGTAAGCCAAAATGCAGGAATGAAGTACTCTGAGCATGTTATGTTTAAAGATCAAATTGCAAATGTTCTTAGGGGGAGCATATAGCTCAGTAAACGAAGAAGTCTACATGAAAGGGGGAGCAAACATTTCAGCATGATTTCAATAAGTATTCAAGGATACAATTTTTTTTTGGACATTGCGAAGCTTTTGATGGATAAGCGTTTGGCCCTTTGTCATTGATGTCAAAGGGGGGGAGTATTTGAAGAGATTTTGACATCAATGACAAAGGGGGAGTTTGTTGAGCATGGTTGTCATTGATGACAAGCCATTAATGACAAAGGAGTAATAAAGGTTGATGACATGGCAAGCAGGACATGGTAATTTGGGCATAGGATCCCATTTACAGTTGGTGTGGGCTTTGGAGAACTAGGTGGTCCAAATGACCCAATCAGTGGTCATTTGTGGCTTGATGGGGTCATGGAACCCTTAGATATGGTTTGAGTCATGGAGACCACACTCTACCACAATCTTGTTGATGGAGTCCACTTGTACTTGTGCTTGTACTTGGTAAGGAAACCATGTAGAAACCAAGGACATGATGACATGGCATGTTTAATGATATTTCTTGTAGCCCATGCTTATGTGGATGGTGTAGAAATCCTTTGGAATGAAGAATGTGGATGAAATAATGATGCATAAGAAAACTTGCAACCCACTCATGAACCTTGATGACATGAAGCCCCTACTCATAATCTTGATCATAGTTCACCTTGCTTGAAGAATTTCTACATGCTTGATGATAACAAAACCTTTGGAGAAGCCCACAAGCAATGTCAACTATAACGTGATCTACATTGATTTAATTATTAAAAATTTGATCAAATAAACTTGTGAAGTTGGCTCAGTCTGAATATGTTATTAAATAAAAATATAAAAGATATATATAGCAGGTCGGCTCAGTAAAGTGTATTAAGAAAAATGTGTATCAATACCAGTCAACGCTCCCATTTATTTGCACAAGAAGTAAGTCTAAAATCGCTCTGCAATTCGGATCTGACTGAGGCAAATTTCGGTGGTGACACAGAGTTGAGTTTTGAGATGATCTGAAATGAGCAGCAAATTTTTTTGGGGTCTGAAGGGCAGCAAAGGAGCTACGACAGTCAAACTTTGGAAGATTAATTACTTGTTGATCTGGAAAGTTAAGGAAGTGCCTCAGACTTATCAACAAAAGCTGTGAGATTACACCAAATCTGAATTGTGGAAGGAAGTGGAGATGTGAGTGTGAGACGAGCTCTGAGAAAGTCTGGGGCATAAAATTTTCAGACCTAGGAAGATAAATCTAAAGTGAGTGGCTGATTAGGATCAGATTTGTGGAATAGACTTGAAGTTATTTGGAAAAATTATAAGCTCTGGCATATAGAAGCAGTCCAACAAACTACGCTTGACTAACGTATGTGGATCAATATTTGACAGAGATTTGTTTAGGTCTGTATGTATTGGAAGCCTTGCAAGCTTTGGAAATATTTGTATAATGTTTGGGGTTCCAGGATAAGTTTGTATATGAGACAGACTAAGAATAAGATCTGATAAGAACTGTGAAATCAACTATTGTTCAAGACTATAGTGTTAAGCAATTTGAAGATTGTTTGAAGACAAATTGAGATTCAGTTAGAGCTTCACACAGCATCGAAGTTACAACAAAAACAGTATTAGATGTCAGTTTGATGAAGGATGTGCCAACAAAAGTGGAACCCAGACAATAGTGAAGTATACACAGTGTCTTAAGCAGTGAATTCAAGTGACAATGACAAAGATCAGTTGATGTATCAGCCATGACTTGACATGACAACGCAGTAATATGATGACAAGCACAACAGACATTTGATGACTAACATACCTTTGAAGACATGAGCAGACGATGATGATCTCCAACTGATTGAGTTGATGACAGTGATGACATGTGATATGACAGTTGTTGAATGAGTAGCATTTGATTGAGTGGCAGAAGTAATTGAAGGCAAGTTGGGTCTTGCACCTCTTCTTAGTTGGAGCTAAGAAAACCAAGTTGGGTGTTGGATTAGGAGTTGGTGCTCTTTAGTTAGTTGTTGTTGATGTAATCGCGAATATTGAAATCTTCTATTGTACTTCATATGATAATATAAACAAAAGTTTACCATACTTGTGTGGTGATGTGTCTCTTGTTATGATCTATGTTGATGACATGCTTATGTAGTTATATGACAATTGTTGATTAGTTGATGGATGATTATGTACTAGGTAGCATTATGCTGATGATGAACTATTTTTAAGTTTTGATAAGTGAAAATTGCTAGAAGTATGAGCACACTAATTCACAACCCCCCTCTCAGTTTGGCATTGTGTCTAACAAGTACAACATTCATCCATATCTTGTATACATACGATAACTTTCTAGATGCCTTCCATCTCTACCAGAACATAATTAAGAGCATGCACTACTCCCAACCAGTGTTATTGAAACCGGTCCGGTTCAGGCAAAACCTACCGGTCTGATCGGTTTACAGTGTTTGTCGGTCCAGTCAAGGCGCCAAACCGCTTAGGCTGGATTTTGAGCCTGAACCACCCCTGAATCGGCTGGTTCCATACCGAACCGGGCCAAAACCACCGAACTAACCGGTTTTGACCGATTCCATACGGAACTGGTCCTATCCGTACAGTGTCATATGGCAGCCGTCTAGGGACCCACGAAACTTAAATCTTGGTTCTAAACTACAATGATGTATTTTGGTTCAGAACTTCAGTGATGTATTTTGGATCAGAACTTTAGTGATGTATTGGACTCGGTGATATTTTGGTTATTTGCACCTGTACTTGCTATATATATGAGAAACTTTGCGTATTTGTGTATTAATGGTTTAGATTCATATGTATGCACATGAATATATATGTTTTTTTACAAAATATGAATATTTTATGTATTTTTTTGTTTACCGGTTTTTTTCTAGTTTCGATCTGGTTCACATTTTGGGCTCTAACGGTTCGATGACCGGTCTGGTTTTGATAACATTGCTCCTAGCATGTCAGCAAAGAGGTTTCTAGATAAGCAGTAATGCCTCATGGATTGTTGTGCATCACCATAGGCTACTTACCCATTACATGCATACTAGTAGTATCTTGTTCTTCAATGCATTCACTCTAACATGCATAATACATTTCTTGATTCTAGGAACATAAATATGTATACAACTGACGAATAACATTTTAACAATTGGATATACAGGAAATAACAATTCAAATAATTATCTTTGTTTGGTTGCTTGGCTCCCTTTTGATCTCTGCCTCCTTGCAGGTATTACTAGAGTCAACGTGCTCTACTCCATTGCTTGATTTTGAGGACCTATGTTTATCTTTCTTACGATCGATAATGCTAAGCAATTCTTCTTCACTGTAGATCACTTGGAATTGTGTACTAGTGTTGATCTGAGTGCCCCTTCTTTAACACCAATCACAAATTTATCCCTTCTTATCCAATGTTGAAATTGATAGGACGTTCTTTTTCAAATCAGGTCCATGTAATATGTTCTTCATCTTCATGGATTTTCCAGAATCCAACTTAGTAAGATGCTTCTCCTACCCCTTTAAAAGGATATTGATAATCATCTTCAAGTTTCACGTTATGAGGTGAATCCTTCTTTGTCAAGTGCTTATAAACAAGCTACATGTCACTTCCATGAGTGAGTCTCTGTAAAAGCAAATGTCGGTACATATTCTTCTTCACTTGTATCGTCTTCCCTTGCTTTCTTCTAAACTGGTTCATTATCTTTTGTAGCATGAGCATGATACCTCTTCTTTCCTTTCTTTGTATGGCCTTTGCCTTTGGGGCACTCTCTTGCAAGATGTCCCTTTTCATCACAAGTGTAACATCTATAATTTGTGTAGTCCTTCTAGAATCTTCTAGGCATCTTGTGAGAGTTTTTTTTCTTGTTCTTTCTCATCTTTTTCCAATTTAGCTTCTTCAATTTGATTCCCAATAGCTTCGAGCAATTCTTTGATCTAAGAGACCCTTGTAAACTGGGATTGGATGGTCTCTGAAATTTGTATTTTCACCTTCTTGAGTTGAGTTGTCAAGGTCATCTTCTAGTTGATGTTCTTCCCTTCACACAATCCAGTCAAGGAATCAAACATCTCCTTGGGCATCTTCAAGGATGAAACATGTGGGATCAAGGGATCCTTGATGGAGTCAGCAACGATCCTCATAGCCTTTACCATATTCTTCTTGTGTCTAGTTGTGTCTTCATCTCCCTTAGCTCTACAACTTTTTCCTTGACATAGTTTTCCAAGTCACACTCTTCTAATATGAGAAGCACTCTTTACTTCCATGTTCGGAAGTTTTCATCTCCTTTAAGCTTGTTATTGTTTGTCATCTTTATAAAAATGAGAAATTCAATGGAAATAAAGCGAATAGTGCTTACCAATAAGAGTGCTCCAATCAAGTGCTTGCTTCAATGTCTTCTTTAAAATTGCTTCCTGGTTGTCCTAGGGTTGGACAGAAAAACTTAATTTTCCAACTTTAGAATCTTACAATTTGATTGGAGAGAGAGATGCAGTGATACGGCCAAAAATGAAAATCATTGGCAGCAGTGATAGGGTAGAAAAACCCTAATTTTCCCTCAGCAACAGTGATAAGGCCAAAAATGAAAATCCTCGGATCTGAGTTTCGCCTCCACAGAAAGAAGCACCCTCCTAGGGTGAGTTGGAGAATGTATAGGTCAAACGCAATTGGTGGACAAAAAGTCTCAAAGTGTGGAACCCTAGTTCTTGACCCCAACAAATTTTAGGTCAAAGCTGCAACTCCACAAAACTGGAATATTCCTCCATAGAAAGATGTGCCCTCTTAGGGCAAGTTCAATGATGCAAAAGTTGAGCTTGATCCGTGGATGGAAAGGCTAGAATCGTCGAGCCCTAATCTCCAACAGTTGCAGCCGTTATGGCTATACAACAACTTCTTTCAGGATGGCTCTAATACCATGTTAGAATTTTAATGTTTCGAATATGATTATGTTAGATCATCAAACAATTTGCATTATATCACAATAATCATATGCAATAGGATCATTGAAAGAAAGACATCACAACAACACAATAGGCACAAAGATTCTTCTTCTGGTAAACCACAAAGGAGAAAACCCAACAACTTCTTTAGTATAGATTCCGTCACCAAGTACAATGCCAAACCTAGATACGATGATCCCAAAAGATAAGAGCAGACTCTTCTTCTTCCCTATGAACGTCTTCTTCTCTCTTGTGCACTTGCTTAAGCAAACTTGTGTGTCCAAATGAGAGGTGTGCTCTCTCTATTTATACACATCATGTGAGTGACTTTTTACCCTAACTAGGTCGATTTCTCTAGGGAGACTCAAAATAACATTTATATAATAATTATTTTGGGTACTATTAACCCAACTTACAAGGAAGGTTTACATTGATTCTTTCAAGTACTTTTATATGACTAAATACATGAATAACATCTCTTGAAGGAGGTACCAACAATAATACAATAAAAGTACAATAAGAATATCTTCTGAAGTTACACAATCTTCAACAAGAGGGCATGGGTGCAGCGAGAATGCTAGGCATCAGAGATGGCAAGACATGTTGAGTATTGGGTCATCTTGTGGATGGTGAGTCTGGTGGGAGGTCAGACTTAGTGGTAGCAGTGGTAGTAGCCAATGGAGAGGATTCTTCCAGCTCTTTGAAGAGACCGACCTGGTATGAGATGACTCTTGAGGATGAGCAGGAGAGTGAGAAGAACTCTCAGTTCAAAGTGGACTAGCGTAGATCTCCAGCACATGATCCCGAGCAGGTGGCTGAGGGACCTTCAATTTCAGAGGGAGCAGCTTCAGTTGTTGGAGAGAAGAGGTTGGAGACAAATCTAGGTGGAGCAAATGCCAGCAGTACCTTCCTCGCTAAGAAGGAGTGTTAGTTTTTTGTAGCTCGAAGTTACTCTTCCATCAAGTGCCTAGGTGCAGGGGTTGAAGATGATGGAGTTTCATTAAATGACATGAAGTGACTTTATTGAGTGTATTTATTAAAGCACTTTATGATGTGACTTCATAATTTTAAAGTGAGATGTACTTTATTAAAGTGAATTGTACTTTATAAAGTGACTTTAATTTATACAATGCACTTTTTTATTTATTTAGGGTAAAAGTGACTTTTCGAAAAGTAAAGTGTTCTATATAGTTCACTTAAGTGATTTTAGTGAACTTGAGATTAAAACACTGCCTTTGATCTTGTGGGCCAAGCTCAAATCTCAGCCATAGAAGACAAAAAGACTATGAGTTACCCTAATGAGAAAAGATAAAAAGGCTTCATGAGACTATTGGCACTCACCCCAAGAGAGTGTTTTGGAGTGGCTTGAATTCCAAGGAGAGTCGTTGGAGAGTGAGAGTGGTTCGAATTCAGAGAGAGCTTCAAGAGAAATTGTTGAGGTTCAGAAGAGAAGGGGCAATAGTGGAGGAGGCACATTTCCCAAGGCTGGTGCACACACTTTCGAAGGAAAGCTACAACCATAAATGAGCTGACTATACAGTGGAGAAAGTGCGGCCGTACTTTATGGATTGGAAATGTCGTGCTGCTGTTAGAGACTGCACACAAAACAAGGCAAGTTTGGCTTTGTTTTCAAGGTAGTCTAACAACATTTATTGTTGAGGCTTTGCAGCTGAATTCTGGGTGCTGAAATCGTGGCAGACTGGTTTCTGAGTGAAAGTATTGGGTCATATAGGTCGTACAACCTGTTGGGTACATTTTTCTAGGAAGCATTAAGACCAGTTTGAAAGGTGATTGTTTCAGCTTAGAATTCCATGAAATTTCTGTGCAGTGCAGTTGTATTTAATGTTGTATATTACTGCTGATGTAACCTCTGAGATTAACTGAAGCTCAATAAGAAGATTTCTCTTGGACTTGTTTTTTCCAGGGGGGTTTTCCCAGGTCATTTTTGTCCAAAATTCCCTGTGTCTGATTTTTGTGGACAATCTGCTGTTATTTGTGGTTTTCCATTGCAAAATGTCCTTTTTGTATAGTATATCAGTCTATAGTACCTTTAAATTTAATTATTGAGATAAGTAATTAATTTAGTTTACTGTTGAAGTCTGATATTAGAGGTACATGAAGTGTTTGACAAAAGTTCGGTGTCTATGTGTGAACAGAAGTCTGATTTTTTTAAAGCATTCACAGGTGTTGTCTGTCCCACCTTAAATACGCTTTTTGGGGAATTAGTTAGAGGAATGCTCCATTATTCTGGAACCAGATTTATGTTCAGATATGTGCTCATTGAGGGGGTACCCTTCAATTGTGAGCTTAAAGATCGTTTTAATGACTTCATCAGATGGCAAGATTGTTGTAGCTGCGGTCACCAGAAATAGAGAAGCTGAACTCAACACATGGTCAATATCATCCATATGGCCCGCAGGAGATCTTTGTTGTCTTTGGTCTGCTTTGAATCTCCCATGGCCTTGGACTCCTCAATGAAGACATCCCACTCTCGGAGAGACTTGAGAAGGCATCCTAGTCTTGGGGAGTTTGGTGTTCAAACACCTCATTATTTTATTATTGTTTGACTTGTATAATGAGTTTGTTAGGAGATATTATTATTGTATTGTATTTCTTGGAGGAAAGCATGGGTCTAGAAGACTCTAAGTTTATTTTATTATTCTTCTTGGAAATATTAGTGGCTCTAGCAAAACAAATCATATTTTTTTGTACAAGGAGATGGAGCTACAGGCCTATAGAAAGACTAGCTCTCTCTATTTGAAGTTTATGGTTGGATTTGTGAAAGAACTCCTCTGTTGAGTTTTATTGAATATCCGTTGGAAGGTTAATGGAAATTTATGGGTTTCTTATGTTTGGTTGTCCATTTTTCCATATCCTGCTGGAATGCTGATCTAATTCTGTTACAATAAGGGTTTCAAGGACACAACAATGCTACCTCTTGAATAAGAGTTTTGGATGAGGTGAATACCCTACAAATTTCTTGCATTTTTTACTTCCTAATCATACTTCTATGCTATGCCATTTCAGTGAAGGATTGCATGTCAATTTTCTGCAGGTGGTTGTTAAAGTTAGTGCAGCTGTGAGACCCATTCTCAAAGAGGATGTACCCTAGTCACTTAACTACAGCAGAGTAAGACCTTAAAAGGTACCATAGGGCCCCCAGTAGTCTCCTTGGGTTCTTGGTCTGGGACCAAACAAGTTGATGCCATGGAAAAGTCTCTAACATGTGGTTAGGGCCCCTATATGTCTCTAGGGTATTCTGGTCTGAGACTAGACAGTTTATTGGAAACGAGGTCCAAGCAGATTCTGTAGGTTGAGCCAGAGACTTCCTATTTTGGGACCTGGCAGATTCTTGGCCTGAGACCAAGCAATTCCTGTAGGAGCACCCCTGGTCAGTTAACCAAGTGAATCTTGGTCAAGTTGATCAAGATGATGTCCTTTCTCCTAATCGGTTATTGCTAGGTTGTTTCTCAAGGGACTTGCCACCCCTTGATGATGTCACTAGCACCTAACCCTTAGGAGTAGTATTGAGGACCAAAGGAATGTACCATCTAGTTTGGATCTTCCCCTTATACAGTGATGATAAAAATATATGAAATAATGTACCTTGAGAGAGACAAAAGATTAAAGTCCTTCGTTTTGTTGGTGTTATAGGTAAAAGGAGTGGTACACTATCCTAAGTCACATTTACTTTATGGTTTTATAACCATTGGACCATTTATTTACTTTATGGTTTTATTTTACCTTTGGACCATTTTATCTTTATTATTGTTTGGACCATTGTTAATGTTTTATTTGTTAACCTATTTGTGTATAGCCACGACTCTTATAAAAGCATTTAAGTTTATCCAAGAAGTCATATCTTTCTTACTTGGTTTTTCTACTGCTAACTGTGACCTCTCTTTCCTTCGGTAGTGTGACTGGGCCCATCGTATGTCCTCTGTGATTGTTTTCTGCTGCTCCTTGTGACTTTTCTGCTGCTCCTCATGAATTCTCTGCTGCTCCATGAGAACCCTCCGCCCAATGTCTTCTGCTTCCAGCTTGACCATGTGTCTAACCTCACTCACACAACTGTGGTCTCCGTAGCATGATAGTGACACTTTTTACCCGCATGATCTTCCACGTGACTGTGTGAGCTCTAGCGTGACCTTCCGCGTGATTGTGTGAGCTCCAGCGTGAGAGTAGCGTGATCTTCCATGTGACTGTGTGAGCTCCAGCATGCAGCATGACCTTCAGCGTGATTGTGTATCACTGCTTGACCTCACCTCGTCACCTTTCAGCATGACCATGATTCCTCTGCTGCTTCACCTGCGTGACTGTATGACACTCATTCCTATGACACTCTCAGTGTGACCGTGTCACTTGCAGCGTGACTATATCTCTCCTTCACGAGCATGACCATGTGCCTCTTCTCTGCTGAGTGTGACTTTGTGTCACTGCTCAACAGGACTATGTGTCCCTACTCAGCGTGTGACTGTGCGTACCTCTCAGTGTGGTAGTGTCACTTGCAGCGTGACCGTATCTCTCCTTCACCAACATGGCCGTGTGCCTCTTCTATGTTGAGCTTGATTGTTTGTTTCTATGCTGAGCTTGATTGTGGGTTTCTCTACTAGCATGACTGTATCTCTATGTTGGTGTCCTGCTAAAGCCTAAGTATTGAATTGAAGTTTCTCTTCATGTTGACTAAGATTTTGAGGTTTGTTTCCTTCTGCTTTAACCCTCTGTCTCTCAAGGTACGTCATTTGTTTACCCAGTTCACTTGTGCCTTCGATGACAAAATCAAAGCCTAAAAGTATGAGTATAAGGCTGATTCAAAATTATTGTTACGATTCTTTGTTGTTGATATCTCTTGTACATTATTTATTAGTTTTGTTACTGAACATGGAATTTGGTGAATCATATTGAGGACGAACTTTAACGCAGTGACCAATGGAGTATTGAAGTTGAAAAAGATGAAAATTATGTTTGATTTTATTGCAGTACTATTCTGAATCTATTTTCGTTTATGCATTAAAGTATAAAAAGGTTAATTGCTTATTTCAAACCCTAACCTAACCCTAATTTTTAACAGTGGTAGGATCACATCATATTGTTTTGTATGTGCATACAAGGTCACCTTTGAAAGGGGCCTTTCTCATGTATTGCCAGTGATATAAATCTACACCATATTTAGTTTTCTGCATGTTTGTAATAGCAATAACTAAACCCATTTACCGCCCCCTTGCAACTTGTTACCCCTTAGTTTGCACAAGGATGATTACGATAATTGAAGATGATGATGTACCAAAGATCGTCAATTCCAAGGATTCTTCAGGCATTCCTCTTCTTCTGGTCATCTTTTGTATCAGATTGTCCATGGTCCTAAAGAAAATTGTAAATAAGATGACATGTAGTTTTGTTTTGTAAAAGACTAACCCCAACTATGACACTTATACTAGACAAGTACTCATGAATGTTGTTTTACTAAGATAAGGTTTAGATCCTTGTCGTCTAAATCTGTCGAGGCTTTTTCACTCAGCAATGCCTCCAAAGACATGAGTATGTCCTAGGACATCTACCCTAGTCTGGTGTCTTAGTCCTGAGTCTATTGTATTATCATATGCATCTCGTAGTTTATCACCATGGACATGTGTTTAAATTCAATTAGGGTCCCTTGGGATGATTATCATGTAATATTATTGTAAAGTATTGATTAAGGGGATGTAAAAACCATGTGGAACAGCCCCCTCTTAAACAAATGGTCGGTGCACCCCATTTGGACCACTTATACCCATCAAAAAATGCTAGGCACACCCACCAAGGACATAATTGCCTATTTTTTTGGTCCAGGCACCTCCTCTATGTATAAATAAAGAATGAGTGTGGCCAAAGGTCAAGATAGTCAAGGTCTAATCAAATATATGGTCAAAGGCCGAGATCATATGTAGCTCTGATACTAAATGAAAAGAAATGATATGTAGCTATGCTACCTTGGGTAGCAACATCAATCAACCCAATGTTGCCTTTGTCCTTGGGCATGATACACAGGTCCCATGGGACCAATGAAGGACTCCTCTCACCACCTTACTTCAACCACAAGTAGGACCTTAGGATTCACTCCAAAGGATTGTTTCGACCTAGACCTACTAAAAAACAGAATTTGAGCGGGGTTTTCGAATTAATTCTTCTTATTCCAATCATGTGTTTTTCCTATATTGCCATACTGATGGCTGAAGTTTATTTTCCATTACTTGATCTCATTAGTCATGATATTTGAACTGATGTTTTTGAATAAGCAGTTGTTAATGCATTGCTTTTAGTACTACACAGTTTGACACTCTAAAGGAAAGCAGCACCCACACAAGGCAATGATACTGAACTGACAAATAAGATCTTTCTTCTCAGTGATGACTTGCAAACAGTGATTGAAGAGAGGGATGAGCATTCACGTAACCATTTTCTTCAAGCATCAGCATCTGTTGTGGCTTGTGCTGCCCATCCCCTCAGTACAAGTATTGTCGGAGGCACCGAGGTATGTGTAATATTCTATGATAATTTCCTAATTATTCTTTGGTGTAATTAGAATTAATAAAATATGCTTGTGCGACACACTTTGCAGGGTGGATCCTTGGTGTTGATTGCACAGAACAATGAATCTATTAGTGAGGAGGATTCCCTGTCTAGTGAGCAAGTTAAATCAGGCGTTCATTCAGAGATGAGCTAAACGAAAAGCTAACTTGTCTCTTGAGTTTTCCTCATGTTTTTTGGTCTTTACAACAAGTATCGTGGCAGTTTGCTAAAACTTGTAATGGAAACAATCCTTGTTACAACTCTGGTTTTCATGGTCCAGACAAGCTGTCCAAGTTGTAAGTTTGTGTATTATTCTGTCTTTGATAATGCTTATTTTCTCTTATTAAAATCTTCAAATCCCTTGTATATACCTGTGTTGTACGGTAAATGTAATCAGAGCCTGAGTTTGATAAAATGTAATCAGAGGCTGAGCTTGATAAATTGTAGAAGCATATTCATGGCAATCTTACTTCATCTTTACGCAATCACTTTAAGTTTTTTGTTTGTAGATTGCAACAGTGAAATGCATAAAGGAAGAGCAAATATTTGTTTAAGAGAAAGGAAAAATAAAATCGATTATTAGTAATGTGGACTATGTTGATAGCTATCCTAGTTGATGCTACTATACGCAAACGCTATGAAGTTTTATGTTACGCCCCAGAAAAGGACCATTAATGTCCAGATGCACAAGGGAGACCAAATATTTGTTCTAAGAAAAAGAAAAAAATAGAATTGATAATTAGTGGTATGGCCTGCATCGTGACATGCCCTTATTCATAAGAGTCATTGTTATGTTCCTTCATTTACAGTAATAAATCTATATTTTTCAATCGAGACATCTATTTAGTAATAGTAAATTTTTGTAAATATAATAATCGTTAGTTATTTGCATTTATGGTAACCATATTAAATAAGATAAGTGCCCATTTGTAAATCACTTGGCATTTTGATAAGGTTCATATTTACATGTAGTCGCTCGAGTGGTTAAGTTGATTTAATAATTATAAAAGATTGATTAAACTTTTATATTTACTTCGTTTTTATTTATTGAGTGGTTGGATTGATTTACTAATCATGTTAGATGGATTAAAAAATGATAAAAGTGATTATATTTTATTAATTATGTATTTACTTTTTATATTTTAATGTATACAATTGCTATTTAGTAATTTTAATTATAAATTAAATTTAGTTTTAAGTTTAATTTTTTTTAACTTTGTAATGGCATACCTTTATATGATAATAGCAAATCATTTGTTTAATTGTTGTTAGATTTGTATCTTTTAAAAAGGAAATGTCATTGTTATAGATCAAGATTTCAACCTTGTATATAAGTGAGACTACACCAGTCTAGATCCAAATCTTAGGCTCTATCAAGCGCAAAGAGGGATCAAATCTCCCAAGGTGCAAACCTCTCCTCGAATAGCTCCTTGAGTGCAATACCTGAGAAGAGGTTTGCACCTCGAGAGATTTGATCCCTCTCGGCGCTTGATAGAACCTAGGATTTGGATCTAGGTTGGTTTTAGTCATGGGTAGTGACACAAAACTGGAGTTTGATCAACATTGTAAGGACAGATTAATTTGAAAACACAGATAGAATTATGAGGATTATCTCAATGTAAGTAAAAAGGATTGAATAAATTGTTAAACTAAAAAGTAGAGACAATAATTTTGTAAAGATTAAATAAATGAAAGTATGGTTCACATCGTGATAATTTACAAAACTCGAGTTTGATCGGCATTGAAAGGAACAAGTTAAGTTGAAAACACAGATAGAATTATGAGGATTACTTTAATTTAATTAATGAATATTTTTAACATATTTAGAGACAAAATGCTTTACTAATGAGTCATTTCTCTTAATTGAACTTTTTTCAACTATACATATCAACTCTTGCAATCATTTTTCCTTTCGTCTTGGGCAATTGCATTTTTTTCTAAAACTGCAATGTTTAGAGTTTAGTTTCAAGCTTCAAAAGTTGTAAGACCATGCTTATTTTCCTTTCAAATTCTTTGTTGAGATAAAAGGTTTAGTCTTTTAGATTGCCATGCAATATTTATATCAACGCACTCACTCATCTCTTTCTTTATATTCAGTGTGTTGATCTTCGTAGTATGAGTCTGTTGTCAATACATTAGAGGAATTTTGGGGTCTAAAATGGGCCTCCTAAGGAAAATAATAAAATAATAGTTAAAATAATAAAATAATATTGATTAATTTTGGAGCAAGAAAGAAAAAAACTACTTTTTGTGTTCGTGTTTTCGACATATCTCCTTGTGTTTTTACTCAAATTTCGATCGGGAGAGCTCGTTGGATGCGGAATCAAATTCCGCATCCAACGAGATCTTCTGATCGAAATTTGAGTAAAAACACAGGGAGATATGTCGAAAATACGAACCAAAAAAATAGTTTTTTTTAATGACAAATATGTCAATTCAACCATTATGGTTGACTTATTTTATTGAAATTCTATTGGTTCTTGAATTCCAACTCACAAAAACTTATTTTGGCACGTTTTCTTATAAGGCCCATTTTAGACCCCAAATTTCCTCTAATGTGGACTCACTGTCCATAACAATAATGCATATTGTCTAGGTATATGACTAGATGAGGGGAAAATGATATTTGAAATGCAAATTAAGATATAGATGGATCAAAATATTAAGATTGTAGGTGTTTAGATTTGCATTTTAATGGTTTTTTAATTATTTAAAAGCTGGTAATCCAGAGAAATAAGATAATTTGAAGGTTTTGGCAATGTAACAAATCTCTTTGAGTACAATTTACCATGGGTTGTTTAAGAAGCAGTGCATGGTTGTTTAGGAGGCTTTGCACATGGTTTTAAAACCATGTGCAAGGCCAACATAGGAATTAGAGGGATTCGCCTACCAATCATTCTTAAGAGTGAAATGTGTAATTAATTTGTCATTAGAGGGATAAAATCCACTCAGGAATTAGAGGGATTCGCCTACCAATCATTTTCAAGAGTGAAATGTGTAATTGATTTTTTTCAATGTCTGTGTAGGAATTAGAAGGATCAAATCCACTCAAGAATTAGAGGGATTCGCCTACCGATCATTTTTAAGAGTGAAATGTGCAATTAAATTTTTTAATGACTGTAGGAATTGGAGGGACTCACCTAAGGCTGCAATGTCTGTAATTTGAAATAATATATGTTTTGAAATTTTATAATTTTTTCAGGAGTAGTCTATTTTTTATTTTCTTTATTTTTAATTGAAATTTGGTAAAAAAAAATTAACAAATCTCCTTGAGTGTAATTTACCATGGGTTGTTTAAGAAGCCTTACATGGTTGTTTATGAGGCCTTGCACATGGTTTTAAAACCATGTGCAAGGCCAACGTATTTTTGCCGACGTATTTTTGCCGATAATTACATGATGTCAAATTTTCCATTGATATTACATGTGTCGAGGGTATATATCCATGTAAGCTTACTATCTTTAGTTTCTGTAGTGGAATAATGCTTGTTAAATACCTCAACACAATTAACAATCTTTGAAGTAGATAACATGATAATCAATTAAAATAATAAGATATTGTCATTAGAGGGATCAAATCCACTCAAGAATTAGAGGGATGGGCATGTCAATCATTCTTAATAGTAAAATGTGTAATTAATTTTTGTCATTAGAGGGATCAAATCCACTCAAGAATTAAAGAGATTCGCCTACCAATCATCCTCAAGAGTGAAATGTGATGTATTTAGAAGATGCCATAAGTTCCACATAATTTGTAGACTTAACATCAATATATCATTTATAGAGTTAACATTAAAGATTTACAACAATTAGCAGAAATTTTATAGAGGAGACAGATTAATGAAAATGTGATGTAAATCAAAGGTTCCATACTTCTTACAATGATTATAAATCGGGATGATTGAGAAAGTCTTGAGAAAGATTATTGAGAATACAGATATATTCTATCTGAATAGAAATGAGCACCCTGCATTGCACAAGTCAACATCCAGAGTTGCTTATTGAGTGGCGTTGCTCACCAAGATTAACATGAAAACATGAGATGACCTCTCAACATTCATATACCTTCATCGGTACTATAAATTCACTAGTCAAATCCTAATTGAATACTTCAAGAGGTTACTCTCTAATGATGTAACAAAGCTCTTAACTGCTTATTATCCCACATCAAATTAAATGCACAGATAGTTATCTTATCTCTTAAATTTCAAGAATGGTCTTCCTATCTCCACCAAAACCCACATCTGTGGCCTAACAAATGTGTTATTGCAGCAATTGCTGCAATAGTTCTGGGTTTTCATCCAAACGAATCGGATCTGGGTAGTGATGGTGGTTTTCACCTATAGACATGTACTCTTGACAAAGAAACAAATAGGCCTTCTATATAATAGAATGGACAGCATGGGTGATATACAACCTGGGGTGGATAAGATCTCTCTATGGCTTGTTTGTCTTTTGCATCGTTAACTCCAAATCCATTAAGTATAAGCAGGAAATAACAACCATAGCATAGATCCACCTTGATCCATTAATCTTAACTGTGGATCTCATATAAAGAAGGATGGCTGAAATTGCAAAGCGTACTTTTATTAAATAAACAAATAAAATAGTTCACTTCCCAACTACGATTACTCACTATATCTATAATAGTCTGAATCTATCAAAGCTAGCTAATAAGAATATATACTGGTAAATAAATTACAGTAAATAAATATATTTATACATTACGCTTTTTAATCTTGATCTAAAATACAAATTTAGTTTTTCAATTAAAAAAAATAACCCTCATATGTTTTGGAACTTATAACTTGTGATGGATGCTTCAGCCATCCATATGTAAAAGGACTGAGGAATTTAATGGATTCCAGAAGGCTAGTAAGACAGAAGATGACGAGAGGCTTCGTAGGGCGAGGGAGTTTACAGATATTGCAGCGTAGTGTGCTCTCGAGCTAGTTGACAAGCTTGGATTTCGTTTCTTCTGCGTGTGTTTAAAATTTCCGTTTGTGGGTAGTGGAATTCGATGCGAAGACGTTTCTTTTTAGCGCTTAAAATATGACTTTGTCATGAATCTATGTTGTTCTTTTGAATTGACTGTTTGTTTTATGTTCTATGTTGTTCTTTTGAATTGACTGTTTGTTTTATGTTATATATTAACCTTGCTGAAATGCCCTTTTTTCTTTTAAATGCACGTATATGTGTTCAATGTGCTTGGCTTTAATCAAGGTGCATGATGATTAATTTTTAAATGAAGTTGGACTTAATGACATTTTCTTTTAAATGCACGTATATGTGTTCAATGTGCTTGGCTTTAATCAAGGTGCATGATGATTAATTTTTAAATGAAGTTGGACTTAATGACAATTCCTTTTAGTGGACTCAAACAGTCACAATGTGTATATGCCCCAAAGCCTTCCTAGAACGTTAAGTTATGATGGGTTGCACTTAACTATTCCAAATCAAAATCATGCAATTGTTGAGACAGGGTTGTATTATTCACCAGATTCATCCCATCAATTCCCTGGAGAATGAGTTTTTTTTATGTTCTTGTGTCTAACCTAATTTATATATTGGTGTTTCGGGTTTATTTTGGTAGATAATTAAAAAATTTATTTGTTACTTTTTACTTACAAAACCAATAAATTTACTTTTTAGAAGTAAAAAGTAACGTTATATAACCTTACAACATATACATCATAATCGACAAGTAAAAAGTAATGTTACAACATCTCCTTCATAATCGGCAATATTATTTATAGCCGACATAATGTTACATAGCATTACCTAACGTTACAAGATATTTGGGTAATGACAAAAGTAGCATACTTCGAAGGTATACATATACCATCATAGATCCAAATCCTAGGCTTTATCAAGTGTTGAGAGGGATCAAATATTTGGAGGTGCAAACCTCTTCTTAAGTATTGCACTCAACTATCAACTTTGGTGTGATTCAGACCAAAAGACGCATCTTTTTATTTAAGTTCGACATATAATATTTTTATTATTAATATTCAATACTATTTATGGTCGACATATAATATTTTTTATTATTTTTTATTTTGTCAGGAAAGAACATTACAACATTTCCCCCATATTGTGTTGTTGTTTTTATCGACGATTTTTTTTGGCCGATAATTAAATTTTATATTTTTTATTGTTTTGTTAGGTAGGAACATTACAACATCTCCCCCATATTAGGTTGTTTTTGTAGCCGACATTTATTTTGGAGGATAATTAAAATTTTTATTTTTTATGGCCGACATTTACAAGAGAAACGTTACATAACGTTACAAGATCTCCCCCATACTGGGCTATAGACTGTCTCTCGTCGCAAAAATATACACTTTGTTTTAGCATATGATCTATATTATGCTTATTTAATAAGTATTTATATTGAATTGCATAATTATGATCCTTAGTTTTTTTGGGGAGTTCAAGGGTTTCAATGGTGGCAAATCCATAAGTTCATAGGTTGACAAGATGGTTGTATTGACATCAACATTAACAAGGGGATATTGTCGAGTTGTGTCAAGAACATATAGTGGGTGCAATGACGAAAAGTTGATAGGATTTAGTTGGATGTTGATATGTTGTCTTTATTGGATCAGTGAGTTGGTTGATGTACAATAGTCATCAATTAGTTATTTAGGTTTATTAACTAGCTAAAAACCCAATGTACAAAGTTGGGTTGAACTTGAGATGGGATTGTATTGTTGTTGAGCTTGATCAATTTCCTTGCATGCTAAGCTCATTTTTCTATGTTCATATTATCGTAATTGAGTATGTTGCTCAAGTCCTTATAATTGACCTAATGGTTCATTGTGGACTTATTAATGATTCTAAGTTAACAATTTCAAGAGTGGCTTTTTCTTCACTTGGTTGTAAAGGTTATTTAAATGATATATACTTTTTTCCCAAAAGCTTGGTCTAACTATGAATGAAATTCAAGTTCATCTTAAGCAACATAAGGCAAGTGATATTTGTGTGCAATAATTTGGTAATTGATCTTCAACATGCACTCTTAGAACTATTAACCTATTAGAGTTATAGGTTTCAAGTGGTCCTTAAATGGTTTGGTTGTTCAAGTTGGGGAATTGGAATTCAATGAGAACTATGGAATTTATTAAATATTAATGGAGAGAGAAAGATGCATAATTCGAGCTAATTTTAATTGTAGAAGAAATGTATTTATCATTCAAATATCACAAACATGACCCCAATTCAATTAATGGTGGCCTTGTAATTGCTTGCCTCATAAGGAAAAAATTAAATGAATGTTTATGAAATGAATCCTATCTACAAAGCCCACTTGCATGTATGGCCTTTGCAACAAACTCATAATCCTAATTCTATCTTGAATCACATAGTGCCTTCCATCAACGACAAAATTGAAATATTCTTAGTAATTTCATGAACAAAAAGCAAACTCTTAGTGAAGGAATGTGTAGGCATTTCAGAATTTTGAATTTTAATGCAATTCTGAAAATATGCCTTGCACTAGAGGTTTCCTTGATCTAGTCCTTCTAAACTTCATCTTGAGAGCTTATTTGAAATATCAATTTACAGCAGCAAACAATAGACAATGCCTAATCTCACCTCAAACCAACGCACTAGGTAGTGCAAGAGAAAAAAATACCAAACATATGCCAATAAGTTTAAACCCTTGGGTCCACTTTTCTAAGAATAAACAAGATTTTAAATCACTTAAATTATTATAGATTTGGAGCAATAAATTTTCCTTATTATCTTCAAGATGTTTTTCAAATTATTTAACAAATTCTTCCCTTAAATATGTCAAATCAATATGGACAATAAGTAATATAACTCACCTAATCAAGAAGACAATGAAAGCTTAAAATCAAATCTGAAATTATACATGCATTGGATAGCTAGAAACTTAATATATAGGTATAAGAATATAGTACATGTGCATAACCAATCTTGATAGCTAGTACAATGTTTTAAGCTCTCAAAAAACTTAGCTAGGGAAAATAATGAAAATCCTATCCACGACCAAAGACCTCCAACGTGCAAGCATCAAGACTAATAAGTTGTCCTTGGCTTTAACAACAAGATTGTATCACACAAGTTCTCCCCATTGGAATGACGGACTTCCTCAAGGTTTACAAAGTTTAAACACATTGCATAAACAAGTGCATAGCAGAGAAACTCCAGTGCTAGTCTCCAAGTCTATATGTACATCCTAAGGTTTGAATCAGTAAATCTTGGGTATTCCACTATTGCATCATGACAAGCACCAAGATTTCCATGGATCATAAAGAATACAAGAACTCTATGGTATTGCTCTAGCTTTACATCCCAAAAGAACAAGGTTCCAAATTCATGCAAGGCATAGGCTACATTATCCATGTTTCCAACTAGGGTAGAAACCCTAGTGTTACAACAAGATTCATTAGAATCATCATCATCCTTGATGCCATGTTCTTCTCCAAGTTTTACATGTACAACAGAAACCCTAAAGTGAGTAACATCACATAATAGAAATATTTCCAATAATATCCAAGATGTGCCTCTCCCCTTCATCTTCTCTCGGGGTTTCCTCGTGAACCCTAGCATCTAGCTCTTGGGGTTTCCTCATGATTCCTAACATCTCCAAGGCAAGTACAAAGAAGAGTACAATGATAATGAATTGATTACAAGAGCTCTCTTCTCTTAGATGAAATATTGACATGTCTATACAAGTAGCCAACAAGGAAATTCGACATGGAGCATTCTACAATACAATGATGCACATGTCAAACTAGGGATTATCTAACTCCCAAATTGAGATGCTCTCCAAATCGTGATTTTGGGCTCAATGTTCGTCCTCTAAGATGGTGCACTTCAACAAGATGTTAGTCCAATGCTCCCTTTTCCATGGTGGCTTGTTATTCAAGTTTCTTCAAGCAAGGCACTCTTCTAATTGTGTGCCACATGCCCTTTCATGTTCCTAATACTACTCATGTATGAAAATGTGGTTACAAAGTTATAATGCTCCTCGACATGTGTTTGGGTCTATCACCAACCTCCATGAAGTATGCTCCCAAAATTAATTGTCCTCATGTCAAGTGTCCAACCTCCAACGTGTGTGGTACATGATCCCTATCTCTAAGGGCTAAGTTCCCTCCTTCAAGTTCCCAACGTTCATTCGAATAAGTAGGTACCTCCCTTTATTAACCAAGCAACTCCTCCATTGTGTGCAACCAATGGTAAGTCAACATGTCAATTAAGGTAACAACCTTCTAGGTAATGGAACCATGCCAACCCTCTAAACATGGTCAAGCATCCACCCAAATTGAACTGTCCATATGTCCATGAAACATCACAAGGGACTAAGAGACGTAGTACTCTCCTAGCAAAGTGAAAACACTTTTGGAGTAACCCAAAATCTAACACTACCACTTTACAAGAAGATTGTTTTCTATAACACCCATCAACTCCCTCTAAAATTGTAACTTTTAGTTCTAGTGTCTCCACAAAGCTGAAACAATCCTCCTCCATCATGATAGATCATACCTACATTGCAAGAGCCACACCCACAAGTACATGTCCACACACCTCAACATCCAAGAAATCACTACTCATAAAGGTGAATATCTCTCCAAGCAATCAACCAAGTAATTTACATCTTGACTTTTAGATGGTGAATGTGCTAGTAAAATGAAATCAAACAACTCAATTTGCATAAATCAAGCTACTCCCTTTCTCCCTTTTTAGGGGCTCTAAAAGAACAACATCCATCTTTGAAACTAAATGAACATAACCCTAGATCATTGCTTATTGTAGAACAATGAAGACATCAATAGTAACCTATCAAAACACCAACATCCCTAGAGACATCATCACACTACTAGGTTTAGGTATGGATTTCAATGTTGTATTGATGATCACGTTGTCACAACATTAACGAAATACATAACTTTTTATAATTAAACAAAGTTTGTCGCATTTTCAACATACATTTACAATTGTATTTTGACTCATTTTCGGGCCACGTGTTATGTTTGAAAACTTTCAATGACCTTTATGGACGTCAGAATTTGAATGCATTAGAAACAAAATTTTGTCAAAACACCAACATTATATAGTTGCAATTATGATCAATGAACAATACATTGCAACTCCAGCATTTTAATACAAATATAGTGTCACTTGGCATCTTCCAACAATTCCAATAGCCTTTGTGTACCTTGAAACAATTTCATTATACCGTCTCAATTTTGACCAATGAACGATGAAATTATGTCACAACTTTGACATTTTAACCTTGGGTGTTGTGATTCCAAAGATATATCAACATGGGTTGCATTAATTCCACCATTTTATAACGTTGGAGTATCATCGCTAAAACCTCGAATGAAGGAAATAGATGTTAAAGTTATGATAATGAATAGTTTAAAAACATGCAATGTGAAGGTTAGCATTTATTACTACCAAGTTATTTGCTTTACTCAAAACAATCTTCATTCAATAATTTTGAGCATGATCATGACAAATTGTATTTCAATATGTTTCAATAATTTTGAGTAAATATTTCAATATGTTTCAAGTCACAAATTTTAGAGGAAATTTCAATTCAAAATGGGCTTCCTAAAGAAAATTAATAAAATAATAAAATAATATTTATTAATTTTTGAGGAAGAAAAGAAAAAACTATTTTTTTTCGTATTTTTGACATGTCTCCCTGTATTTTTACTCAAATTTTGATCAGGAGAGCTTGTTCAGTGCAGAATTAAATTCCGCATCCAACGAGTACCCAATCGATATACTTTTGATGGGCCCTGATACTCCAAAAACAAGAAATATCTGAAAAAACGTGATGATGATGTCATCATCACATGTTTTCAGGTATTTCTTGTTTTTGGGGTAACAGGGCCTGTAAAAAGTATGTCGAGTGGGTACGCGTTGGATGCGGATTTTAATTATGCATCCAACGAGCTCTCCCGATCAAATTTTGAGTAAAAACACAGGGAGTTATGTCGAAAATACAAACAAAAAAAGTAGTTTATTTTATGATACCTATCCACAAATTTATATTAAAAAATTGTTTAAGAGGTGCTCCCTTTTTGAATTTTAAAGCATTTTGATTGGCTAATACATGATGACATGGAATTTGTATTATTTTTGGAAGGCTGAAATTTCCTCTAATGCAACAATCATAATTGCATTTAGCAATGTCATAATCTATGAATGGAAATTCTATACAAAATTATTTCATTTTTCATCAAAGAATTTCAAAAAAATAAATATTTTACGTTTGAGATACCTTTTATTACAGAATTCACAATTTTCAAGAATCCAATGCACTTATCTTCAATTCCACTTACCATATATGTGACCCTACATAATTAATGAAATGGAGATTCAATTTCTAGTGGACTTGAATCCAATGGAAATTCCATTTTCCCTTGTCGTACTCTAGGGTTGTAGTTTCCAAAACTTGTCTAAGTTGAAGCCCCGAGGTTTGATAGCATTTTGACAATAAAAGTACAATTTATAGAAAGTGAGACTGACACCTTGTTTGGTGAAACTTAGTATATATTGAATTCTTTATGAATAAAAAACAGATTTATCTTAGAAAATACACATATAATGTCAAAAAAAACAAAATTTATAGATTTTAATCCAAAGGGCCTCAAATAGACAATGAATTGCAGCATGAGTTAAGGTAAATGAGCAAGCCAGCCTCTTTTGGATTCCTCTTTCATACAATGGATATAAACACTTAATCAATAAACAAAAGTAGGGCACGTGGTATGACAACACTTATGGCATACCAAAGAGTACACAAAGAAAAGAGAACCTAAGGTGATATTTTATGTCCTATCATCAAAAGTTATTACGATCTAGATTCAATATATTACATGAAAAGAACAATGCTGTGTTGGTTCACACGTGATTTCTATGGAGTTTCAATCCATCCACCAAAGTTCCTTTCCAATTTCCAAATCCATACTATACAAAACAGTTCCTCGAGGCATGTTTCTCAAATTTCTGTGTACCAGACGACTTATTGAAGCTAAATGTTTTTGCGAGTGTGAAACAAGGGTGTATGCTTACCAAATGCACTAAGCTTTTGAAATTGTTAATGGTCAGGTAAAAAGAAGCTTTCATTTGTATTTAAATAAAATTCAAACCATGTTGAAATTTCCAAAGCTCTCATGGTAAACGTTTTAAAATATAACATTGATTTCCATGGGAAAGATGCGAATAAATAAAAGGGCCTTCCCCCACTAAAACCCACTTGATTTTGATATGCTTAAGACTAGTGTTTCCTTGAATCTCTTAAAAGCCAAAGAGATTGTAAAATTGAATCTTCATACTTGAATAAAAACAATTAGTCCTAGTTAAACAAAAACTAAGAAAACATTGGTAGCCATGTTACATCCACGATAATTTCTCTCCTTTGTTTCTTGTTAGAAAGTGGTTAATTATTATGCAATTTGCATAGAACTCTGAAACAAGCATTTAGTTGATGGAAGTTAGGAGATTTCGATTAAGATGATAGGAAAAATCAACATTGCAAAAAACTCCACAAGGGAATCCATGTTGTTTCATAGGTGAATTGTTGAGATTCTTTCCATATATTGAAGAGTTCCTAAATGGAAACAAAACTTAAGCTACACAAAAATAGCCTTCAATTCAATCACAATAAACTACTTATAACATAAATATAACAATTTTGGATATTAATAAAAAAATGTGTTTTGTAAAGGGAATACAAATACTATCTTAAATGGTTCTCACTAAATACAATTAATTATACAACAATGTAAATCCCCAAAAAATTCAGAAACATAAATGCCATAAGAGACTAATTTATTAACAATGAATAGTTAGTAGGAACACTCGTTATTTATGTAATATCCCATATGCGGATATTCCATTGTTTTCTATATTAGGGCTTGCTTAAGCCTCCCGATTTACAATAATACTGAAATAAACTTGCATGCAAAGTGTCGGGAAAATGGCCTTGTTTTATAGCTAACTAGGGCAGAGAATTTTATGGTGATAGATCAACACTTACCACTGATAATCCAGCTGATAATGCTCCAGAGATAATACGCATGCATCGAGAGCTGATCTGGTGAAGAACTGGTGCTCCTTACCTCCGGTGTTACCCCGGCAGCACGAACCCCTCAATCGGCTAAAGATGAAGTTTTCAGTGAAGGAGTGGTATGATACAGATGAGAATTTGTAGGAATGAAAGTTTTATTGTGCTGGAGAGATTGCTTGAAGCATGTAGAAGTTCTGAGCACTCTAAGCAGGATAGTGAATTGATTTGATGGTTTAGCTGCTCACACCCCCAGCTACACAATTCTGATGAGAACTGCTCCGGATGAGAAAAATGGAAGCTGATAATATTCTGGTACTGAAGGATGATACTGATGATGAGAATGGTTCTAGTATTCCAAAGATAAACGGAGATCTGAGGACCCAGCAAATGCTTTGGGGTTTTCTAGCTAAAAAACCCCTACGGTTGCACACGTGTCCCTACAAACAATCTTCTCATGGGTACCAGACAACTATATATGGATGAATAAGATGAAGAGTGGATGGTGGACCTGGATGGTCTACCGTGAAGGAGACTAGGGCAGATATTTCAGTGCCAAAACCTCGTTAGTTGAAGACGCCATCTTCAACCCCAACTGTCATGGCTGCACGTTGTGCTGCTACTCAAAGCTCCAAATCAATAATAATCATAAGTGTGTTTCTCCATTCACTTTACCTCTCTTTTATAACCTCCAACTGTGAATAACCTAACTTTGACCTAATTAGGTCACTTTAACTTCTAATTTGCATTTGGCTTGCATGCAGGTGCATGTAGACTCAATCTGGTGCATGCATCATGAAATAATGCTAAGATCTCATGCATGCAGGTGGCCTTTGGCTCTGGTGGCTGCCATCTACCCAGTGATGATATAATATTGATGCCCTAGATCTTCTTTATATGGCATCAGTCTACAGCTGATTCCTTGACTGTCAGTGCCCACTCGAACCTATGGGAATCATATAGGTTAGTGGGCTGGTCCTCAATGCTTAAGCATAAGAGGACATTACAGTCCTCCCCGCTCGAATTTTCTTTTCCTCAGGCAACTGTAAAGTTGGATGCTGTAATACCTATTCTCCCTCCCAAGTGGCCTCCTCTATAGGCAGATCTCTCCACTGAACCAAGTAGTATTTGATGATTCTGTTCCTTAGTTTCTACTCTTGCACATCTAGGATGCACTCAGGAATCAGAATCAATTTCTCATCATCATCAAGGGGTGGCAGCTCTGAAGATGTAACAATCTGCTGACCGACTGCCTTCTTGAGGTTGTAGACATTAAATACATTGTGAATCTCGCTTTCTACGGGTATTTCTAGCTCATATGCTATCTCTCCAACCTTTTGTATTATCTTGTATGGACCATATAAGCGAGGTTTGAGTTTATTTGCTCCTTTATTTTTAAGAGATGACTGTCGGTAAGGTTGGAGGCATAAATAAACAAAGTCTCCTACCCCAAAACTGCACTCAAATCCCTTATCTGTAGGTCGACCTGTTGAACGGTCTCCGAATACTGCTTTGTGCTTCTGCAGTAAGGCCTCTATATCTATTGGATGATGTGTGGCCTTATCTGGTGGTTTCCTAAAGGTAACCAAACACTCTGCTACCCACTCAATATCTCCATGTCGAAGTACTCCCTCCATCCTATGTGATGTTACTACTATGGGAGGGTAGGTATTCATCCCTCTTAATACTACCTTCTATCCCTCTGCTCCTGTGAACTCCATCTCCATGGTCTGGTAGTTTGTGGAATACTTCCCTAGGGAATACTTCCACTGAACTCCTAATACCACCTTCATGTCAGGTACATCTACCACATAGAATGTCTCTATCACTGTATAATTCCCAAGTGTTACTTTTAATTGAGGAATCCTTTCACTACAATCCATGATGTGACTTGCTGCAGCTACTGAAAACCCATCAAAACTCTTAGTATGAATGTATCTCCTTTTAACCCATGGAACATCAATAAAGTTGTGGGATTCCCCACCATCTATCAGCACTCCCACTATGTGGCCCTATATGATACCTCTAATTTGGAGAGTGTGGAATCTAGGAACCCCTGTCATGGTAGCAATGGTACCTCTTGAGGGAGGCCACTCCTTAACTGTCTCTGGTGTCTCTCCCTGCTCTTGATCCTGATAATCATCATCCTCCCCATTGTTGAAATAGGTCTCTATGTAGTAAGCATTTCCCTTCCCTAAACATCTATGACCTGGTATCCATGGTTCCTGGCAAGTGAAACATAACTTTTTTCTTCTAAGGTCCTGTCGGGTATCATTGTCCATCCACTCTTTCTTGGGCCATTCTTTCTGGACGAGTTTCCTCTCTTCATCTTCAATAGGGAAATTGGTTTTGGGAGGAAGCCTAATTTTGGGTACTGTATGCTGCAAATCTCTAGTCCATATGATGGCGTCTGCTAGGGGGGTGGGCCTGTAGGATTTGATCCAACCTCGTAATGGTTCAATGTGGGCCTCTATAAACAACATAACCAACCTGCTCTTTGAAATATCTGTCACCATGACTGCTACCCTCTGAAACTCTGAAATAAATGTATCTGCACTACCTATATGCTTGAGATGTGCCAGCTCTCAAAAGTGTACCTCAGGGTCCTTTCGATCAAACCGCTCAATGAGCCTCTGTGTAAAATCTGGGTACGATGTGCCGATATTGTGACCCATTGTCACTAACCAGTGGTACCACCACTCATGTGCTTCTCCATCCAAATGCAAGGTAGCCAATTTAATGGCATCTGTCTCAATCATGGGGTTGATATGGAAGTATGTATCCAACTTCTACACCCAATTTCGGGCTGGGCCACCCTAGGTACCCTCAAAGGTGGGGATAGTTAGTTTCCCTACGGTGTGTTGTAACTCATAGTTCTCGGTGAATGGCATATTGTAAGCTTCGGTTTTGTTCTTACTTTTAAAGTGGAAAAATTCAGTGAAGTTCATGGCTGAATGGAAGTCATCTCCTAAGGCTCTATACCCCCTCAAATAGGTACTCAGGGATTCTTCTAGTTCTTCTTGTGCTAGAGGCACTACAACTGGACTATCTAAGAAGTGAGGCATGGTAGGTTAGGAAGGCTTGTTGTTTATATGGGGATGGATCCACATGTTGGTATGTAAGTGCTCCCTACTACTGTTGGTGGATACCCTATCACTATTTGGAAACAAGGGACTGTGTGGGGTGGGCCCATTTTTCTCTGTCATTTACTTGAAGGTACTCATCATTTCTTTTTTCCCAATAGTGAGTTATGTTATGGATGAGATGAGACTATTGAACATTGTTTTATCATCCTTGACCCCCTTTCCAAACTGATCCCCCAACTCTATGTCGTCTAACTCCTCTTCTCCTCTATCATTGTCTCTACACCTCTGTCTCTGGTAAGTAATGTTGTATGGGTATTATGAATTCATTTATAATTTTGCATGCACACAACTGGCAAGGAAAATAGCTCTGATACCACTATAATATCCCATATGTGGATATTCCACTATTTTCTATACTAGGGCTTGCTTAAGTCTCCCGATTTACAATAATACTGAAATAAACTTGCATACAAAGTGCCAAGAAAATGGCCCTATTTTATAGATAACTAGGGTAAAGAATTTTATGGTGATAGATCGACACTTACCACTGATAATCTGGATGATAATGCTCTAGAGATAATACGCATGCATCGAGAACTGATCTGGTGAAGAACTGTTTCTCCTTGCCTTCGGTGTTACCCCAACAGCATGAACCCCTCAATCACCTAAAGATGACATTTCCAGTGAAGGAGTTGTCTGATACATATGAGAATTTGCAGGAATGAAATTCTTCCCATGCTAGAGAGATTGCTTGAAGCATGCAAAAGTTCTGAGCATTCTAAGCAGGCTAGTGAATTAATTTGATGGTTTAGCTGCTCACGCCCCTAGCTACACAAATTTGATGAGAAATGCTCTGTGTGAGAAAACTGGAAGCTGATAATCTCCTGGTACTGAAGGATGATACAGATGATGAGAATGGTGCCAGTATTCCAAATATAAACGGAGATCTAAGGACCCAGTGAATGCTTTGGGGTTTTCCATCTAAAACCCCCCTACAGCTACACACGTGTCCCTACAAACAATCTTCTGATGGGTACCAGATAACTGTATATGGATGAATAAGATGAAGAATAGATGGTGGACCTGGATGGTCTACCCTGAAGGAGACTAGGGAAGATATTTCATTGCCGAAACCTCATTAGCTGAAGATGTCGTCTTCAACCCCAACTGTCGTGGCCGCACGCTGTGCTTCTACTCAAAGCTCCAAATCAATAATAATCATAAGTGTGTTTATGCATTCACTTTACCTCTCTTTTATAACCTCAAACTGCGAATAACCTAACTTTGACCTAATTAGGTCACTTTAACTTCTAATTTGCAAGTGCATGGAGACTCAATCGGGTGCATGCATCATGAAATAATGCTCAGATCTCATGCATGTAGGTGGCCTTTGGCTCCAAAATCCCCTGTCTACCCAATGATGATATAATGTTGATGCCCTAGATCTTCTTTACATGGCATCAATCCAGAGCTGATTCCCTGACTGTCAGTGCTCACTCGAACCTATGGGAATCATATAGGTTAGCAGGCTGGTCCTTAATGCTTAAGCAGAAGAGGACATTACAATTTAGGTATGGGAATTTGAAAATATACCACATGTTGCAAAATAAACATGCATACAATCAAAATTAGGATTCTTAAGCATGGAACTTACTTGAAGTTACAAGCAACTTCTATTGGACTCAGATATCTTCTCTATCCCTTTTTTTCCTAAGTTTGGGAAAGCTAGATAGCATCCTAAGTTTTTCTCCATTTGAATTATAAATGGGAGCTACTTCTCTTCCTCTCTTTTCAACTATGTTTTCCTTTAAAAATAAATCATTGCCAAAAGCAACAAAACCCATTCAAATAGCACTTAAACAACTATTGACAATTAATGAAGTGTCTTTGTCTACCACTAGTATTTTTGACAAAACTTATTACCTCATAACCCAGTGATAACTTTCAATAGAAAATTATTGTTGTTGTGTAGGGATCATTTCTCAATGCACGTGGAATACACTACAAATATAGAGATTAGAGTACACGTCATTAAACATTTTTTGGCTTGCAACTTGAAGATGTTAGATATTATGTCATATTGTCAAACATTTATGCAATGGATGGTGGGTGGGCTAGTAGGGGAAAGGAAAGGTCGTTAATGAATAGTAAGGGTTTGAAAAAGACACCAGGATGCAATAGGGTTCACATGTTCCTTATGGGAGACACATCACTCCCTTAATACCAACAAACACATGCAACATTTTGAAAATTAATTGGAGTAGTTTATTAATATTAGGCACATCAATGTTTATTAATAATGATCATTCTCTTCTTGTGTCTACAGGGTGGCATTAGCTTACACTTTTATAAACAAAATTGATCCTCGCCAAATATGTTTACCTTCAAATTTTAGGAATGAGTTTTGTCTTTTAGTAGTCAATGCAAAAAAAACGACCCAATTCTTTTTTATACCTGTAAAGATTTCAGGTCTTCACCTCTTTTTATATCTTGAATAAAAATAATGTGTTAAGAAAATAACTTGGTCCCTTCAATTGTTCTATCTTCTAGGAACTTTGATCTCATATATTACCTTGCATCAAAATCTTGATAAATATCATAGAAGGAATTAATATATCATATTCTTTGCTACAACCAATCTCTAAACTTATTTTATTTTACTATACCTTTCTATCATTATTATCACCTTGCTAAATCCTCTAACATGTCATCCTTAGTATAGATGTTTGTGATTAATACAAAACACTTAGCATTTTCAAGATATAGTTAAAAAAATGCGATATATCAACATTGCCACAAAATTTGCAATAATAAAACATGATTCCCAACACACGAGTATTGGGATCTAATGCAATCCTTTTTCGGAACTAACGTACCTCCACAAGATGATTAGTTCAACAAAGGAGGTCAACCATACATGGGTATTTCTCCACCTTAGGTATTGTTTCCACCTAAAAAGGTTCATTTCCCAAAACTGGACCTTTTGTCCGCAGTACCCACCTCAAGCCAAACTTTACAAATCAACCAAATGAAATATTTGAATATAGGAAGTAGAACAAACCTGTTTCTTAGTGTCACTAATCATGTTGGAGCTTACATAATTCAATCTTGAGTTGCAAAGTATGAGAGGTTCTTTTTGTCCATGGGGCCCACCTTGAGTGAAATTGTATTTTATGGTCGAAAGGGTAATTTAGGTGTTAGGAATTGCTCGGATAGTGTTTTTTGAGGTTACTCATCATGTTGGAGACGACATAATCAAAATTTCAGTTACAAAAGAATGAAAATGCAATGGAAACTTCTTTAGGCTAAACTAAGTATACAAGCATAATGACCAATATGAGTGTAAAGACTAGCTCACTTATGTTTATTAAGGTCACGAAGCATCATGGAGTTGAAATAATTCAATTTTGACCTCCATAAGTACACAAATGTGGGATTAAAAGTTCTTGTTAAGATCCCAAGCATCATGTTATGTGTTATAAAGTATATTAGAAAGGCATGAAAATCTATCATGTAGCTAGTCATTGTAAATATCTTTGTGTATGCTACACATTACTTCTAATGGAACATCATTCGAGTTATTTATGTGGGAGATCAAGTAATTGGAATCACAAAAAATGAGGTACACATTTTTAGAGGTTTTTTGGCATGTTTTCTATACAATTTTCAACTAAACAATTCCCCCTCTTTGATCTACCAATCACAAAGTCATTTGAAGAGATTGTTAATAAGGTTTTGAATGCTTCAAACCTAGAATTGAAACAGGTTTTTATAAGTCTAGACATGGTGATTATTCAAATCATTTTTAGGAGCCAAAATGCATCACAATGGGAGCACATCTTAGTTGTAGTTTTCATATTGGCACTTTGACTACAAAATAACATTGTGAAACTCTCTCAATTTGCTTTGTTTTTTAAGAAATCCTCTGGGAAAATTCTAAATTTGCTCAAGACTAACCTATGCCTAAATTTTCATGGTCGGAAATTGACCACACCCTTGTGGTGATAAAATGAAGTTTGTAGGGAAATATTTTCTCCTACACATGCTTCATAGTGCATGGTTTTGTGTGTTTTCGGGCTCAATAAACATGCTCTCAACTAGAGGAAATATCATGTACAATGTGTGTTAGGTCCCACCCTCCAATTGTGGGTGATTTTTGTCAAATTATCTTAAAAATCATGAGTTTACAATGAAAGTAATCATGTGGTAGAGGAGATGCCAAACATAACAAATAACATAACCCATAGGTCCTCTAGGAGTTTAAAGGAGAAGGGATATGTAAGGCCCTAACTTTGAGAGGCTTCAAGCACCTCCCTGTAACGTCCTCGTCCCTCAATCCAGCCAATAGGAAGGGACAATAATTTATTCGGGCTCTCAAATTTTTTCCCATAATCATAATTACAAATTCATAATAGTAAAAAAAATGTGTGCAAATACATAAGAGAAATACACATCCAAAAGAAATCAATCACCACACACATGATGCAATTTACAGGAATAATTATAACATGAATAAAAATAAAAAACATTGCAGAACAGATCAAAGGAATACTTATCTTTAACAAAGAATATCCAAGCAATTAGTTGTGTAAGAGCAATTTTCTACCCAACCGTAGGAACTTTGTCCAGCCACATACTCTTTTTGCTGAGAGGCAACCCCCAAGCTTGGCTATGAGGCCACCGGGGAAAAGGAAACACCTACATGATTCTCTCACTTATCCCACAATGTGTTCTTCTCACTATGCTTATCCAAACGTTAATCCAAATCTCTACAGGGATCTCACTAAGCCATAACAACCATGGCATTCCTTACAGCTAACCCACACAACAAGTAAGGAATTTCCCTTCATTGGTCCATAGTTGCCTATGGAAATCCAACCTTTACACTACTTACAAGTGTGTTCAGTGTCGATGTAGTAGCTATGTGAGGGATCCTCACCAAGTCGGCCCTAGAAGAAACATGAAGACAACACTTACTATGCCACCAAAAGAGAAGTCAGCCTAGGAAAAAGAAGACAAGTCAACCCCACTCCAAAAGTGAAAATGTCAACATGAAAAGTATAAATAGAAGGTTCCCTCCTCATTATTCACAAATAAAATTAGCTCCACTTAAGAGAGAAGTTCACTACAACAACAAGGAAGATTATTTTGTGGGGTTCACTGTCTTTGGAGGAGTTTCTCCTTTATTCTTGGAGTTTATATTCATATCTATATAATTTTTATGTATATGGATGCATGTTATACTTTAACAAATATCTCTATTAGAAGGTTGTTGGGTTTTCTCCCTTGTGGCTTCCCAGGTCAAATTATTGTGTCTATTGTTTATGTCCTTGGTTATTCTTTTAGTGATACTACTATATATTCTGTTGCATATAATATTGAAATTATACTGATATCTTTAAATCTTACATGATATCATAACATTTCTAACAGAGACCATTAACAAAAAACTAGGGCTCCATACTTTGGATATTTGCAACCTTAGTTTTATTTTGAAAAGACCATAGTGGAATTCTCCCTATAAGGGAGCACCTTTCTATGGATCGATGAACTTTCAATTTTCAACCTAATTCTGTTGGGGTCAAGCTTTAGGGTTTCTTGATTCAATCCCTTATGTCCATCGATTTGGATCGATCTCAAATTTCTCTAACTCTCCTTGGTAGGGCGCATCTCTCTGTGGAGTCAGACTTGCAAGAATACAAACTTCATTTTGACCTAGCTCTTGCTAGGCTTTCTGAATCAATTTTCAGGTTGCAGTGAAGATGATTGGTATGAAGGTTGAAGATAGAGTTGATGGGGATTCCAACTTCAACTCTTGGAATTCTATGGTTCTCATTATTTTGGAATAAAATGATTTCCTGAAGTTTGTTAATGAGAAGGTTCCAGAACTAGAAGAGGAAGCTGAGAGGACTCGGTGGAGGAAGAATGATGTTAAGGCAAGGAGGATCTTGATAGATTCAGTAAAAGACCACTTAGTCCCTCATATTTCACGGAATAATACACCTAGGAATATGTTTGTAGTTTTGAAGAAGTTGTTTGAAAATAAAAACATAAACCAAGCTCTTTCCCTAAGACAACAATTATCCAATATCAATATGACAAGGTCAAACTCGGTTGCTTCCTACCTCATGAATATTTTTTAGATAAGAGACCAATTGAGCACCATTGGAGAGATGATTGAAGATAGATAACTTGTCATGCTGACTCTTAATGGTTTCCCATCCTCCTAAGAAACAATCATTCAAAGTATTAGTGGGTGATCCAAATCTCCCAAGTTTGATCGGTGATGGGAAGATTATATTCAAGAATAAGATAGACTTGTAGCTAGAGGTAGGTTACATGGAACTCAACATGAAGAGATCCAAGCTCTTACAGCTCATGCCAAGAAAGGAAAATTTACGGGAAGAAAGTTTCATGACAGGAAAGAAAAATGTGGAAAATCAAGCCCTATTCCAGAACAAAAGAAGAATAAGGATCTCCCACATATTCAATGCTCTAGATGTCAAAAGTACAACCACTATGCCAAAAAATGTTGTGGTTCAAAGAAGAGAAAGTAGCAATCCTCAACTGTTGATGTCGATGAAGATTGTCCACACAAGAAGTCAAGGAATGATGATCGAACATAGTTCTTATTTATATATGCTCTCTCAGGTACAATTCCTACCACTAGTGATACTTGGTTGATTCATAGTGGTGCTTCTAGACATATGAAAGGTTATAAGGAGAACCTTATAGATGTGGTAGAAAAAGAATCCCATCTTCGAGTGGTACTTTGGGATATATATTGTGAATGGATCTAGGTATACCTCCCTCCAGTTAGGTTCTAGTAATACTCTACATTTGAGTGATGTGTTGTATGTACCTGGGATGAAAAGGAACATTTTCTCCATATTAACCTTGGAGGATAAAGGTTACAAAGTTTCCTTATTTGATGGGAAGGTTCTTGCATGGAACAAGAACTCTAGCATGAATTCATCTTGTGTGATTGGTTTTCAAGAGGAGATCTTATACAGATTGACTACACAACCGGCTCATACACTAGTACATGATTCTACTAGTTTGGGTGAGTTGTGGCACAGAAGAATTACTCACCTGCACTATAGAGCTCCTCCATCATTGAGGACGATGGTGACAGTAATTCTAGTACTCTATGTAGACCATGATGGTATTTGCAGGATATTTGCACTTGGAAATAATGCCAAGATTTCATTTATGAGCAATGATAATAGATCCAAGGGTATCTTAGATCTAGTTCACTTTGACTTGTGTGAACCCATGATAGTTCCCTCATTGGGTGGATATTACTGTTATGTGACCTTTATTGATGATTACTCTCAAAAGACTTGGATTTATTTCTTATGTCCAAAAAATCTGAAGATGTGCTCTCCAGATTCAAGGAACAAGTTGAGAACCTGTAAGGAAAGAGAATCAAGGTCTTGAGATCATTTAATGGAGGAGAATACACCTCTATAGAATTCAGTGATTTGTGCAAGGGGGTAAGAATTAAGAGGGAGTACATTGTCCCTTACAACCCTCAACAGGATGGGGTTGCAAAAAGGATGAATATAACTATTATCAAGGAATCCAAAGTAATGATTCATGATCAAGGTCTGCATATGCTCTTGTGGGAAGAAGCTTCTACTACTGCAGTAAATGTGCAGAAAATAAGTACTCATAATATCTTGAGGAACATGAATCCAAAAGAGGCCTTCACGAGTGTGAAGCCAGAAGTTGGCCACTTACGAATCTTCAGTTGTCTAGTATATATACACATTCCCAAATAAAAGAGGATGAAGATAGAACCTTCAAGAAGAGAGGGTACATTTGTGGGATATAGTGAGTCTTCGAAGGCTTACAGGATTTACATCCCAGGATCGATACAGATATAGGTTAGCAGGTATGTCTCCTTCGAAGAGGAGGTGGCCTTCAGAAGAGCCAGAGGAACTAATATGGAGATTGATGGTGAGGATCTAGTGGCTCCAAAGGAGATTACATCATATCCCCCTCCCTGTTCAGCAGTTCATAGGGATTCATTTGAGATAGTTGATCTTGTCAATCCCATTGATCTAGTAGAACCAATTGATATTAACATAGATGTTGCAGTAGGATAGAAGAAGCATGCATGGTCTCATCATACTTTGCAGCACGCAGGGGGGAATGAAGCACCTCATGGTATTTTTTGAGAAATAAAGAGACCTCAAAGATTCTTAATCTATGTAGTCTTGATGATCCACATCATTGAATTAGATCCCCTTATCTATGAGGAGGCTTTTAGCCAACAAATATGGAAGGATGAAATGATGGAAAAGTATCAATCCATCATGAAGAATGATGTGTGGGAAGTTGTGTCAATACTTGAGGGGAATTCAGTAGTGACTTCCAATTGGATTTACAAAATCAAGCATGGATCAGATTGCAGTGTTGAAAAACAAAATTCTATGGATTCTCTTGGAAAGAGGGATTTGATTATGATGAAACATTTTCTCTAGTTGCTCAATACACTTCCATTAGCATGATTATTGCTATTGCATCGACTATGGGATGGAAGTTTCATCAGATGGATGTTAAAACTGTCATCCTCAATGGTGTGATCGAGGACGAGTCCTACATTGAGTAGCAAGAGCGCTTTGTAATCAATGGGAAGGATTCCCATGTATGTAGGATGAAGAAGGCCTTATATGGACTCAAGCAAGCACCACTTTCTTGGTATGCTCATATTCATGGATACTTGTGTTAGATTTTTATCATTCAAGCTAGCATTATGATCTTAGGATCTTTAACTGAGAGAATAACATGCACAGCAATAAAACACAAGAGACAAGAGACACAAAGAATTTTCCTCAGGGAAACCATAAAGGAGAAAACCGCGCAGCTTTTTCAGAGATAGAATCTGCACCAAAAGTAAAACCCAAAAACATAAAGATGATCTCTTGACAACAGTAGTCTCTCTCTTGTCCCAACAACTTATCCTCTCACTCATGCGCCCCAATGAGTGAGTGTGTGTGTGATAAATACAGAGGCTCACTCTCTATTTATATTCTTCGTTCACTTGAAACCCACTCGAACATGTTGGCCTCACTTAACAATTACTTACTAGAGCCGACATCTCTAGGAGTGTCTAATAACCCTAGTGCCCCACAACTTGTGGGGACTTTTCCTCCTCTGAACAACAAGGAGGTTTATGCTTAACACAATGGTGGGGAATATTGTCCCGACTTACAATGACTCACCTAGGGTCAACTTCTCTAGGATAGTCTAATAACCCTAGGGCCCCACAACTGCGGGGACTTTAACCCTTGAACAATAGGATGGTTACCCACAATGACTTGACATGACTTGTTTATATTATAGAAACTTCCTGGAATAAACATCGGGGTATTGCATGACTCAATTACATTACAAACAAATCCCAGAATAAACATCGGGGTACAATACATAAGATATACGGATGAATACATTTCGAAGTTACAATTACATCAAAATTCCCTCTTAACTAGGAAGGTATTCTCTCGACACAATTTATCAGCACAACTCTTCTTCTCTGTATCATCTGGATCATCATCGAGTCCTCGTCATCTTCACCTTCAAGTCATCTCTATCTTCAAGTCCTCTTCATTTGGATCAGGATCATCACTCGATCTGGATCATCATCACTAGATCTGGATCATCATCACTGGATCTGGATCATCATCACTATTGGATCATCATCATGGGTGCTATCTCATGATTCTTCTCGTCACAGGAAGTTCTAAGAGCCAGCCCTTTTTCATGTTGGTTGTGGGCCTAGCCTCTATGTAGGTCTTCTTCAGTGCTTATATATGACCCTAAGTCAGAATGGCCCACCCAACACTTATATATGATCATGTAGTAACCAATCCTATAATCATATCAGAAATGCACACCCAACACTCATATCTGACCATGTGGGAACCAATCCCACAACCCTGTTAGAAAGGCCCAGCACTCACATTTAACACATGCGAGAAACCAATCCAACATACATGTTAAAAAAGGCTCAACACTTATATTTGACACATGCGAGGAACCAATCCAACATACATGTTCAAAAGGGCTCTGCACTTACATTCGACACATGCGAGGAACCAATCCAACATGCATGTTCGAAAGGGCTCTGCACTTACATCCGACACATGTGAGGAACCAATCCAACATGCATGTTCGAAAGGGCTCTGCACTTACATTTGACACATGCGAGGAACCAATCCAACATGCATCTTCGAAAGGGCATGCAATCACATCTGATCAAGTAGGAACCAATCCTACAGTCATATTAGAATGGCCCCCAGTCCTAAACTAAGCTACTTGGTAACCGACCAGGTGCCTCCATTCCAAGAATGGAATTCAGCACTTACTTCTGATCATGTAGGAACCAATCCTACAATCACATCAGAATGGCTCAGCACTCATATCTGACATGGAAGGAACCAATCCTCACCATGAAAAAATGGCTCAGCCCTTACATCTGACCATGGAAGGAACCAATCCTCTCACCATGTCAGAATGGCTCTGGGTCTCATCATTTCCCTTTGGAGGAAACCTCAATCTGGAGAACACCAAGCTTCTCCCTGAAGTACTCGAACTTCACCTTAGCCAATGGATTTGTCAACATGTTAGCTATTTGTTCCTCTGTCGCGACATACTGGAGCTTCACTGCTCCCCTCTGCACCATATCCCTGATATAGTGATACTTGATCTCGATATGCTTCAACTTTTCATGGAACAATGGATTCTCTGACAACTTCCCACAACTCTGGTTGTCACAATGTATACAACTAGCATCCATATGGAGATCAAATAAATTAGACAGTAGCTTCCGCAGCCATATTGCCTCACAACTAGCTGAACAAGCTACGCCATACTCTGCTTCAGCTGTACTTAGTGCCACGCAGTATTTCTTCCTGCTAAACCAAGAGATCACACTTGATCCCATACTGAAGCAACACCTTGAAGTGATCTTCCTATCGATGGAACTTCCTGCCCAATCTGAATCAACATAACCCTCTAGGTTAATATTTTGATTTTCCTGATACTTGAGCCCATAATCAATTGTACCCCTCAGGTACCTCAGAATATGCTTTGCAGCAATCAAGTGAACATGTCTTGGATATGTCAAGAACTGGCTCAAGGTGTTCACAGCAAAGAAAATATTGGGTCTTGTATCCATCAGGTACATCAATGAACAAATCATCTGATGATATGTCATGGCATCAACCGAATCTGATGAAGCATTACTCAATAGCTTCATGTTTGATGCCATAGGTGTGGTCATGGCCTTGTAGTCCATCATCCTGAACCTCTTCAGGATCTCTACTACATAGTTCCCTTGTCCGTTGAAGATTCCATCCGCATTCTGCCACACCTCCATGCCTATAAAATAGTGCATCGACACATAACAGGAGCATCACTGGTATTTTTCCTTCAACCTTGAAGCAAAGGTTGGAATCCACTATACTCTCAGTAAAGCTTAGAGTCTTCAGTAATCTGTCCATCCTGTCGTACCATGTCAAACCTTAGGACCTTCTGTAGTCACTCCCTCTGAAGCATCATACTCCCTTTGTCTTCCGTACTCCATGCACTGAAACATTTTGTACTGGAGTGACAAATAGCTTTCTCTTCTACTAATATTCTATGTATCCATCTAGGATCACTGGATACCAAGATCCTCTATCTTGAACTTTTTCAAAATTTCTTCTCACACCCATTTGTGAGCTTGTCATCCTCTATCAACCTTGTAGCATAGGTTCATATCTTCATCAATCTCATCATGTATGTGTTATCCCATGGCTGTCTTATGAGCTCGTACAAGTCCTTTTTTCATTTGCACACATGATTCTTCATGTCATGTATCTCAACTCCTACTGGCTGCAAATGTATCTTCATAGTTTATGCCTTCTTTTCATGCTATGAATCTTGCCTTGTATCCCATGATGTTTCCATCTACTACATGATGGAACTATGAAATTTCCTTCATGTATCGATACTGCATTCTAGACATCATTCTTCTTGATCTGGTCTTCCCTTTATTCTTGGAAGGTTCTGCATCAATGATGTCGCTGCATCCGTCATATTATTTTCAATCTTGAACTGTCGTCACTTGTTCTTCGGAGCAAGTCTCATCCTTCTTTGCTTGTAGGAGATTATGTATGCGATCTTTCCTACAAGTCAAATGCATTTATATGGTTAGAAACATTTCATCAGGAATATTCATACTGGAAAATTATTATGCATACATATATGATCATGCAACTACTTTAGCCAATACAACATTCATCCATATCTCATGGAAACTTTTCTATATTCCTTCCATCTCTACCAAGACAACATGGATTGTGCACTAGTCACATGATATTGAAAGGATATTCTTATTTTGATTGGGTCAGGAGTGTTGTGGGAAGGAAGACCACCTTCGAGTGTTGCTTCAACTTGGGATCTGTCGCGATTTCCTGGTGTAGCGTTAAGTAGACCTCAGTATCACTTAGTATTGCAGAGGTTGAGTATATTGTAGTATGTGTTGTATATAGGGAAGCTATGTGGGTTCGAAAACTCCTTGTTGGATTGTTTGGTCAAATTCTAGAACCAACATTGATTCATTGTGACAACCATAGTTGTGTGCAACTATCAATGAATCTAGTGTTCCAAGATAATTCAAAGCATATTGAGATTGAGTATCATTACATCTATAATATGGTTCAAATAGGTGCATTCCATCTCCAGTATGTTCCCACAAATGACTAAACTACTGACATTCTTACCAAGCCTCTTCCCATGACAAATTTTGTATACTTTCACGAAAGGCTAGGAGTAGTAGATAATGTTTCCTCACTGAGATGGAAGGATGGTTTTATGGTGACATTCTCCCAAACACTCTGTGATGGAGTGGGGAGATATATCAGACATCCTATGAAGAGGTGGAGAGACCAATGCATTCTCCTAGACACTCTATGACAGAGTGGGGAGATCTCTCAAACATCCTATGATGGGGTGGAGAGGCCAGTGCATTCTCCCAGACACTTTGTGATGGAGTGGGGAGATATCTCAAAAATCCTGTGACAATATGGAGAGGCTAGTGGATTCTTTCGGACACTTTGTGATCGAGTGGGGAGATCTCTTGGACACCTTGTGATGAGGTGGAGAGGTTGGTGCATATTTAGCTAGGTTTATGCTACTTTAGCCAATATTGAAAAGTCCCTTGCTCCAATCTTTCATTTGAGCTGACATAAGTGGTCATGATAACCATTTATTCCTCTTATTAGTCCATCTCATAAGGGGAGGCATTGTGGGATTGCTTCCAAATCAAATAGAGGCTAGTGGAGGAAACAAAGAACCCTCCCACACATAGAGGTTGGAGACAAAAAATGCCCCAACCTTATTTTTTTTGTTGGAGGGACCATACTTCTTGGCATTGATTATGCAAGATAGTGAAAGAAAGGCTTTAATTGTGTGGAAGATCCTAATCCTTTATCTTCCCTATAATCTTTGGTTGGTATTGAGTGGATTGAGCCCTTAGACATCCTCTTAGGAATCTTAAATATTTTACTCTATTGAGGCTTAGGATTTTTCCCAATGTTTATTTTCATTTGAAACACCCAGCAATACCAAGTGTTTAACAACATGGTCCCGTGGAAACATCTTGTTTCAACCACAACTTGATCATAAGGGAAGGCAAAGAATTTATATGATTTAAATGACAGTACCACTCACACCACATCTCCTAACTGAGAGGAACTTCACAAAAATTATATACTTTTACTCACTTTAGGGGTGTGCACATATTTCTCTCTGCTAATATATATTATAGGAGAATAATTCAATGTTAATGGGTATGCTTAATTATTATGTTTATTTTTATAAATTTGTGCATTTGATAATGATTCTTTATATCACTAAAACATCCACATAGCAATTCACATTTTAGTTATGGTCATTCAATATTTAGTTAGATCATAATTTCAAAATTAAATTATTATTATATATGTTATATTAACAACATTAAAAATCTAAAACACTAACACAATATAAAGTTATTTTAATTTTGATTCAATCCAATATATCATGGTATAATATCCTAAAAATAAATTGTGATTGTGATAAGTTTATTTAAAAGTATTACATAAATAGCTAAAAAAACACATTAAAAAAAACAAAAACAAAACATAATATTACATAAATAGCTAAATAAACATATTAAAAAAAACAAAAACAAAACATAAGTCTTATTTTCATTTTCAGACTGAGTGTGAAACTGAATTCACAAATTTGGAATTGCCTACAAAAATCATGAATTGGTCACGAAACCTAAAACTTGTGAAATAATGGTTTGATTTTGGTACCAAATTTTAGGTTCCTTGATACCATAGCGAATCCAATGAGAGGTCCAAGGACCGATTACAACGACAACGATGGTCTTCTCATTGTCCTCATTCAGGTGCAAAGACAACCTCATTATAATCCTATCAATATCCATAGCATCCACGTTTGTGTGTGAGGTCATATCATGGCACCTCATCTACATCTACAAAACCCCATCTATAAAAAATTCCTCTGCTCCACCATCAACAGAACCACAAAAAACTAGAAACCCTAAATACTGCCTTTACATTGGCCTTGTCCTCTTATGGATAGTTCTAAAGTTGTGTAACCAGATCATTATAGTTGAGAAATTATACCCTTGACATGAATATTGCAACATGCATTTGGAAGACATGGTGGCAGATTCTCAACCTATAGAAGCCAAGGAATTTGTTCCTTACACAAAGCAAATAATCCATCAGGGCCTCAAGATATTGATCTTGAAAGAAGGGGAATCGTGTTAGGGACAATTACCTAGAGATGAAGAAGAAGGTGAGATTTCTAACACACATGCATTCATTTGTTTTTTTCCAAATAGGCTTTGTTCAATGTAGCAAAAAACTATGAAGCATATATACAAATGCTTGCATTGCATTACATCACTCTGGTACTCTTTTGGATGGAACCCGTTTCGATTCCATTAATCCAAAACATTCCATACCTTGGAAAGACAACCCTATTAAAATTATTTATGACAAATGAAGGAGAGAACATCATAGTACAATCTCAATTACAATGTGTTTTTAATGAATCACCTTTATAAACAAATGGCATATTATATTTATATGTCCTTTTAACTTGAGTCCTTTGCAATAAAATGACACAATTTCAATCACACCATTGATGCAACATGTTAACCTTGAAAAAATTGGTATGCCACATTACATGTGACCTAACATTAATCTATGGAAAGGATTCTAGGTTCCATCTTTTCTTTGTTTCCTAAGTTTATTACTTAATGTGCGTGAGATGCATAGTGTCAACACATGTTACTTTTGAGCTGTCCATGTTATTTTTAGTAGTCTTTTTTGTTCTACCCTCTATTTTTAGAGTACATGATCAACATAAAACATGGGTAAATGGGTCAATTGTTATTTTTTAATTGGAAATTAAAATCCTTAATAGAAGCATATATTTAAATTGAAAATTAAAATTTAACAATTTCAATTACATCATTCATGCAACATGTTGACCTTGCAAAATTATGTATGTTGCATTAAGTGTGGTTTGACATTAACCTTCGAAAAGGATTCTAGGTTCCCATGTTTGTATGTTTCTTAAGTTTATCACTTAATGTAGTTCAAGTGCATAATGTTGGCACATGTTACTTTTGAATGTTTATGCCAATATTAGTAGGTTGTTTTGTTCCACCCTCCATTTTCAATGCATATGATCAACCAAAAACATGGGTAAATGAATTATTGTTATATTTTAACTAGAAATTAAACTTATTAATGAAAACATATATTTTAATTGAAAATTAAATTTCTTAATAGAAATATTATTAAAGAAGGGTATTTATTAATTATAACATCATTGTTAAAGGGTTATTGTTTCATAAAACGTTGTGCGGACGATGAGATAAAATTTCAAAACATATTAAAACAAACAAAAAAAAATAGTTGGAAGGGAAAAACATGAAATGGAATTCCAAAAAGATTTAGTTGGAAGGAAAAAATATGAAAAGAAATTCCAACAAAAAAATTAATTCGAAGGGAAAAATATGAAATGAAATTCCAACCATGAGCGGGAGGCCCATACAAGAAAACATAGTTCTTGGTGCCTCTATCTCTGCAAGAAAACGCAGTTCTTGATGTTGTCCATTGCAGGGGGATACGAGGTGCGTTAAGCTTATTTCGAATTGAAGAAATTACTCATGTTTTAGTAGGTTTTCAGAACTCAAGATCCTGATTAGATAGGGTTTGTACAAAATTGGGGGAGAATCCGATGTTTTATCACATAGAGACTCGATACCAGGGTTTTAGTGGAAGGAAATGCATGATTAATCAGGATTTGGAACTAGAATGGATGATGCAGACTTTGTATTTCTTGCGTATGGATACACATTTAAGGAAAATGGTTGATGTGGATCATCTGCACCTGTTTTGCTTTGTCTCTGTCTATGCTCTGGCTCCTTATAAGTATTTATTTTAACTTGAAGGGTTGTTGGGAGAGATGATGCTAGTGGTTATGGGTGAACTGTTGGAACCATACAATTAATTGGTAAAGGTACTACCCTCCCATAGACTCCATGTAATAAACTTAGTATATAGGGTATGTATCTCAATATATAATTGTCTTGGGTAAGGCCAGATTCGTTTCAACTTCGATTTCTTTGACTCATAACCCGTTAAGGGAATTTTTTAAGAACCTTATCCAATTCAAGTGCCAGCGGTCTAGATTCATATCGATAGATACTTTACCGAAATGGGTTTCTAAAAGAACCAAGAACATGGCCTTTCCTAGCTTACCTTCGCCTAGTTTCATAATGACAATAGGGATTTCATCATATATGAGAAAGACAGAAGCTGTTATGTATGGTTTATTTAAAAGGGTGATGTCATGGATTTCCCAGATGGCTAAATCATCTACTGTTTGGAGGAACTATTATATGTCAGATCATAGATGCAGGGTTTTTTTATGATTGTGAGTCATAGTTTACGATCTTCAATTGGCCACACTACTACACCACACTAATATACTGTTTGACATTGTAATTGGGGTAGAGTCCAAGGATGAGAGGTTTAGATTGCGAAATCTTCAAAAGGGACTAGGATGGATCACAGAGACTATCCTAACACTCAATTCCTCTAGAAAAAAATTGGTGATGACAGATAGGTGTTTGAGGTTGAATAGTAGAACTGAGATGAGACCTATGCGGGGACTAGGAATGGAAACTCCTAAAAACATTTGTGAGGTCAGGTCTCTTAGCCTAAGATAAAGCAGAGGTTTGTGGTATCACTGATCTAGGAAGTATATTCCTAGGTCTCTTCCTGCCACTTTTCTCTCATGGGGTATATCTAGAGAGAAAACGAATAACAAATCATTCATAAAACTAATCGAAGAAAATGCTTCAAAAGGGTTTGTTATGTGTTGTTTGTTTCATTTGTATGTGTGGCTCTGTGTTGTTTATTTCATTTGTTATGTATTGTTTCTTTCATTTGTATATGTGGCTCTATGTTGTGATTGTTTGTGTTGTTTCAGAACATTTAGTCTGCATTTTTTTCCTTTTTGTGTTTTTGCTTCGGACATTTAGTATGCATTTGTTGTTGAATGACGAGTCTAAGAGAGATGGTCACAGTGAAATAGACATACCTTTCTGCCAGCAAGTCTTTGGATGAACAAAAAACAGAGTCGTGGCGATGGATGCAACATATGATGATGATATCTACCGGCCTCAATCGTGATGGTGATGGTGAATCTCGTCAAGTTTAAATTGAATTTCAAGTGAGAGAGAAGGGATATCTGTATTTATATTGGTTTCCAAATTGTTATTTCATTGTTAGGATGATAACAGATTAGAACCAAAGGGTTTCCTTTTCCAATTCTTGCTTTGATGATTGCATGTTCACCATTCAAGAAGAAAATTTCTGATGAATATAATTTTTATTAAAATGTTCATCAATTTCTATAAGGTGCAAAGTCTACTTCTCCTAAATCATAGTAAAAATAAGTTGCTGAAATGACTGAATAAACAATATCAATTATTGCTCCTTTCTTTCCCACTATCAAGTGGTCAACTACTTTCTACGCCTTGACTTTTTATGTCTCACCTGCGCTTATAACTGTTACTGTTTGATATGTTGCTTCTTTCCTGATGGGTGAACTCTACCTAAAAGGAGAAAATTAATTTCCTTCCCCAATTAATTAAATATTGGAATTCTAGGCTATCAAAAATAAGAGCTTTCTTCGCATAAGGTATTACCTTCGTTTCACTTATCTACACTTTGCTTAGGATTTGGGACGCCTAGGGTAGGAAGATGAGTTACGGTGAGGGGATATAGTTCTTGTTTACTTTGTGGGCATAAGAGAAAGGCCAACCAGGAAAATAAGTGGTAGTGGTGGTGGGGCAGATTTATAATGGGGCAAAGACTTCAAACTCACTATACAGAGAAATCATAACCCATTGAAACATGCGGGAGAAAAAATATAGGAATTGGAGTAGTGAGCATTGTTTAGAAGTGGATCATGAGATCAAAAATGTCAAGAAGACTAAGTGAAATCAAATCTGAAAAAGGCAGTTAGATCCCACAGGAGAAAGGATTCTTGCAAGAGCATTGATCGTAAGAGGAAAGTGAGATAGGAAGAGGTAGACAATCATCTCTATGCAACGCTCTTTTTGCTTATCCTTCGTTTGGCTCTCTAATTTTGATCTCTAATCCTTCAGATGATTTCCTCTCAAATTTTTAACTCTGTTTATTCAGATCAGTGCCTAGGAAAAAATTCAAGCATTCGAATCATGTGGCAGCAGTATGATAATACCAAATTCCAGGGAAGTATTAACCAATGTTTTATTACCTTTGGCATTCTTAGTATACAATTTGTCAAATTCTAAATGGAATGAAGGGAAATGTCTCTTAGAATTAACTTCAATCTTTGTTTCCAATGTCCATACATATTTAGTTTCCACTTAATTATTTTCCATTTGTTTCCATGAATATAGTTAAAATTTAATTATTCATGCATGTAGGCCCAAATACCTAAATCATTTCTTATCACCAAAACTTTAAACTCCTTGTTGTTGGGTTTGACCCTGTTTTCTTTTCATTTCTTGTTTCTCATTTTAGGTAATATAGTTGGCCCATGTGATCACTGCTATGTTCTTTGTAATTATGAATAACATTGTCCTTTGAGACATAAGTTGGCCTCAGCCTTATCACAACATAGAATCAGAAGTCTCGATAGCCTCTACAAAAACTCTCTAAAACACTAGCACGTGAAAGTATTTGAGATACATATTTTCATAGTTCATCATAGTAGTAGTGAATATTATGGAGTATGCATCATGTTAAGAGTTTTGAATTGTTTTGAAAGTATGTTTCCTTGGGCACTGACATCATGATTTCTAGTCCCCTATCTTCTTGAGTTTTGAATATGACAAAATAATTTCTATCACCAATTAGGGAAAGAATAGAAAACAATATTTTTTTCATTTAATGTATTATAATTTAGAAGTGTTATGCACTCATGCTTGCATCAGACTTATTATAGGATATAATTTATGCATAGCCTATGTTATAACTTCTTATATGGTTTTTATTTTCTGTGCTTTTTAAATGACATCCTTTTTCATATTATTAAAGTTTTAACCTGTGTATTCATACTCCTACAGGCTGGGAATATTTTAGTTGATGAAAGCAGTGCAATTAAGATAGGAGATTTTTGTGTCTCTACTTGCATGTATGATATTGGTGATAGACAAATATCCAGGATTACTTTTGTGGGGACCCCATGCTGGTGCATGTTTCAAGCTCTTAGCTTTCTCTTCGAAATTGTATTTATGGATTTGTTGTCCTTTTCATCAGTAAAATGTAATTGTGAATGTTATGTTAGGTGCATATTTTTTTGAAGATGTCATTGTCGATCAACATTAATGTTTGTTTGTATTTCAAAACTATCATATCCATTTTATTATTGGTTATATGTTGTACAAGATGGCACTTGATGCTATGGAACAACTTCATGGATACGACTTCAAGTGAGATTCTCATGCTTTTCTTTTACATTTGTATGTTTCCTGCAAGGTTAGTACTTAGCTAAATGATTGTTTTGTTTATCAGTTGTTAGGTTATGTTTTACCATGAGAAAATCATAAATGCCATGGTCAATTTGAAAGTACTTAAATTGGTAATGAAGAGCATTATGCAAAGGAATAGTAAAAGGAATGAAATATCAAATTTGTAAAACGTATTGTAAAGTGGAAGAAAACCCACCCTAGCACTCTTTTTAATTGAGATACAAATTCTGATTTTATGATTCTGTGGGTCTCTCGAAGAAATCATTTGATTTTGATTGTTCTAACTTCTAGCTCAAGATTTGCCTATTTATTTCTTGTTTGGTGTATGAAGGTATTGGTTGAAAATATTGGAGTTCCAAGTTTGAAGACAAGTGATTAAAGTGTCATTGTCAATGGTGGCACAATGAAATTACGTGAGTGTTTATGCCCATGATCTGCTCTAATAAGATATTTAGTATTTAAAATTATTATCTTTTTACAACAATGTATGGTATAATTGAGTTATATCTACTAATGGTTGAGCCTCATCTTTAGATATTTTAGGAATATTTATAGGTAACTATGATTGGTGGATACAAATATCAAAGAGGTTGGCTTTGTTGAAGTTTGATTCTATTCGGAAATGTATGGTTGTTATTGTCAGGGAAACTTCTGGACAAAATCATCTCTTAGTGAAGGTTGTTATTTTATTATATATATAACTCTATTTATCCAACATGTGACTTATAAAACTCTATTTATCCAAAACGTGGTTGATTTACCATTGCTATGAATACCATTGGAAGAAAATTAGTGGAAAAGGTACACCATCTACAACACATCCAAATTTGAGTTGTAAAAGAGTATTTTATCATTGTTGGAAACAATTGCGGGGACTTTGGCTAGTTTATTCACTACTGAAAAATAATATTAAGGGAATCTTTATGAAATATGATCACTTAGGAAGGAGGATGCAGCTGCAAAAAGGAATCCAACTACCATTTTGTTTTGCACTCCATCTGCTAATTGAAAAGGAGAATCAACTGCCATTGCTGTTGGTGAAGACGTCCTAGGAGAAGGGTAATCCTTGTATGTTATAGGCTTCCAACTATTGAATGCTGGTGGGACATTTCTGAGTGACTATCTTGCATATATCAGTCATTTCCAACCAGCTTGTACAAATCCTTCCTTAATTGGAAAATAGGTACTTCTTCTCTATAGTTTTCATGCTATCAATTTTCCAAGACCAAGCACCATTATGTGGTATGTTAATGACTTAAATCTATAATAGTAACCTTCTTCTTGAAATATGGTGTGAACATTCATTGTGTATTATATTTGAATTACATTCATGTTTATGGATATGTCTATCATGTTCTCTTTTTATAATGGTCCTCTTGAGAGGGTATAAACATGTTTTCAAGCCTCAAACAAAACCAAACATAAAAATCACAGTGCCTACAACACTCAGAAACTCATGTTGACATTCAGTCCAAATTGGTCAAGTGTGGGGCAATATCTTCAAGTGCATTGAACCTATAAGCATATTCCAAACTAATGAGTGTCATTCTACAACAAGTAGTTAATGAAAATCAATTCCAATACATTTTAGCAGACATCTTGTCTAGTAGTTTGGGAATTTTTTGGGGTTAGATAAGATAGGAATCTTACAGAAGAACATTCAATAATGTACATCAACTCTGATTATGATAGAGAAATGGTTAGCAATTCACATTTTATTACCACATCATAAGTATATTATGATTATGAATGTTCCCTCAATCATGATTATGTGTTGGTTGATATGTTTTATGTCATTTTCTATCAATGTGGAATGATGACTCTGACTATACCTTCTGAGGGCATTTAAAAATCCATTTAATCTCATTTCCATTTATACTTAAGAATAAATTCACACTGCATTTTGTATGTCCTTGTATTCAATTTAGGAGTTGATCACAGTCCATTGGTGGGTTGAATGCAAATATGTCTTTTGTATCTAGTAAAAAAGGGCCATCCTCATTGGAGTGATGGATATATATAATGTGTCATGGTTTTCTTTATGATCCCACTTTATCACATATTTATGAAATAAGATCTATGCATCATTAGTTTTTTTTGGATATTTCCAATCCGGTTTTAACATGTTTGTAGTGCTTTCTAACCATAGTAAACATGTATGTGTAGAGAGCCACTATGTTTTAATTAACACCTATAAAAGGAATGCCAAGTTATTAGAACCAAATAAGTAATAGTGAAAGGGTTTTTTTATGCCAAAGTAGTAGTATATAATGTGTGTTAACCTATACCAGTAGTATGGTGTGTGCGTGCTTTTTGCAACATCTCTTCATTGAAGTTTGAATACATTTTCCATGTACTTGAAGAACTTAGTATTATTAAATGCTACAATACAGAGCAGATTAGATTTTATTTAGTATTACCATTTAGTGTTAGGGTTAGATTAAGAAATATTTAAAAACCCTAAAATTAAGAGTTTTTTTGAGTCCACGAACTCACATGTGTTGACATAGAAAACTTGTCTGTTTTAGGTCAGGATTCGACCAGTTTCAGTTGAGTTGACTGGTTCGGTATCGAAATAGCCACCTAATTTGATATGTAGGATGACTTAGCTTAGTTCAAGGTCAAATTAGTCAACTTGAATGAGTGGATTAGATTATGTTTAGTATTACTATTTAGGGTTATGGTTAGATTAAGAAATGTTAAAAAAACAACATTAAGAGATATTTTTAGTCCACGAACTCACATGCGTTGACATAGGCCACTTAGTTGATTTAGGTCAGGATTCAACCAAGTTCAGTTGAGTTGATTGGTTCGGTATCGAACTGGTCACCTAATCTGATATGCAGGCTAGATTGGCTCGATTCAAGGTCAACTTGGTCAACTTGACCGAGTTTGAGTCTGAGTTGACCGATTTTCAAAATAGGGATCCTAATAGGGTTGCAAATCAGCTTAAATGGGAGTAAAGGGGGAAAATGTTGACCATTTCCTTTTGAAAAATGGGAAACCAAGGGAACTTGTCCTCACTTTATACAACCTGTATCTGGTAACTAATCCTTAATGCAAGGGACTAGGATTTTCTAGGGAAGCTTTTCGCAATGTTTCAGAATTAGGTGGGTGAGCTACATATCCCCATATTTTCATCAATTTGCTTGTCCATTTAGAGGATCCACCAAGGAAGCAACAACAAAGAAAATATCTACTCAACCTAAAGAAAATGTCTCTCGTAAAACATATCTACTCAGCCTCAAAGAAAATAGTGCTTCCATTTCTCCAAGTATTACTGAGATTAGACATCATACGTTGGATTTTTAAAAAAAATATTGGCTTATTAGACTGTATAACTCCCTTTTAAGAGGTAAACATGGAAGTTTTTTTTTAACTTTGATCATTATAAGCGTGATATGGTCTTTTGCATTGCTTTTAGGAAAATTACATTTTAGAAACGTGTTTTATTGTATAATCAAGTATCAAGTATGGAAAAGGTCACCTCACTAACACTTAGGGAAAGAATCATTGTTTTCCTCAAATTTATAGTCATATTTCAAGAGATGTATGCATTCATGGCTCCAAAACAGGTCATATTATTTTCTGATTCCTATTTGACTTTTTAGAAAATATATCTGATTTAATTTTCTGAAGCTTTTCCATATATTGAAATATAAGGGTTTTCTAGCTTTCCATTCATTAAGATATAAATTGGTCAAATTCAACAAAAGTTAAGGTATTAATTTGTGGATAAATCATACATGAAATACTAATTAAAGATTCAAAGTTTTAATAGTGGATAAGGTGGAATTTTTTTTATTTTGTTAGAAATTTATTTTAAAGCTTATTCATAACTTATTCTTTGCAGAACAAAACAAAAGGGCCTTCAAAGAGATTGTAATTACTTGTAATTTACATGTAGCAGAATATGCTTTTGGTTTTATCACATCATCACTTGTCATTCAGGCACTTGTTTATGCTCTAGAGTCTATATATCCTTGAATTTGACTTAATGCCAAGTATTCTACATAGATACTAAAATTAAGTGACAGATGGAAATGTCTATTAGATACCTGCAAATTGATATCTATTTGTAGATGACTATTGACATAATAAAATGCAATAAAACTACATGTTTATTTGTAAACATGCAGTGTATTTTGCAATGTACACTTATTCAATACATATTAGTGTTATGCTCCAATTTTAGTCTACTTTGATGCTAATTTTGCATGTTTGATTAGCAATTTTGTGAGTGTAATTGTTCTATCACTTGGGTTCAATTTCCACATGGTATCAGAGCCTTTGTAGATCGATTTCTCTCCTGCCATATTCCTATTGCAGGTTCGACATCTTGACTGGGAGCATATTCTGCTGACTGAAGGGCACAGTTTCTGAGCTATCGACCAATCTTAGAAGATCATCTTGACTCCTTTTAATTTCTTTGAATGGAAAGATGAGATGGAGATATTGTTGAGAGTGAAAGGTCTCTACAAGGTTACTATGGCAACTGAGGCAGAGCCCCATGCAGCTGTAGAGAAAATAAAATGGCACAATAGGAGGGATGAGGCCTATGGTATTTTGTGTCTGAGCATTTCAAGAGACCTCCTCTTCCATCTTAATGGATTGAAATCACCTAATGAAGTGTGGGAGAAGATTATAGAGGTTTTTGGTAAGACAGATGAGATGAGAGGACATCAAATCGAGAATGATCTGATCTCCTTGAATCCCAACAGCTTTGAATCCTTGCAACTCTATTTTTCCAAGTTTAAAGCCCTTGTTTTGTAGCTAAAATAGTGTGGGATTGAAAATAAGGAGGAGCAACTAGTTTTGGCCATACTCTCAAAGCTTGGCCCTAAATATTCAATGTTTTTTTCGACTTTCCATGCCACCAAGTTGACAGCTTGAGCCTGGAAGATGCCTAAGCTTGCATAGTTCATGGAATTCCTCACACAGGAACAAGATAAGTTGGTGATGATGGGCACCATCAAACATTCCAAAGACCAAGATTTGGTTGTTGGAGATTCAAGGGTGGATTCAAAAAGCAAGAAAAAAGCTAAAAATCCACCTGAGCAAAAGAGAGACAAGAACAAGTCTCAAGAGGAGCCCCAAGGCTCCAAGAAGAACTTCCAGAAGAAGAAGAACAAAGGAGAAATGAGCAAGTGTGCATACTGTAGTAAGGGATATCATCTTGAAAGCTCTTGTATGAGGAAGCAAATTGACATGTTGGCCCAACTCCTGGAGAAGAATAGCATCTCCCTTCCTGATTGCTCAAAGAAGAGGGAAGGAGGATCAAATTCAGAGGTCAGAGAGAGTACATGCTTTGGTTGCTAGCACATCAAACTCACCTAGCTTCATCATAGACTCTGGAGCTTCTAGACATATGGTTTCAACAAAAGAGGAATTCTCCTCTCTTGACATGTTGAAAGGTACACCAATAGTTTTGGGATATGACTCTCTCACTGACAGCTTGGGGAAAGGAAGGATTGATCTTGAACATGGTAAGTTCAATAATGTGTTGTATGTTCCAGGTCTTGCCTCTAATCTCTTGTCAATGTATCAGATGAATCACATAGGGTCTCCAAAGAAGGTCATCTTCTTCCCTGATGATATTGAAATCACAGAGATTTCGAAAGGTAAAGTCATAGAAAAAGGTGTTGTTGATCAGACTTCGAAGGTATACATGTTTTCCCATTTTCTACCCTACAAAAACCCCTCTACTCTTCTGATTCGTGCTAATGAGGCAAGCAAGCTTTGGAATGAAATACTTGGCCTTATTAACTACAAGTATATTTCTGATTTGAGTGAAAAATATATGGTCATAGGGTTACGAAATATTAAGTTTTTCAAGGGAGTCTGTCAAGGTTGTATCCTAGGAAAACACCTAGAGCACAAATTTGAGAGAGCTAGTCATGAGAGAACCTCTGCACCTCTTGATTTGATCCACAATGAGATTGCTGGTCCATTTCCTCATATGTCCATGAGTCAAGCCAAATATTTACTGACATTCATAGATGACTTTTCCAGGTATTGTTGGGTTTACTTCCTAAAGCATAAGTCTGAAGTTTTTGACCTCTTCAAAGTCTTTAAAGCCTTGGTTGAAAACCAGTATGGGAGGAAACTCAAGATCCTTAGATCTGATAATGGTGGTGAGTATGTCAAGTATGATTTCACTCAATATTGTAAAGATGTAGGTATTTATATGTAGCATTCGATCCCTTACACACCACAGCAAAATGGTGTTGCTGAGAGAAAGAACAGGTCATTGAAGGAGATGGCAACCTGTATGATGGAGACTAAGACTTTGCCACCAAATTTTTGGGCTGAGGATATAAAATGTGCATCCTACATCGATAAGAGGGTGCCTCATAAGCAACTTGATGGTATGACTCCTTTTTAAGCTTGGAGTGGGCACAAGCCAAATGTGACCCATTTCAGGATTTTTGGCTCAAAGGCTTGGACTAGAATTCCAACTGAAAAGAGAAAGGCTTTGCAGCCCCAAAGCCAAGAGTGCCTATTTGTTGGGTATTATAAAGATTCAAAAGGGTACAATATGATCAACTTGAGCACTAACAAATATTTCATTGAAAGAAGTGTTCAGTTCCAAGAAGAGCCTTTAGTAGTAGTTGAAGTTAGAGAGTCTTCTTCACCACCATATCCATTGATTGTAAGTGGAGAGACTAATGAGTTTGATGATTCTGATATTTCTGATAATGATGATTTGATTGCAGATCCTGACAGTCCTACAAGACAAAAATGGGAAGCAAATACCATTCATGCAGCTGGGGAACTAGCTGGAAATCCTAGTGATACTAGGAGGACTAGATCTCAGTTTGAGAGTGCCCTTTGTATGGAAGATCCCTTATTTGCTGAGAAGTGCTATTTTATTGTTGAATCAGATCCATAGAAATATGAAGATGCATCACATGATCCAAGATGGAAAACAACCATGAAAGAACAATTCAGCTCGCTCCAGAAGAACAACACTTGGGAACTAGTTGATCTTCCCCAAGGAGGAAGCTAGTTCAATGTAAGTGGGTTTTCAAGACTAAGTTTGCTGCTGATGGTTCACCTTTGAAATATAAGGCAATATTGGTAGCTAAGGGATACTCACAAGTACATGGTATTGACTATAATGAAACCTTTGCAGCAGTGGCAAAGATGGACTCCATAAGGCTAGCTTTAGCCATTGCAGCTTCGAAGCAGTGGGAGGTACATCACATGGATGTAAAGTGTGCTTTCCCAAATGGAGATATCACTGAAGAGATTTACATGCAGCAACCTCAATGGTTTCTTTCTAATCCAGCTTTTGTGTGCAGGTTAAAGAAATCATTGTATGGGCTCAAGCAAGCCCCCAGGGCTTGGTATGCCAAGATTGATGGCTTTCTGCTGTCATTGAGTTTTGTTCGATGCAAGTCTGATCCTAATGTTTATTTGAAGCCGATTCATGGTTCCTTGATGATTATTGTGTTGTATGTGGATTACCTTCTGATTACAGGAAGTTCAAAGAAAGATATTGCCTCCTTGAAGGATGCAATGAACCATGCATTTTTTATGACTGATTTGGGATTGTTGAGCCAATTCTTGGGTCTAGAAATTGCTCAATCCCAACATGGAATCAAAATACATCAGTCCAATTATGCCTTATATTTGCTGAAAAATTTCAACATGAAATATTGCAAGCCAAGCAAGACTCCCTTCCTTTCAGGAGTTAAGCTTGAAGAAGCAGGTTCTTCTCCTACGGTAAATAATACACTGTATAGGCAGTTGATTGAGTGTTTTCTTTATCTTACAAACACTCGACCTGATCTATCTTATGCACTTAGTGTGTCTTCAATATACATGGATCAGCCTCATGATATCCATTGGAGAGCAGCCAAAAGTATCCTTAACTTTGTTCAAGGAACAAGAACTCGTGGGATCTTCTACAAAGCTAAATCTGATCTTGATTTGATTGGGTTTACTGATAGTGATTGGGTAGGTGACAACACATATCAAAAGTCAACATCAGGATATGTGTTCATGCTTATAGAAGGACCAATCAGTTGGTCAAGCAAGAAGCAGAGTGCCATAGCACTCTCATCTACAGAAGCAGAGTACAGAGGAGTTGTAAATGCAACAACTCAATGTTTGTGGTTGCAGGGAATACTTGGAGAATGTGGCTTCGAATCAGAGTTTTCAACTATTATCTACTGTGATAATTAGAGCACCATTTGAATATGAAATGATCCAGTTTAGATATAGCAAACCAAACACATTGAGATCCATATGCACTACATCAGACAGCTTGTGCATGATGGCACCATTCATCTACTCTTTTGTGCATCTTCAGAACAAGTAGTAGACACCTTCACCAAAGTTTTTTGTGAGAAGACATTTAGCAATCTCAAATCACTGTTGGCGATTGCTGATCATGCTGTGAAGCATGATTGATGACAAGATTTTCAAATTTTGTTTTACTGTCCATGTTTAAGGGAGGATTTTCCCACTGGGTTTTTGCCTCTTTCCTTGGTTAAATGGACATGCAGTATGTAAAGGGTGACTAAGCCTTGTTGATAGGCCCTATAATTTTTTGATATTTACTCATAAAGTTAGGCTTAAGGGGGGTCTTAGAATAATCAACCCATAGTTACCTACCTTAGACATTAATTAAATCATTTTTGTCTTATTACCTAGTCTCCTATATTCCACTCTATGCTAGTTTCCTTCTACATGTCATAGAAGTCAACACTTACTAAAAATGAGTCATGGAGCACTTGGGAAACCTCCTAGAAAATATATTTAGCATGTCTTATTTATTCCAAATCCTCCAAAGTGCATATCTTTTTTTTTTGTAAAGCTGCCTGTTTTATTGAGAATTAAGGCAAAAGGGAAAGCTAGACTAGGTGTAGTTGACTTGTTTTTTTCTCACATCATCCTCCATCCTTTTATCCTAATAAAAGTATGTATGAGTAGTCTTTCCATCCCTTATTAGCTTGCCTACTTGAATTTTCCAAATCATGAGCATCCTAGTGGATTTGGAAACTCCTTTATGCACCTATGGGGGATTTGACTAGATTTAGTAAGCCTGCTTTTTGACTATTTCGAATGGCATCCTTATGCATTCGAATATATCATGTAATTATATATTGCAGCAGCCTATTACTTCACAAGGTTGGCTATTTTACACTTATTCAATACAGATTAGTGTTATGCTCCAATTTTAGTCTCCTTTGATGTTAATTTTGCATGTTTGATTAGCAATTTTGTGAGTGTAATTGTTCTATCACTTGGGTTCAATTTCCACACAATTTAACTATTATTTCAATTTGTATTGAAGGAAGTTCTTATTTTTCTCCATTTTTCATATGTAGGTTGAGAGTGGAGATGAAGAACTCTGCAATGTCTATGCTCCCACAAATCATCTCTATATTGGTGACATTTTCCTCATTAACTCTAAATATATCATTCGACCGAACTTGTTTGTTCATGAAGGGATAGGTTGGTAGACATGCATTTCCCTCTCATTATTGTTCATTATGCATGGTGTATATGTTTCCAATGTATATTTCATTATATTTTGGACTTTGTTCCATATATCTAGGGATGATACTTTATCCTCTTCCTTTAACTATCAGAACATGTTCTTGACATGTTGTTTTATGTTGTAGTTGTTCCTAAATAATTTTTCCATTCTAACTTCACTGGGAATATGTGCTGAATTTATATCCTAACTTCACTAGAGACATGAGCCGCGACTTTATATATTGTGCATGTATAGTAATGAGAAGTAATCATAGGAGGAAGGAGAAGATTAATAGTGTGGTATGGTATCCCAATACAGGGATATGATACTAAAATAGTTATACTTGCAATTATTGTAGTCATCACGTAGATAATAACCACAAGCCAAAGAAGGTACACAGGACATGACACTGAAATGACTGGTGATGTTAATATATAGTGAGTGAGGATGCTAACACATCCATCTATATATTTGCACTTCAAATCTAGCTTGTAGATTGGAAAATATTTTGGTGGGGGTCATGCCCAAGTTCAAATCCTATTGGTGACATGTTTGAAGCCATATCTATGTGCATGGTTTTCATAACTTGCTTGATCATATCTTATGAACTTATACAATCTATCCTCCTTTTCCAGTGATTAGATACTCAAAGGAATGTATTGGTATTTTTTTACTATTATAGAGGACTCTATAAGTTAGGTTCTCAAATTCTTAAAGGGTGCTAGCTCAAGGGAAGAGCGTGTGCCTTACAAGCAGGAGGTTGGTGGTTCGATTCCTCCATGCCATAATGATATTGCAATATCAGTTAAAAATGACTAAATTAGTGACAAAAAATGAGAGATAAGTGACCAAATAAAATGACCAAAATTCACATATAAAATGACTAAAAACAACTAAATTAGTGACCAAAATGAGAGATAAATGACAAAAAAAGACCAAAATTCGCATATAAATGACCAAATGACAGTTTTGGTGGCTAATTCTGGTGCAAATTTGGAAGAGAAAATTGGCACATATTTGGAAGTAAAACATGGTGCAAAATGGGATGCTAAAGTGGTAGCACAAATGGATGCAATATTTGATGCTAATTTTGATGCAAATATGGTGGTAATGGGGATGTCATTTAGGAAGAAAAAGAAGACGCTCTCTAGGAAGCAAAATATGAGTTATTTAGGAAGCAAAGTTGGGCGTTATTTTGGAAGCAAAAAAATAGATGCTATTTTGGACGTCATAAAGGATGCTATCTAGGACGCAAAAAAGACGTTTTTTGAGACGCTGCAAGCTTTTTTCCATGACGTGTCCCATTTAGCATCTAGTTTGACCACTCAATGTGAAAACAAAGGGAAACTAATTACAGGATTTGTTGAAGTGGATGGACTAGGTTGAGTTGTTGACTCCTCGATGGACTAAGTTGAGTTATTACATGTAGGATCTATGATGGACTGAATTGAGCTGGTGCATGTTGAATCCCTAATGGACTAGGTTGATTTGTTGACTCCTCAATGGATTGAGTTGAGTTATTACATGTAGGCTCTCCGATGGACTGGATTGAGTTGGTGCATGTTGACTCCCCTATGGACTAGGTATAGTTTTTTACACTTCTTGATGGAATGAGATTGTGTTGGAAGACCTTCCTTATGATATAGAGATGTTTGAGATAGTTGTGATACTCAAATGATATCCAAATATGTGTCAGAATGATGATGTCTCCCTGGCTAAGAGGGAGTGTTGATGTAGTAGTTGCGTGAGGAATCGTCACCAAGTCGGCTCGAGAAGTAACATGAGAATGACACTTATTATGCCACCAAAAGAGAAGTTATCCCATGGCAAAGAATACAAGTCGACCCCACTCCAAAAGCAAAAATTTCAACATGAAAAAGTATAAATAGAAGGTTCCTTCCTCATTCTTCACAAAGCAAATTAGATCCACTCAAGAGAGAAGTTCGCCACAATAGCAAGGAAGGATCTTTTATGGGGTTCGCTATATTTGGAGGAGTTTCTCCTTTGTTATTTGGGTTTATATTTAGCTTTATATAATTGATATGTATCTAGATGTATGTTGTACTTTGAATTGAGCTCTCTATTATAAGGTTTCTAGTTTTTGTCCCTTGTGGTTTCCTAGGTCAAATTATTATGTCTATTGTTTATGTGCTTGTTAATTCTTTTAGTGATCCTACTATATATTATGTTGCATATAATATTGAAATTATATTGCTATATTTAAATCTGACAAGTAGCAAGATTCCAAGCTATTGTATGTTATTGGAGAACCTCCTACAACTAATTCATGGCTTTTTAAGCATCCAAAAGTAGCGTAACTCAGTGGGTAATGGTTCCTAGCTTGCCCAACCTCTATGCTCACCTACAACCATCTATTTTCCCTTCAAATTTGCAGCTCTGTCTCTAAATTCTAATTTATGGGTTAAACACAGTCTAGTAATGATCATGAATAGCACTCGAAAAACCTTATGTGGTGTAGAAAACATACATGAGAGAATTATAGATTGAGTGTTGACTCCAAGGGAAATGAGGTAAGGGTGAAAAGACAACCGACATGGATTTTGACCATAAAAGAAAAGGACTGCTAACAACTGACATACCTATGTTATATAAAAAATATAACATAATACATAAATATATATTAAATATCAATATTAATATGAAGAGAATTAGAGGGGAGGCTCTGCAGCAAAGATGCGAAGAACCGAGGTGAACAAGTGAGGATGAAGATAGCTCACTTTTTTATGTTTTAGGGAATTGATTGAGTACCACATGTCATATGAATATGAAACAGATAGTCTTGACTATTCGAAACACCCATGGATAGACTTCATTTTCACTGTTTCATTCAGAACAATCGTGGAAGAAGCTATAGCTCAACCGGTAATGTTTCCAACTAGAATTAATGGTGCAGAAATGGAAATGAGATAGAGGAGCAGTTAATGAAACCAAAATTTTCCAACATCTCACTTTCTCCGGCAACAGTTTTTGGCATAGAAACAGATGTCAGAAACCCCACTTTATTTCCATCTCGAGACTCTGTGGAAGGGTTTTTTTACCATAAACACAGGTTTTTCACCATATTCCATAGTAAACGATGGTAACTTATTACCTCAGGACCTAGACGTCGACCTGCTTAGATAAACCCTAACAGAACTAGGGGTCTTGCTGGATGAAGGCTAGATGTCACCACTTCCCATAGCATCAGCTCCTCTCTCTACGGTCAAAGGTGCAATTGTTGAAGGGTTTGTAAACTCTCTATTAGAATCTACAAATCCCATAGAAACCCTACTAGGATCCAACACAGAAACTAGCCTTTCGAAGAACTCCTCCAAGGATGAAGAGGGAGGTAGGCGTATTCCTAGGAAAAAGAAACAAAATAATTATTTGTCTCCTAATGGTGGAAACCTAAATTTGGTTTACGGAGTCAACGTAGCCATAGAGGAAGTCGAAGATATGGTGAATCGAGCGATAGTTGGGAAAATCAGAGGGAGAAACCCTAACATCAAGGAAATGAATGAATAGGTGTGCTCAAGCTGGATAGAACACTTAACATCGGAGGTTGTGGTCAGTGGTTTGTCAAAAGGTTGGTACAGTTTTACCTCGTGCAGTAAAGAGGAAGTGGAGCAAATTTTGAGTTGGAACTGGTTCTTTGGCATGATACCCATTCTCCTGAAGAGATGGACCCCTTTGTTTGATGATGAGTGCGAGCGAATGGACAGAATTCTCATCTAGGTGCATCTTCCAGGTCTCCCATTGGAGTTCTGGAACCCAACCTCCCTGAAAGACCTAGGCAACACCATTGGGACCTTTCTAGAAGTAGACCTCTCCTTTGTGCAGACACAGAGAAGAGCAGTGGCACGAATTTTAGTTTCAATGAACATTAGAATATATCTTAGGGAGCATCTCAATCTCATCTAGGGGAATATAGCATAGCGACAAATATTGGATTATGAGGGTTTACCTTTTAGGTGCCACAAGTGACACAAAGTGGGGCATCTAGTGTGAAAATACCCTATTGGTACCTTTGCAGCTACTGCCCAAAAAAGAAGGCACCCAATGGAAGCTGCATCTCAGGACAAGGGGGAAAAAGCATCAACTATGGGGGATTCTACATCTGAACCAACACGACCACAATAGTCTCAACATGATTAATGATCAAGAAGGCCTGGGGCCTGAAGGGGACAACCAATAGTTTTTGGGTATGTCTTCTATTACTTCTTTGAAAGAACAATTAATCTCATTAAATTTAAATAAAATTACCCCCACATCTCCACCCTCTCTTAACATAGTTCAACCCCTTACCCCACAGGATAAACCTACCACCCCTACCCCACCATCGTCTCTATCCCCTCTTCACTCACAGGTCTCCCCCTCCCCCTTGGTCCACTCCCCTATTCCAGAACCCCTACCTATAATTTCTCGTCCCTCTGAACCTACCTCCCCAATTAGGTTTCATCTGCATTCAAGAGATATCCTTGCTCGAGCTCTCCCTTCATATAATCTTTTGGGCTTAGGATCAAACCCTATTCTTCCAATCAGAGGGAAAGGATGAGGCAGACCCTCTTTCCTCTCTTTTGCACAGTAAAAAGCACTCTGAGATCAAGAAAACGACAAGGAGAAAACTCTCTTTGGGGCACTTAGAGTAGTGCAAGCCCCTGAGGGGGCTTCCAAATGAAAATCCTCTCTCTCAACTGTAGGGGTCTAGAAAGTACCTGAAAAAAACTTTCCCTAAAAAGGATGGTACTGGTTCAAAAGCCAAATATCATCCTTCTGCAGGAAACCCTAGTTTTGGAAGCAAAGGTTTCTTCATGGTTATCCTCCCTTTTAACAAATTTTTCTTTTCTATCCCAGAGCGCAAAAGGCCACTCAGGAGGGTTAGAAATAGGATGGAATCCCTTCATTATGCGTTGTGTAAACTCATGGGGGACCTATTTTGGAATGGGGATGGAACTTTTCTGGGAAGAGGCAAATTTACAGCTAAACCTTATAAACATCTATGGATCTTACAATGAAAGAGTCCCCTTTTGGGATTCAGTAAGAGCCTCCCAGTTCCTCAAAAAAGAGAATGTGGTTATAGGAGGAAATCTCAATTTTAATCTGGGAGTCCATGATATTTGGGGACCAAATACAGTATCAGATCCTTTGGCTGCATTTTTCAAAACTCTACTCCAGAACCTTAAATTGGTAGATTTGGACCCTTAAAATATTAAGCTAACTTGGTCAAAGAGAAGAGTTGGGGACAACCGAGTAGCAAAAAGGTTAGACAGGTTTCTGTTGAGTGAAATCCTACTCAAAAAGGATTTTTGAACTTAAACACTGGATTGACTCAGGTGCTGAGTCAGACCACCAGCCTATTTGTCTAGAAATTATGAAAAATCCCCAGAAACCCCCTATCCTCTTAAAATTTTGTGTAGCATGGATAAAACACGAGGAGGTTCTCAGACTCATCAATTCCAACTGGATCCCATATTGGGTAGAAGATGGCACACATGTTGTAATTCACTTTGTGCAAAATATGTCTCGGGCAAAACATTTGCTCAAGGAATGGGCAAAAACCAAAACTCTCCAAGATGATTAGGCCCTCTTTCAAATTGAGGTAGACTTGGCTGAAATTCACAATTCAGAAGGAGGTGGCCTCACAACCCAGGAGGAAAAAGAAAAAATGATCTAGTTAGAATCAAATAAAAGAAAGATGCTAAAGGAAAAAGAGGATATTTTGAGGCTCAAAAGCAGAGCCATTTGGATGAATTGTGGGGATGACAATACAAAGTTATTCTAGTTTTTTTCCAAGGGAAGAAAACAACAAAACACTATTTGGGAGCTAAGAAATTTAGCTGATGAGCCAGTCACAAATTTCAAAGGAATGGCGGATATAGGCAAAACCTATTTTTAAAACCTTTTTAAAGCTGATCAACAGGCCACCATAGAAGAATTTATGCATACAACCCATTTTTTCCCAGAAAGTATCTTAGAAGAGGACAATGCAGAATTGATGAAAGAATTTTTGGAGGAGGAGTTGAAAAACATCCTTCACAGCTTCCAAAAAGACAAAATCCTAGGACTGGATGGGTGGACCATTGAATTCTTTTTGGTAGCTTATGATACAATTGGCCGTAACTTCCTTCAGTTGGTAGAATAATCCCGAGAAAATGGCCTGGTTCAACCACCTCTCAACACAACTTTCTTGGCCCTCATCCCTAGAAAAGAGAACCCAGTCAATCTAGAGGATTTCAAGCCCATATCCCTCTGCAACATTACATACAAGGTGATAGAAAAGGTGATAGCACAGACATTTAAGAAGGATCTCTCTAAAATCATCTCCCATGAACAATTTGGATTCCTGGAGGACAGACAGATTCATGAGGAAGTATATGTGGAAGGAAGGAATGCATTCAACAAAGATTAAGAAGCTAAAAGGAGTAATCCTAAAAATTGATCTTTCAAAATCCTTTGACAAAGCTAATTGGATTTACTTGAGGCTCTTGCTCACTCACCTTGGATTTCACTATTCTTTCATAAAATGGATTTTTTCTTGTATATCCATAGCTTCATTTGCAGTCCTTATTAACTGGTCAGCTTCAGCCTTCTTCCCCTCCAAGAGGGGTCTCAGACAGGGATGCCCCCTCTCTCCACTTCTCTTCTTACTAATCTCAGAAGGCCTCAACAGAGCCTTATTGGATGCAAAGAGAAGGGGGAAGGGGTCAAATTGAAGGGATAAGGATATAAAATCAGCTCAATATCACTCACCTTCTTTTTGTGGATGACATCCTTCTCTTCTGCAAAGGTGCCATTCGAGAAGCAGAAAATATTTCAAAAATTTTGAAGACTTTATGTAAGGCCATAGGAATGATTCTAAGTGAGTAGAAGTCCATCCTCACTAGTTTTAATTTGGAAGAAGCCACTGAGAGATTCTTCTTAGAACTTTTCCCCTTTGCAGTCACTCCGTTGGATGGTGGGATAAAATACCTAGGTTTTAGGCTTAAGCCAAATTGCTATAAAAAAGAAGACTGAAGTTGGTTGATAGAAAAACTGGAGAAGAGGATAAACAATGGGTGCAATAGATGGAATTCCAGAGCAGGAAGACTAGTTCCGGTAAAATCAGTGCTGGATTCCATCTTGGTCTACTAGATGTCTCTTGTCTGGATCCCAAAATCTATATTGGAGAAAACCAGGAAAATCTGTGCAAACTTCCTCTGGTCTGGGAGGAAAGAACAACTGGTTCTTCCTTGGGTAAAATGGGACCAGATAGCCCGGCCAAAAGATATGGGGGGATGGGGGATAAAGAATATCAATCTCTTTTCCAAGGAACTGGTAGCTAAAGCAGGATGGAGGCTCCTTACAACCACAATCCTGTGGAAAAAGGTGGTTTACCACAAATACATAAGTCCAGTGCCCCTGTGGGACTGGATCAGAAACTCAGTCAACATCACTCCTGGAAAAAGGCTCAATAATTTGGAAGGAAATTTGTGATGCTTTCCCTTTAATTTGAAGTGGTCTCTCTTGAAAAGTGGGAAATGGAACTAATGTAAGGATAGGAGCTGATCCTTTTCCAAACAGTCAGCTCAACCATCTACTACCCCCTCAGCTTGTTCAATTTTTGTAGGAAAATGGTCTTTTCCACTTAAATCAAATTGTCGACCCAGTGGCCACAACATTTGGCAGCAAGTTTGGTTAGGATACCAAGAACTTGACATACCCCCTTAGTGGAATCTAGATTGGAATAGATATATTTCAGCTCTTAGATGAGTTCATATCAGACTCATAGATAAGGAGGACGAGCTAGTATAGGAACATGCTGCACACGGAGTGTACACACCAAAAACGAGGTATACACAGTTGTGCATGGTCTCTTTTCCAATTGAGACCAAATGGTGGTAGGCTGGAATTTGGAAGCTTAAATGCCCCTTGAAGGAAAAAATTTTCATGTGGTGCACTCTGGACAAAAAAACCCTGATTGGGACAGAATGAAGAAAAGATCTTTAGAAGGCCCAGGATGGTGTTCATTATGCAAAAACGATGAGGAAATAGTTAACCATCGCTTTCTAAACTGCCCTTTTTCAACCCAGGTTTGGCAACACTCACAAGAAAGGCAAATCAGAGGTTTTCCTGGTTCAGGCACTCTCTAGAGGAGGCATGGAAGACTTGGCTTAAAACTCCGCAATTAGCTCACTTAAAAGCTCTTCCCCTCATTCACATTTGAGGGGTCTAGATCACCTAAAATCATTCAATATTCCAAAACAAATAATCCTCACCAGAAGCTATTGCTTCTAAAGGTTTAGATATCCTCTCTTTCTTTCCTCAAACTAAGGATGCTCCCTCAGTCAGAATAATCTCAGCAGAATAGATATACTACACCTTTCCCTAGGAATTTTTTTATGGAGTTTCACAAAACCTTGCCTATGGGGGGGATGTTCTTCACCTATCTCAACAACACTTTTTTCATTTTCAAATGGGCCTAGGAGAAGGCACAAACAACTTTGTAGAACTCTTATCTCTTAAATTACTTCTTCAGTTTGCATTAGAAAAGGGGTGCAGACACCTTCAGATTTTTGGCGACTCACTTATCATTATCAATTGGGTGAATAAAGTATAACAATGTAGAACTCTTGCACTCAACACACTCTTTGAAGAATTAAATAGACTCTGGAAATATTTTGACCACATTTCATGCTGCCATGTCTACAAGGAGTGGAATACAGTAGCATACCGGCTCTTGAAAGTTGGTGTGGCGATGGATTTTGGTACTTGGAATTTTTTGAACACAAGGATGGGGAATTCTATGAATTTTATCATAGACCCTTTGCAGAAGCCCCTCTTACAAATCTGAATGCATGAACTCGGGATTTTTTTACCTCCTTTTATTTCTATGGACATATACATGCTAAAATTTTCATCAGGGGCTTCAGGCCTAGACTCATTTTTGAGAAACTGTATGTTTTCCCACCACGGGTTGTTATGATAGCAGTTACAGTATGCACTTGCTGGTTTTATTTTTGACAAATATCTCGTTGTTGAGATGCTCCTACACAGATGGTTCCTTATGGAATGGTTATAGTTTCAGTTATTTGGATGTATATACATCAGTATGTGAAAGCATACAAACCATTGTATAGATGACCATTTTGGTATATAATAAAGTTTTCAACTTTTTTTCCTATGGAAAAAAATTATTAATATTAATATATATTAATAATTAATAATGATTAATTAGTTAATTAGAAAAAAAGTATAAAATACAATAAAAACAAAGAACTAAATCCCTTATATAAATACCTACTAATGTAAATGTAAATCATATATCTTATCTCATACTTTTATACATATATTCTTTTGTCCAAATGGATTTTTATATACTATTACAAATATTTTGGTAGTATGTGTGTGAGTGAACTTTTGTTCGGCTCATTTGGTATCAGATCCAAACTGATTTTGGCTTGTGGCCAAAATTGTCAAGGTAAAAAATAAAATAAAAACAAAGAACTAAAAGAAGTAAAGAGAAAATAAAATATAGAAACTGCACATGGTTTCTTTTCCAAGANAGCCCGCACGGGTGTGGCTCATTGGTGGTTCAGTTGTTATGAAGTCACATTTGTAAATGGAGGTCACGAGTTCAAATCAAACTTGGATTTACCCATGTCCCATGCTTGCGGGGTGTGTGGTGCACCTAGGGGTATAGTGGTAGAGGGATTGGATCCTTGGACCTTGTGTCACGCAAGTACCAGCCCAGTCTCCAGTTGTCGATTCCCTTAGCAATATATATATATTACATATATATATATATTTATATATATTATTGAAATAATAATTATTTTTGGAAAAGGAAAAATGTTATTTAACCTAAGAAGAAGAAGAAGAAGAAGTAGTCAGAGGAAGAATATTCGAAGAATTCAAAGTCAATTGAAGGCTCGTCAAAGAATTCAAAATCAAAAGAACGACTATCTATCATCGAAGACCATGGAAGCCAAATTAGGGCGTTATCAAAGAGACATGGTGAATTTGAGACATGAATACAAATTTGGAAATAAGGATTACAATACATGAGACTCAAAAGGATTTCAAAGAATAACAAATTTCCGACCAAAAAAATTATATAGAAAAATTGTTAGCGAAAATTGAGGAATTAAAAGACGAAAAGGATTTCAATCAGAGATTAAAAAATTAGGATATAAAGAAACAGTTAAATGAGTATAAAGAAGAAATAATACGTTTGAAAAAAATTGTTAATGACAAGGATGAAGAACTGATGCAATTATGAAAGAAATTAAAAGATCAAGAATCAGAAGTTGTCCAGTGTCGACAACAAATAAAATTTATTCAACAACAAAATGACGACTCTAAAAAGGCACACAAGTTGGAGATCACAAAAAGTAATAATACATTATCCAATCATTCTGAATAAATTTCCAGATTAAAGAACCATAATAAGACGTTAGTCATGGGAATTAAGAAGTTGAAAAATAGTCAGAAGGAAGAACAATCTACATAAGACATTGAAGGAAAACTTCTAGACAAGCAAGAAGAAAATAGTTGCATCAGAAATCATAATAAATATCTTAAGGAACAATTTAAGAAGTCTGAAGATGATAGAAAGTCACAAGTAGAATTGATTAAGAAGTTTCAAAGTGACAACATGTAGTTATAAAACAAGTTGGAAAATATATAGAACGAAACATTAAAACCTCAAGGGATGAAAATACAACTTACAGTTCAGATCAATGCTCAAAATATGACGCTCATGAAAGAAAATGGCATTGTGAAAATTCTCTATCAACACCCCAGTCACAAAAACTAATATCTTAAAAAGGGGGAACTATCAAAAGATAATGGTACTAATGTGATCAAATATCATGACGTCAGATCAGTAGGGAATCCCAACAGTCAGCAACAACTCAATTTGGGATGGATTGATATGTCAAGATATCGAAAGTTATTCTCTACACTTAGAAGTCTGTATCGACATGTTTCGTCAGTTGCGGCATAACAATGAATGATGCGACAACATTATAAGGATTTGAGGACAAATCCTTTATAAGAGAGAGGCAATGTTATATAAAAAATATAACGTAATGTATAAAATATAAATATATGAGTATATAAATATTAAATATCAATATTAGTTATTAATTATTAATTATTAATTATTAATATATATTAATAATTAATAATGATTAATTAGTTAATTAGAAAAAAGTAAAAATATGTACCCTTTCATCTAGAAAGACACGATAAGTCTTATATAAATCCATACAATGTAAATGTAAATCATATATCTTATCTCATACTTGTATACATATATTCTTCTATCCAAATGGAGTTTTATATACTATTAAAAATATTTTGGTAGTATGTGTGTGAGCGTACTTTTGGTCAGCTTATACTTGTTTACCCAATCCTCGGATAAAAAAATACCACTACGTGCAGCCTCAAATGGTGTGTCCTCAAATATCTCTCCCATAGCCAGATCCTCCTCATGGTGCTTCCTCATATTAACAAGTTCTTGGAAAATCTTTTATTCATCTTTGTTCTTCATAAGCACCTTCAAATCTCAATTTTTCCCATGATCCATCATCATATGAGGATCCTCCACAAAAATACAAATGTAATCAGCCATATGAATCTGATTTGTAATGGTGTTGGAGGAAAATTGTGTCCCTCCCAACTCCATACAAATTTGTTCTTCAAATTGGAAGGCAATGGACATATAACAAACAAAACTCTTACCTTGTTTTGTCCTCAACACCATTATAGAATCAACTACAAGCTTATTCATCCAATATATGGATGCATGTGCAATGAGAGTACCAAATTTTTGCCTTGGATATATCTGTTTTTGATCACATACCATGGAAACGAATCCAAGATAGAGACAAGGAACATCTCCACTCCCATGCTACTCCAACTTCACTCTAGTCCCCCATAAAGGAAACTCATAATAATATTTGAGTAAAACACTCTCCACATATAGTAACCCATTCAAACAATTCAATCATGCCTCCTATGTGCTGTTATGTGTATTAGAAGTTTCATATGGCATCCATAGGAATCTTTGCTGCACCTCACAAAACTGCATGATAAATGAAACCATTGAGAACCATTTATCTTTCCATTGGATTCCAAGACCCTAAGTCTAAATTGGAAGTGGATCATTCCAAATACTTGTTGAAACCTCTAATAATATTTCCAATGAGAAAATAAACTCCCTTTGTGAATGCATGTCATGTGATCTATCATCTTGAATCAAATGGAACCTCTAAGCCCCATCATTCATATTGAATGCATCAAATATCATCTATGGAAATTTTTGCTACTTCTCATCAAACTAGAATGAAAATAATGCATCAATAAACTTCCTATCATAGCAAGAAAATCTCTTTCCTTCTCTATATCTCAACTTTGTCATGCATCCATCCATGCAATGCATAGATGGTTGTTTCGAGTAGAGTGAATGAGACTACCTCCTCCAAAATCATGTTCCCCTTTAATGTATGAATCCCATAACCCTCTTGTCACCAAGTGACCAAGCTAGCACTTGGAAAACCTTCTCCATCAAAATATCTTCTTCATTCAAATTTAATTCATATTGATTTCCTTGTTTACATTGCGGCTCATGGAATAATGTTGTAGTTAGTCTTCTTTAAAGGAAAGAAGGACTAGTGCATCCTTGTATCTCCATCTCCACTATGTACTCACCTATCCAAACCATGGACAAATGAGTACCTTTTATTTTATATATTAATGGTATGTCTTCTCGAATGTACTTCTACAACACGACAAGTGTTTGGCCAATATATTCTATGACATCTCTCTTCACTAACACTTGAAAATCAGAACTTTCCTCATGTTCATCATCCACATGAAGTTCCTCCATCATACCCAAAGCATTTCCTTCGATGCAATATGAAAGGTGTGGTACATTCAACTCCTTTTGAAGTAGATATATTTTCAACTTCGAATATTGAATATCCTTTTGGGTGCTCTCCAAAGAAACATAAGAAAACTCCAATTCACTACCAAGCCTTTCTAATTCATATTCCTCTCTTTTGAGTGCATTATGGTATATTTTTATCACCTCTAGAAAATTATTCCTATATGAGAGAGTTCATGTATCTTTCTTTAATCTTGGGCATTGCTTCTTTGAGAGTTTTGAAATATCCCAAGAAATATTCTACTTCCAATCTTTCTTCTGAATATCTCCAATAACATCTTGACACTAATGAATTGACATAAAAAAAAATTCCTTGGATTCTCAAAGCTTCTCTTCACCCTCCTTTAGTGATCCACCCAAATGGTGTGTCTCACAAAGAGTATCCTTCACACGATGGTATTCTTCCAAAGGATGAAACCTTGGTATATCCTCTTCATCCTCCCCATGAATATAACTTATAAAAGCATGATATTCTTCTTTGAGTTCCCCTAAATTTCCCAAATCTAATCTAGATGATCCATTCTCTTCCAAACCCTCATGTGGCTGAGAAGAGTCTAGCATTTCGGTCTCAACATCCTCTTCTTCTTATTATTAAATGCTTTGATAGGTGGAACAACTTGGTTCCTCTATTTATGATATATTTCTCTTTTATGATTCGTTATATGAATTCTTATTCCAAGATCTATACTAGAGATATTATTTTAAATAAAGGTTTTCACAAATCTCCATTCTCAAAGCTTGATACTCTTGGTATCATGCTTCGATGTCTTCAAATGTAATAGGCATGGTTGCATTTTATTATTTCAATTAATAATCACAATGCACAAGTATAGAGGACCATGATACGATACCACTATGGTATTCCCAGTCTCGAAATTATAGATACCAACTCAAACTCCCAAGCACGAAGTGAAGGATTTGAAACTAGGTGCAATTCCTAGCTTTTGCATTCCAAAAAAATGCATGTTTCCAAATGGAATTGGAAGCTTATGAATTTTGGGTTTGAAAGTTATGAAGGGTTATATGACACTTCATAATGCTCCCTTAACCCCCTATATGAATCCTACATTGACATAGGCACATTTTTGGGGTGCATCACTCCCAGGAACAACCAAGAAGGATTGAGGAACAAAACCCAGGTTTTATGTAGAAATCCAACATCTTTTGGCACACTCATGATGTAGCTGGTTTGAAAATAAGTGCCAAACTACAACAAGGTTCACTTGGTATATAGTTACATAATTTTTATTGCACTTAGGAGTGATCTAGAGGTGGTTAGAGAATTGGGACATCACAACTAGGTAATTTCCAACTCAACCCAAACGTTTCCTAAGAAATACTAATTTCATATATAAAGGTAGGGTATGGTCCAATTTTTTGTTACCTTCCTTTACCAACTTACATAATCGAATTTAAATCTCTAAAACTCAAGATATATCTTAAATAATAAAGACCAGCCNTAAAGGTAGGGTATGGTCCAATTTTTTGTTACCTTCCTTTACCAACTTACATAATCGAATTTAAATCTCTAAAACTCAAGATATATCTTAAATAATAAAGCCCAGCCATATTTGCTATGATAACCAACTAGTAGTTTTTCAAGCATACCTAAAACATACCCCATGATCAATAAATATGAAACCAATGCTGTGAATGGGATCTATGGTGTCCCACCTACCTATATCAGTTTACATAATCCAAATTGGAGATAAGGAAAGATTGATATGCTTCAAGTACCGACAGCTAGTCATAACAATCATTATATTAGACATAAGCATAATAATTCATGGAAACAAGCAAATTGCATAACATAGAAATACTATGTTATTATTAATGGTAGATATGTAATTGTACAGAGAGCTTCAGGACATGAAAAAAATAAGATTACATAGACTTCAAATATTAGGGGCACATCTCCCATGCATTTGAGAAGCAATGCTTTCTCAATTATAATAATATTACATCAATCAAGATAACCCCCCAAAAAATATATATATATTTTTATGCTTTCTCCTTGACCTCCAAAACCATGGGACCAAATAAACCATGTACAAAACCATGGGGAGTAACCTAACCCTTGATTTATTCCACATTGGCCACATTCAATGTACCACTTGACCTCTTCTTCATGTAATTCTCACTCTAACAACCTCTTATACCATTTCCTATCCTACATTTACCATTTACACAAACCAAGATTCCCTCCTAACCACTTTTGACCTCTTCTCTCCCTTCAAATTTGAATTTGGTCCTTATGTTTGAATTTGGGTTCATTAGTTTCCTTATTTTAAGGAAACACTTGCATTAGGTGGTTGTCATCATTAATTTCCCACTTGAGTGCCCCTTTGACTTGATCAACATTTAATACACCTTCCTTATTCATAATTTGGCCCCCATTCACTCCTTGGACCAACTTTTACATCAATTTAAATCATTTTCCTTAGGAATTTTACCACATTTTAATACAAAGGCAAAATTTGGATAAATCTTAATTCCCAAATAAATTTAACTATCCATTTAAAATTTGGATTATGAATTTCCTCTTTCACATTGGTTATGATTTTATATTCCATTTGAAAGACTCATCAACCTTAGGATACATAGCTCAAATGTAAAATCAACATTGCCCACCATCTCCTTCAAACTCCTACCGTGGTCCTTTAGCTTAGGCTTGACAACTTTCATGACCATGACTAAATGACTTATGCCTTTGTCATACTTATCCAAGTTTGGAGTCATTACGGGAAACATTGATGTTTCCTAAAATTAATGTTAGTAATAATAATAATATTACCATTAACATTGATGATTTTTTTATAAGTAGGATCGTATTTCCTTTTGGAAAATAAGTACATATATTTACAGACTTCTAGATCTTGGCTTACCACCAATGGTGATTGGGTCATGCTCAAACCTTTTTCAAATTATGGGTAAATTAAAACCGTATTTTCTTTTACGAAATTCCATCCTTATTGTATGCCAAAAAATTGAAACTTTACTATGTAAGCTGAGATAGAGAGCATGATAGACATACACACAACTTATACTATAAACAAGAGAAAATATTGCAAAACTACAGAGAAAAAATAGCGTGTCAAAGAGGCGTATTGGGCAAGGTGAGAATCCACTTCTCTAGAAGGGGCATTCCATTGTCATGTAATTTGGTAGCATAATTCAAGAACTATACTAAACCTTGTGTTTGAGCTGCTTGATCTAGAATTCAGGTCAGCAACCTCACTTTGAATATTGAAGATGGGATCCTCATGTTTTTCCATCCATTGGATGCCCTTCATATTTTCTATTTGTTTCTTTTCCATTAGTTGCAAATTTGGGTTGTGAGGTGGAGGGTGATTATCCTTATTTTTAGTTTCATCCCCAGAATGTGGATTTTCCGAGGAGTGAACTTGACAAAAAATGTGGGGACTTACAATGCCCATTTAATGAGCACAATATTCCTCCCAAACAATTTGACACCCCCATAGGATATTTTCATTCATGTTAGAACTCTTTGATGTATTTCCATCTTGAGCAGTATCACCACCCTGCAAAACAACCATACCTTTCTTGGATTGGTCATTTGACTAAGACGTGATTTTTTTACGAGAATCTTCTTTTCCAAACAATGGTTTAACGTCCCCAATTTGTTGATTAAAATTGACATTGTTGTCAACATAAGATCATAAGGCAACATTGATGAAATAGTCCAAAAATATTGATCCAAAATAGCAAAGTTGGATAAGCATAGTAGGAAGCATTATAATGCTAAGTTTCTATGAAGTGAGGATTTGGATGACCAATATAATAAGAGAGAGAAAGATCAATGGTCTAGAATAGTTTCTGCAATGCCAAGGTGTAAGATTGTCAAAGCTACGCAGAGACTATTGTGGAACAAATTTATGGAAGTCATTTTTGAGAATTTATGAAAAGCAGTCCCGCAATCCGCAATTGCGAAGGAATTTTTGTAGGAGACGAATTGCAGAAGAAATTTTGAAAAAGTTGAAACGCATGCCCGCAACCCACAATTGTGGAAGGAAGGAGTTCTCGTAGATTGCAGAAAAGAACATTGTGGAAGGATAATTGTGGAAAGATAAATGTGGAAAGGTTGTTGCGAAAAGGTAATTGTGGAAGCATAAATATGGTTGGAATAAATATAATCGTGCATAGTATATTGATGGTCGGATCATGCTCATTTCCATATTAACAATCGAGGAGGATTCTAATGCGTAAAAATACGTGGAAGATAGTGGCAAGATCGGTCCGTAGAATTTGAAAGTAATCGACGTGCCATAATCTCTCATCAAAGGATGAGAACGATCACCAAGAAGATCAATAGTCGTAAGCTAATCCAATATGTGAAGGAGAATAATTTGGCAAAACAACTAAAATTAGAGATAATTTAATTTTAGTTAACTCTGCAAAATCTAAGTTCTATTAAAACTGGACTTAATGATGAAGATCAACATTTGATAAAGGACCCGAAGAATTCCCACAACACTTCAATGAAAATACACGATAATTCAAGTAAATATATCATGATATTTATGCATAATTCAAACCTGGAGGGAAAGTGCCTCAACAGTCTATATCATAGCAGTAGCTAGAAGAGGCAGTGACCAGTGACATGAAGAATTATCTATGACAAAGTTTAAGAAAAAAAGGATATAGAAGATTGATAAAACAAAAGAGGGTGGTAGGGTGGTGCTAGGACAGGTAGCAAGCTTGCAGGGGGTTGTAGCCTCCTTCCAGTAGTGGTTGGAGAACATGGTGTTCATGAATCCTTGTCTGTGGTAGAAGGAAGAAAACCTAGGGTGTTGTAGCATTCCTGTCTGTAGCAGTAGGAAAAAATTATGGGGTATTGATGCATCCTTTCTGTAGCAGCAAATAAACAATTTTGTAAAATTCATATTATTATTAATGAATTTGAATTGGTGGTNTTGGATAAGCCAACAATTGGTATCAGAGAAAGAACCTTCACTATAGTTTAATCACTGAAAAGGAAAATCCTATTAAAAACCACTATGGATCAACAAGAAGGGTTAGCCGCCAACATACCTCCATGATTTACAAGATATAATTATGCATATTGGAGTGTAAGAATGAAGTGCCATATAATGTCTCTTGGATACAAAGTCTAGAGGTCTGTTGAAGAAAAGAATAAAACATCGAATAAACTAGATCAATATGAAGACAATGCTAAATCCCTGAATGCAATATTGAGTGGGTTAAAAAATTTAGTGTTTATGAAAGTCATGCAATGCAAGATAGCCAAACATGCCTGGGAAAAATTAAAAACTGTCTATGAAGGAGTGTCCAAAGTCAAGCAATCCAAACTTCAGACATACAAAGGACAGTTTGAAAGTCTAAAAATGAAAGAGGAAGAAAATATTGCAGAATATCTTTTAAGAATAGATGAAATCGTCAATGTTATTAGAGGACTTGGAGGATAAATAAAGGAGAGAGAAGTCATCCGCAAAGTACTAAGAACCCTTCCCATGAAGTATGACTCAAAAGTATCTACTCTAGAAGAACAAGATGATCTTGACCTCATGAAATTAGATGAACTGCATGGGATCTTCATTTCATATGAGATGAGAATAGGGAAAAATGAACCTTCAAGAAAAGAAGAAACATTTAATGTCTCAAAAGAACCAAAGAAGTCTGAAACCCCATCTAAGAATCACTCATAAAATTCAGATGATGAAGAAGATTTGTTCATCAAGAAACTTGAGAGAGGTACTGTCAAGTACAAAGGAAAGCTACCTCTAAAGTGTTTTAATTGTGGAAAAATTATACACTTTGGTTCAAAATTTCCCTATCCTAAACAAGATGATAATGATGAAAGAGAAGCCTCAAAGAAGTTCAAAAATGGAAAGACATGAAACAAGAAGTTTCAAACTAGAAGAAGAAGATCATTTACACCATGGAATATAGTGAAGATGAAGACACAAGTGGAGATAAGGAAACTTAAATTCTATTCATGGGAATAGAAAATCAAGCTCAAGATGGTGAATCGTATGAGGAAGGAGAAGTAGAACTAAAGCTAAACTCATTAGTGATCTTGAAGAACTTGAAAAATGCAGAAAAACAAACAAACAGACAAACCAAATCATTAGTCACTTGAAGACTCAGCTTCAAGAGACCAAGAATATTGAAGAATACCTATATTTGCAGCTCAAAAAGAGAATACAAGAATTTGAAAGGCTTGAAGAAAATATTATGCACCTTAGAAATATTTTTGATGAAGAGTTTATTAAGTCAAAATTTGAAAACAATTGAAAGACTCAAGATGTCATATTGAGTAGCCAAAGACCATCAAGAGATAAATCTGGATTAGAATATGACAAAGAAAAGAAGCCAGAATGTTCCTCCCTCACAAACCAAGGTAGAAATAAAAGAATCTATGTTGCTGAACTGAATAGCCCAATTCAAAAGGAATAAATCAAGAAATATGATCCATCCCCTCATGAAAAATATAGAACTAATGTGATTCCTAGAAGACCAATGACAAGTAGATACAATAGATATTTTTTGGGCATTTCTAACTGTAATAATTTTGTTCATAAAGCCCTAAATTTTAGAGCATATGGAAAGTTTTGTGACTATAAGAAGAATGAATCTAGTAACAAAACAAAAGTAAGAAACCATAAAAATTTTTCACCCCTTATAATATATGACATAGAGAGTTACAAATGCAATAACCATGGACATATAGAAAGAGATTGTAAACTAATGACTCCCATAGAGAAGGCTGCTGCAAAATAGTTTCAAGATAAAAAATAGAGAAAGGACTGTAAGAAAAATAAAGAAGAGGAGAAATCCATGATTTCTCTATGTGTGACAGAAAATCAGAATCTATGGCATATTGATAGTGGATGTTCAAAGCATATGACAGGAGACCCAAGCATGTTCATAAGCCTAAGAAAAGATAATTATAAGGGAAAAGTCACTTTTGGAGATAATATGTCTTCCAAAATAATTGGCAAAGATACAACTTCTATCAATAACAAGATCAAAGCTGAAAATGTGTTTCTAGTGGAATACCTAAAGCCTAATCTCCTTAGTGTAAGTAAAACATGTGATTAAGGGCACATCTGCACTTTTGACTCTGAGAAATGTGAAATTAGAAAAAAAGATTTAGGAAGACTTGTTGGGACTATTGTAAGGAATTCAAGTAATGTATACATACTAGAAAATGAAGAACAATGCTACATGAGTATGATTGATGAAAGTTGGTTGTGGCATAGAAGGATGGGGAACTTAAACTTTGACAATATTATGAAAGTAAGTAAGACGGAAGTTGTAATGGATTTTCCAAATATTGTGAAGCCTATAAATTCAGTTTGTAAACATTATCAACATGGGAGGCATACTAAAGCCAGTTTCAAAGAAAAAGAACACACAACCTCAAATCCATTGTAAATAGTTCAAACTAATCTATGTGGACCAACAAGAACTAAAATCTTGCAAGGATAGTACTATTTCATGTTGTTCATAGATGATTATACAAGGATGACTTGGGTTACATTTCTTAAAGAAAAATCAGAAGCTTTTGAGAAGTTTAAAATTTTTAAAGCAAAAGCTGAGAATGAAACAATTTTGAAAATCGAATGTTTAAGGCCAGATAATGGAGGTGAATTCAATTCAAATGAATTCAATGAATTTTGTGAAACCCATGGAATTAAAAGATAGTTTTCATCCCTAAAGCCTCCTCAACAAAATGGTGTTATGGAAAGAAAAAACAAAATAGTCCAAGAAGCTGCCAGAACTATGTTAAATGAAGCAAAACTTCATGATGTGTATTGGAGGGAAGTAGTATATACAGTTGTTTATATACTAAACAATGGAAAAATCAGAGTTAATAATGGAAAAACCCCTTACCAACTATGGTATGGAAGACCTACCTCAGTCAAATATTTGAGAGTTTTTGGTATTAAATGCTACATAAAAAAGAAATGAAGATGATCTTGGTAAGTTTGATTCTAGAGCCGATGAAGAAATATTTTTAGGATATTCATCCACCAAGAAAGAATATAGATGTTACAATCAAAGGATGCACAAAATCATAGAAAGTGCAGATATAAGAGTGGATGACATAAAACCAAGAAGAATAAAAATCCAAGATGAAGATGAAGAATTGCAAAAGAATGAAGGAGTTTATGATGATGAAGAAGATGAAGAAGAGAAAGAATAATCACATGAAAATTATAATGAATGCTCTCCAAGATCAAACACAAAGACGCCATCTAGGTGGGTTTAGAATAATTGTCCTAAAAGTCAAATAATTGGTGACAAAGATTCACGAGTTAAAGAAAGAAGAAAATTAGTTTATGATGAAGAACAAACACTAGTTTCGACAATAAAACCTAAAACATTTAAATATTCTTGCAAAAGTGAGGATTGGATCAATGTTATGAATGATGAACTTGAACAAATAGAGAAGAACCAAACTTGGGAACTTTTCCCAATAACTAAGGGCATGAATTTTATTGGAACCAACTGGATTTTTAAAAACAAGTTTAATGAGCATGGTCATGTGATAAGAAACAAGGCTAGATTAGTATGCAAGGGATACGATCAACTAGAAGGTTACCCTTCATCTATCCATTCAATCATCTCACAGCTTCAGGAATGGAAATGTTTCGTTCTTCCCACACCTCAGAATTCATTTCCACAGATCTGTTAACCATTTTCTGGTGCTTCTGCAATACCATCTTCTTTCCTTCTTGAAATCGTACTCCTGAATCATGGTTTCCTCATCAACGATTCCCCACCATTGATCTGAGGTAAGATACGGATTTGCGGAATGCGGGTTTGTGACTTTTCTAAAATTTCTTTTCACTATTTCCACAGTTGTCTTTCCACTCCAATCATTCCTCACCATTGATCTCCTGCGGTCTCTTTCGTGATCGTTGATCTTCCAGAGTATGGGATGCGGGATGCGGGTTCATTAATTATTTAAATGTTATTTCTGATCTTTCCTTTTTGCACCGTCGATAATCTTTTAGTGGAACTAATCTTAGCCGTCCGATCTTCCGGTTTGCGGGATGCAGGATTCGGGTTCATTGATTCTTTAAACATTATTTTTGAACTTTTCTTTCCATACTGTCAATCTCCTTTTATTGAAACTAATCTTAGTTGTTCGATCTTCTGGATTGCAGGATGCGGGTTCATAAATTTTGAATGTTTCTTCGGCAATTTCCTTTCTGCATTTTTCTTTCGCACTATCGATCTCCTTTTATCGGAAATAATCTTAGCCATCTGATCTTGATCTCTTCCAGAACTTTAGATTTTCCACCTAATTGTTGAATTTATTCCTTAACCATCGGATCTAGTGTAGGATCAGTGCCCACCATCAAATCTTGATCTTGTTCGGAATCTTAGGCATTCCCACCTAATTTATGTAAACTTGATCATCTTCACCATCATATCTAGTGCAGGTCGCTCTCTGACCGTCCATTCTAGATCTAATGCGAATCTGCGTTCTGTCTTTGCAGATTATACACAATCTGTTCCTTATTCATCGTATCTCATGTAGATAACTATGCCACCTCATCATGTCATGACTACCTTAGTCTTTCACTGAGTTCATTTCCAACGTCTCCACTGGTTGTTCCTTTTCCATTCGTGAACACCTTTGACATCAATAAAAACTATATATATTTAACAATATCCCCCTTTGGCATTGATGGAAAACCTCTGAACATTCTCCCCCTTTGACAACAATGCAAAAGGAACCTTTCTATCTAACAACTCCCCCTGTCAGCATTTCTCCCCTTAAGATTGAGCTTTCTTAGTACTTTTGCAATGGACTTACTCCAATTTTCTATCTAAGAGGCTCAAAGGCTTCCTTAGGTAGTGGTTTGGTGAAAATGTCAGCAATCTGTTCTTTTGTGTCAATGTATTCTAATTTTACATCTTTTTGAGATACCTGTTCTCTTAGGTAGTGATACTTTATTGGTATATGTTTTGTCTTAGAATGTATGATAGGATTTTTAGACATATTTATAGCACTAGTGTTATCAAAGTTGATTAGTATTGTATGTTCATATTTTACAAGTAAATATTCTAGGGTTTGTCTCATCCAAATAACTTGAGTGCAACATGAAGTGGCAGCAATATATTTTACTTCTGCTATAGAATGGAGGACTATTATTTACTTGACCATGATACTAAAAAATTTCCCAAAAAAAATGCTGCTCCACTAGTACTTTTTCGATCGTCAACACTTCCTGCCCAATCTGCATCACTAAACGTCTTCAAGGTAAAGTATTGTCCTTTCAGATACCATAAACCATACTCCATAGTACCTTTTAGATATTTGAAAATCCTCTTTACTGTTGTTACATGTGTTTCTTTGGGAGTTGACTAGAATCTAGCTACTAAACCAACAACTTGCATCACATCTGGTCTTGTGGCTGTCACATATAGTAGACTGCCAATCATGGATCTAAACATGGTATGATTTAGTTCCAGATATTCATCATCCTTACTTAACTTGCAACCAATGACCATAGGAGTACCAACAGGTTTGGAATCTTCCATTTTAAACTTTTTCAACATATCTTTGATGTATTTAGTTTGAGAGATGAAAATTCCTTCGTCTGTTTGGTAGACTTGCACTCCCAAGAAGAATGTCAATTCACCCAACATGTACATTTCGAATTCTTTCTTCATTTCAGAGAAAAAATATACACTTAGGATTTGAATATTGCTTCCAAAAATGATATCATCCACATAGACAACAACAATTATCATATTTTTATCTTGGATTTTTATGTAAATATTACTTTCAATGACTCCTCTTTTAAAACCTTGTTGTTTCAAGTAACTATCTAGTCTTGAAAACCACATTCTTGGATCTTGTTTGAGACCATAGAGTGCCTTTTTCATTTTACAAACATAATCTTTGTTTTCAGACAATATAAATCCTTCAGTTTGTTCAATATATACTTCTTCTTCTAGTTTTCCATTCAAGAATGCAGAATTGACATCCATTTGATATACTTTGAAGTTTTTATGGCATGACAAAGCTAGAAACATTCTAATTGCTTCAAGTTGAGCTACAAGAGCATAAGTTTGTTCAAAATCAATACCTTCCACTTGGGCATACCCCTTACAATTGTTCCTTATTACTTGTTCATCTTGATTGAACTTGTTTTTTAAAATCCATTTGGTTCCTACAATGTTCTTATCTTCAGGTCTTGGGACAAGTTCCTAGGTGTCATTTTTCTCAATCTGCTCTAGTTATTCATTCATGGCTTTGACCCATTCATCACTTTTCCTGGATTATGTAAAGTTCTTGGGTTCTACTATTGAGATTAGGGCTTGCTCCACATCTTGTAGTTGTCTTCTTGTTATGTACCCTTCTAGAAGGAGTTTTAGCGTCAAGTCTAGAGAAGTCTTCATTATCTTCATGTGTATATTCCTTCTCTTTGTATTCTTCTTTGTTATGAATTCTCTCATCCTTTTGCAAGTCTTTTATTTCATCATCACATGCATTTTCAATATTGTCAATATTTTTCTCTTTCCTTGGTTTTTTATCATCTACTTTTACATCAACACTTTCTACAATTTTATGTAACCTTTCATTGTAACACCTATATTCCTTTTTGGTGGATGAGTATCCTAAAAATATTCCATCATCAGTCTTGGAGTAGAACTTTCCAAGGTCATCCTTGTTTCTTTTGATGTAACAGTTACTACCAAACACTTTAAAATATTTGGCCGAGGTTGTTATTCCATACCACAATTCATAGGGGGTATTATCCTTATTCACTTCGAGTTGTTCTCTGTTAAGTGTGTCTATAGTTGTGTAAACACATTCTCTCCAAAATTATCTGATAGTTTTGCTTCATTTAGCATAGTTCTAGCATCTTCTTAGAGTATTTTTTTTTTCCTTTCAACCATTCCATTATGCTGAGGAGTTTTTGCAGCTGAAAATTGCCTCTTAATTCCATGACCTTCACAGAACTCATTGAATCCATTTGAGGTAAATTCTCCCCCATTATTTGATCTAAGACACTTGAAAATTCATACTAGACTCATTTTTAGCCATTTCCTTGAAGATTTTAAATTTTTCAAAGGCTTCTGATTTTTCTTTGAGAAATTCCACCCAAGTCATCCTTGTGTAATCATAAATGAGCAACATGAAATAGTGATATCCTTGAATAATTTTGGTTCTGGTTGGTCCACAAAGGTTTGTGTGTATTATTTCCAAAGGGTGTGAAGTCATATGTTCTTTTATTTTAAAATTGGTTCTGGTTTTCTTCCCATGTTGATAATGTCTGCACATAGAGTTTGGAGGAACTATAGTTTTAGGTAGATCTCTTACAGCTTCCTTCGTGCTTATTTTGGAAAGATTTTCAAAAATTAAAGGTCCCAACCTTCTGTGCCATAACCAACTTTCATCTACCATACTTAAGTACCCTTGATTTTAATTTTCCAATATGTATACATTGTTTGTATTTCTCATAGCAATGCCAACAACCTTTCCTGATTTCTTATTCTTGATTTCACATTTTTCTGAGTTAAAGATGCAGATGTGTCCTTGGTCGCATGTTTGACTTACACTGAGGAGATTAGGATTTAGGTTTTAAACTAGAAAAACATTTTTTGCTTTGATCTTGTTGTTGACAACATCTATTCCTTTGCCGATTATTTTTGGAGGACAGGATGTCTCCAAAAGTGACTTTTCCCTTATTATCTATTAGTGTTATGGACTTTCTTGGGTCACCAGTCATATGCTTTGAACAACCATTATCCAAGTGCCATAAGTTTTGGATTTCGGTTGCACACAAGGCTATCATGGAAGTTTCCTTTTCTTCCTCTTCTCTCCAATATTTCTTTTATTTGGTGTTATGAGATTTGATTGCAACATTATTTATTGTAGGAGTCTTTAGCTTACAATCTCTTGCCATATGTCCATGGTTATTGCACTTAAAACATTTTATGTCATATTTATGGAGTAGTGTAAAGAGATTCTTATTTCCCTTCAACTCTTTACTTGATGAATTCTTCTTGTATTCAGCAACCTTTCTCTCAGTTCTGCAATTTAAGGATTTATGACCAAAATTGTTACAAGCAAAGCAGTGACCTAAAAACATTTGTAGATATCTATTTGGTCTCTTAGGTGCTAGATATATTTTTATCTTGAGAAATTAGACCAAATTTCTTGCTTCTTTAGTACTTTAGCATAGCTTTTCTTACTTCCTTTTTGAATTTTGATAGAAAAAATATCTGGCTTCTTTTCTTTAACGAACCCCAAACCAAACCTATCACCTGATGGTCTTTGGATACTTAGTATATCATCTAGAATCCTTGAGCTATTCTCAAACTTTGATTTTATAGATTCTTCGTCAAGCTTTCTCTTGAATTGCATGATTTATTCTGCAAGCTTTTCAGATTCATGTATTCTTCTTTTGAGTTGTAGGTTTAGTTCCTCCTCAATCTTTTTGGCATCTAGAAGTTGAGCTTCAAAATTACTGATGATAATATTCAATTGTCTGTTCTTTTTCCTAAATTTCTCAAGTTCTTCGAGGGCACTAATAAGTTCAGCTCTTAGGTCTTCTTCTCCTTCTATATCTGAGTCACTACTTGATGCTTGAGTGACTAGGCCCATAAACAAAACTTCAGTTTCTTAATCTTCACTTCCATCTGAATATTCACTGTCTTCCACGGTGTAGACAATTTTCTTTTTCCCATAGGTTTTTTCTCATTTCCTGGTTTACCCTTTTTGAACTTCAAAGTTTCCTTTTCTTCATTCTCTTCTTGCTTAGTGTAGGTGCATTTAGAGGCAAAATGTCCAATCCTTCCACAATTAAAACACTTTAAAGGTAACTTTCCCTTGTATTTTCCAGTTCCTCTCTCAAGATTATTAATGAACATCGCTTCCTCTTCATTTGTGTTTTCTGATTGATTATTTAGGGAGGATTTAAAGGCTGCCTCTTTTCTTGAGGATCCATTTTGTCTAGTTCTTATTTCATACACAGTGAAATTTCCATGTAACTCATCCATTGTTACCTTTTTAAGATCATCTCCTTCTTCTAAAGTGGATACCTTTGGGTCATATCTCATTGGTAATGTTCTTAGTACCTTGCTTACCACTTCTTTTTCTTTTAATTTTCCTCCAATCCCTCTGATCGCATTAAGAACTTCATCTACATGAAGAAGATATTCCCTAATATTCTCTTCTTCTTTCATTTGAAGACTTTCAAATTGACCTTTATAAGTTTGGAGTTTGGATTCCTTGACCTTAGATTCTCCTTCATAGATAATTTTTAATTTGTCCCAAGCTTGTTTTGCAGATGTGCATTGCATAACTTTAGTAAATACCGAGTTTTTTGTCCCACTTAAAATTTTGTTTAGGGTTTTGGCGTTACCTTCATATTCACCTATTTCAATTGTGTATGTAGGGTATTGGTATCCTATTTTAAGGTCCTTTTGTGTTGCATCCCAAATTTTCCATCCCAGGGACATTAAATGTCACCTCATCCTTACACTCCAGTAAGCATAATTTTCTCTAGTAAATAGTGGAGGTTTGTTAGTGGCCAATCCTTCTTGTTGATCCATTGTGATTTTTGGATGTTCCTTCCAGTGGTTAAGTTGTTGTNGAAGGAACCTGTTCTGATACTAATTGTTGGTTTATCTCACAATACTGAGAGGGGGGGGGGGATGAATCAGTATTGTTTTTTTTTACTAAATAAAACATAATAATCAACAATTAAAAACACAGTTTTTATTGTGGAAACCTCAGAGAACAAACTACCAATCCAAACTCATTAATAAGATGAATTTACAAAATTATTTATCTGCTACTACAGAAAGGATGTAATTACACCCTAGGTTTTTCTCTGCAACTACAAACAAGGATGCTACAACACCCCTATGGTTTTTCTGCCTACTTCAACAGACAAGGATGCTCTGACACCCTATTCTCCAGCTACGACTGGAAGGAGGCTTTGACTCCCTGCAGACCTGTGGCTTGTCCTAATACCACCTTGCCACCCTAGATTGGTTTTCTCAGTTTTTTAAAATAGTTGTAAACTATTCACTTTCTACTATGTCAAGCTTCCTAACAGAGACGCTTAATTTTTTAGACATCCATACAATATATACTCACTACATGTTTCCTATCAATGCAACTCACCATAGGAGAACTCCTTCGTTTTAGATCGTGAATGTTTACATACAGACATACCTCTTCATCATCTATTTATTCAATCATCTCACTGCTTTAGCAACAACAACATTTTGTTCTTCCCACACCTCAAAATTCATTTCTACAGACCTATTAACCATTTTTTGGTGCTTCTGCAATACGATCATCTTTCCTTCTTGAAATCATACTCCCGCATCATGGTTTCCTCATCAACGATTCCCCACCGTTGATCTTCGTCGGGCATTTTCCTGATTTTTAATATGAGTTAAGATATGGATTTGTGGAACGTGGGTTTGTGACTATTCCAAAATTTCTTTTCGTGATTTCCACATTTGTCTTTCAGCTCCAATCGTTCCACATCATTGATCTCTTGCAGGCTCTTCCGTGACCATTGATCTTACAGAGTGCAGGATGTGGGTTCATTGATTCTTTAAATGTTATTTTTGATCTTTCCTTTCTGTACCTTCGATCTTCTGGATTGTGGGATTCAATATGCGGGTTCATTGATTCTTTAAATGTTATTTCCAAATTTTCTTTCCACACCGTTGATCTCCTTTAAGAGGAACTAATCTTAGTCGTCCAATCTTCTGGATTGCGAGATGCAGGATGCGGGTTCATGACATTTTGAATGTTTCTTTTGCAATTTCCTGTTTGCATTTTTCTTCTGCATCGTTGATCTCTTTTTATCGGAACTAATCTCAGCTGTCCGATCTTTATCTCTTGCGGAACTTTGGATTTTCCACCTAACTATTGGATTTAATCCTTAATCGTTGGATCTAGTGTGGGATCAATGCCTACCATACAATATTGATCTTTTTCAGAATCTTAGGCCTTCCAACCTAATTTATGAAAACTTGATCTTCACTGTTAGATCTAGTGTGAGTCGCTCCCTGACCATCCATTATAGAACCAATGCAGATCTGCATTATGTCTTTGTAGATTATACATAAACTGATCCTTATTCATCGGATCTCATGTAGATAACTATACCACCTCATCATGTCATCACTACCTTAGTCTTTCACTGATTTTGTTTTGCCAACGTCTCCACTGGTTGTTCCTTTGTCATTCATGAACACCTTTGACATCAATGACAACTATATATATTCAACAAAGGGAACACAGGTCACTCATTATCCAAACCTAAAAATTTAAACTATATGTCGTTGGTTCCCGTCAAATTTGTCTTACTATATGTCCATAAAATAATTTCAAAAAATTATGAGTATGAAGCTAATAGAATTATATAAACCTCTTGTGTTTATGTCAAGGTGAAATTCCTAACGGGGATATGGGTTTGAAAAGGTTTAAGTTGAAAAACATAAAATTTTGTAGTTTTTTGTCAAAAATAGGCAAAAAGTGTATACCAATTTCGTGTTTTCACCCCTATGGTAACTGGTTGTAAATTGAGAAAGTGTGATGAATATTTAGAAGTATATCATACTATGTATAGGTCAATGTTTGGTATTTTATTATATGTAACAACTAAAAGACCATATGTAGAGCGGGGTATAGGTTTGGTGTCCATATTCCAATCATCCCCGAAAGAAACACATGTGGCTGCAGTAAAAATAATTCTTAGACATCTAAAAGGTACTATGGATTATGGAATATGGTATCCAAAAAGAAATAAATTCACTCTAAGGGAATTCACTGATGCGGATTGGGTAGGAAGTATTGATGACAGAAAAAGCACTAGTGGAGCAACATTCTACTTAGGAGATTGCTTGGTGTCATGGCTAAGCAAAAAATAGTCTTTGGCATTTCACTGTCAACAACAGAAGCCGAGTATATTGTTGCTGCATCATGTTGTACACAAGTCATTTAGATGAAACAAACATTGGAAGAGCTACTTGTAAAATATGAGGACCCCATTGTTATACACTGTGACAATAAAAGTGCTATAAACACATCCAAAAATCTTGTTATGCACTCAAAGACAAAACATATTCCAATCAAATATCATTTTTAAGAGATAAAGTCTCTAAAAAAGTGGCCAAATTGGAGTATATTGATATGAAGGAACAAATTACAGATATTTTTACTAAGTTGTTACCTAGAGAATCATTTGCCTATATTAGGCAGAAATTGGGGGTTATCCCTCATTGCTACAAAATTAACTAAATGAATGAAAACCCTCTCACAGGAAGAGGAGAAATGTTGACAGGGGAAGTGATTTTAAAAATATATGGTCCATAATTAAATAATTCTAAATGGTTTTGAGCTTCTCAAAGGAGGATTGATGTTGCTGATATGAAACTGTAATACTTATGATTTCGGTTGCTGGGTATTGAAGTTATCATGTTAAAAATTATGGTCTCTGGAAGTAAGATTTATATATTCATATCATTTTAAAAAAAGCACAGGAGAACGAGATCAACGTTCAAATATAAATGTAAGTATATTTTGTTGTGTATCTTATACACGACTACAAACTATAATATTATGAAGGAATATAGAAAAATGGAGCAACATTACAGAGGGGTTTTTCTCGAAAATTTTGTCATTAGTGTCAAAGGGGGAGAAAAATTTCCTAAAGGAGAAAATGTTGCCATCAAACCATAGGGGGATATTGATGATTAAAATTGGCATTGCTGTCAAAATAAGATCATAAGGAAAAATTGATGAAATAGTCCAAAACGATTGAGCCAAAATAACACATTTGGATAAGAGGAGTTGGAAGCATTATAATGCTAAGTTTCTATGAAGTGAAGATTTGGGCAACCTAGATCATAAGAGAGAGAAATATAAATGGTCTAGAATAGTTTCCCCGATGCCAAGGTGCAATCTTGTTAAAGCTGCAGGAAGACTATTGCAGAAGAGATTTGAGGAATTCATTTTTGAGAATTTATGAAAAGTAGACCCGCAATTTACAATCCACAATTGCGGAAGAATTTTTGCAGGAGACGAATTGCGGAAGCAATTTCAAAAAAGTTGAAGTAAAGCCCACAACTCGCAACCCGCAATTGCGGAAGGAAGTAGTTCCCATAGATTGTGGAAACAACAATCGCGGAAAAGAACGTTGCAAAAGGATAATTGCGGAACGATAGTTTGCAGAAAGATAAATGTTGAAAGGTCATTGTGGAAAGGTAATTGCGGAATTGGAAAGATGGTTTGCGGAAAGATAACTATGGATATTAGATCGACGGTCATATCATGATCATTGTCATATCAGTGATCGAAGAGGACTCCGCTGCGTGAAAATATGCGAAAGATAGTGGAAAGATTGGGCCACAGAATTTGAAAGTAATCGTTGTGTCATACTCTCTCATCAACGAACAAGAACGATCATAAAGAATATCAATAGTTGTAAGCTAATGTGCTAGGTGAAGGAGAATAATTTGGCAAAACAACTAAAATTAGAGATAAGTTAATTTTAGTTAACTCTACAAAATCTAAGTTCTATTAAAACTGAACCATGAAATGATGAAGATCAACATTTGAGAAAGGACATGAAGAAATCCTACAATGCTTCAATGAAAAGACACAATAATTCAAGTAAATATATCATGATATTTATGCATAATTAAAAGCTAGAGGGAAAATGTCTCTACAGTCCATATCGTAGTTGCAACTAGAAGAGATAGAGACCAGTGACATGAAGAATTATCTATGACAGAGTTGAAGAAAAAAAGGATTTGGAAGATTGATAAAACAAAATAGGGTGGCAGGGTGGTGCTAGGGCAGGAAGCAAGCTTGTAGGGGGTTGTATCCTACTTCCAGTAGTGTCTAGAGAACAAGGTGTTGGTGCATCCTTGTCTGTGGTAGCAGCTAGAAAACCTAAGGTGTTGTAGCGTCCCTGTCTATAGTAGCAGGCAAAAAATATGAGGTGTTGATGCATTATTTTTGTAGCAGTAGATAAACAATTTTGTAAAATTCATTGATTATTAATGAGTTTGAATTGGTGGTTTACTCTTTTAGGTTTCCACTATAAATGTATGTGTACTAACATGGTTGATTCATTGTATATCTTGTACTTAGAGTTATTATGTAAAAAGAAGGCAATACTGATTCACACCCCCCGCTCAGTATTGTTGGATAATCCAACACAATCAAAACATTTTCTTCTGGCATATGAATAATTTTGGGCTCCTCCATGTTATTACTTCCACCAGAGTTTTGGTTCTATTCTCCTCAACCCCGTCAACCTATTTAAGTAGCCAAATATCCTATGCATGATCTACCTCCTTCCCTTTAATATGTTTGATTTCAAAATCGTACTCACTAAGGAAAGCTAGCCATCTAGCTTTCCTTGCATTTAGATTTTGCTGATCAAACATATATTTTAGAATTATGTTATCAGACATTAGTAGAAATATTTTACCTATTAAGTGATGACGCCACTTTTTTAAAGCATGGATTATTGCAGTCAAATCTAAATCAGAAGTTGCATAGTTCTTTTCATGAGTTTTTAATTTTTTTGATTTGTATGTGATTGCATGACCTTCCTATGTCAGTACCCCTCCCAAGCCTTCATTGCATGCATTAGTGCATACAACGAAGTATTTGTATGAGTTTATTATTTTTAGGATGGGTGCAGTAGTTAATAATTCTTTTAGTTTATTAAAACTGTCTTTGCATTTATGATCCCCAAAAAAATTCTTACCTTTTTTCTGTAATGAAGTTATAGGATTTTCAATCCTTGAAAATCCTTCAATAAATTTTCTGAAGTAACTTGTTATCCCCATAAAGGATCATGCATCAATTACATCCTTATGAACATGCCAATCAATTATAGATTTTATTTTATTTGGGTCCACTGATATCCCCTCTTTGGATATTACATGCCCTAAATATTTTATTTTATCTTTATAAAAATCACATTTGCTGAACTTCACATATAGTTGATGTTCTCTTAACACTTGTAAAATTATCTTTAGGTGTTCATCATGCTCTTCTTTTGTCTTAGAATAAATTAATATGTCGTTTATAAAGACGACTACAAATTTGACTAGGTATGTACTTAGAACATTGTTCATTAAGCACATGAAGGTTGTTGGTGCATTTGTTAGCCCAAAGGGAATAACCACAAATTCATAGTGCCCATATCTTGTCCGAAAATTAGTTTTAAAGATGTTTTTATCTTTAATTCTAACTTGGTGATACCCAGAACTTAAGTTGATTTTTGAGAATATTGTCACTCCGTGTATCTGATCAAACAGATCCTCAATGCAGGGAAGAGGATATCTATTCTTAATCGTCATTTTATTAAGTTGACGGTATTATATGCATAGACATAGAGTACCATATTTTTTTAACAAAAAGTATCCGTGCTCCCCAAGGGGATACCCTTGGTTGTACATAATGTTTGTCTATTAATTCTTGCAATTTTAGTTTTAATTCATTCAGCTCCAAGATGTATGATTCGATAGGGATATTTCAAATTAGGTATTTCTCCGAGTACTAATTCAATTGTAAATTCCAGATATCGTTTAGGAGGCAATCTTGGAATTTCTTCTGGGAATACATCCGTGAAATCTTGCAGGATCGAAATATCCTAAAATCCTGGTTTATCTTCTTTATTAATTTGTTCATTATTTATAATGTGTACAACAAAGACTTTACAGCCTTTTTCATATGTAAGGTTGTAATTTGTCTAACAAATATCTTCCTAGGTATTCTTGTGACAGTAATTCTTTTTCCTTCATTATTCAAACAAGTAAATTTTTTTTGAAAAATAGTTTAAAATCACTTGGTGTTTCTCAAGCCAATCCATTCCTATTAGAACATCGTAATATCCTAAAGGTAACACATTTAATTTGACCTGAGTTTCAAACTAATTCATCATCAAATTACAACTTTCAACATAATTTACTACCTTTCTTTTAGTTCTTATGGCTAGCTGGACCAGCCAGGATTTTTCAAACTTTTTTAAGGACAATTTACACTTTTCTACTATGCTAGGAGATATATAACTTAAAATAGCACCTAGATCAATTAAAATGGAAACAAAGAAACTTTGGATCATACCTTGCACTTCCACCATGGAAGTTTGGTGATACGCCTGTCGGTTCTCCAGAGCTGCATTTATCCTGTGCATCTCATTGGCCACATCCCCAACTATTTCTTCTTCCTGGACAATGTGTATGTTGCTGATGTTTTATTTCTGTTTCGGATAGTATTTAGCATAGTGTGGTCCTTGGCATTCCCAAGATTTGACAGGTTCCCATTGTTTAGTATTCCTAACAAAATTGTTAGATAAATTCCTTCCCTTTGATGATGCAGTATTGTGGGGTACTTTGTTCTTAAAACCAGTCTTCTGATAGTTGTTTTTGGAGAAGTTCCGAGACTTACTCCCAAAAATCTTGTTTGACTTGAATCCTATTAACCTTTGATAAAATTGAAATGTCTTTTTAGTCTTCCAATTAGGTAGACTTTCCCTTTTCTTGATCTATTCATAATAGAATTTGTCCTTTCTCATAGATTCTTCTAAGGTTTTTGGATTGTCAAACTCACTCCTATGTTTGAAACTAGTAGGTAAATAGGTTAAAAACCATTGGAATTTTGGATTTTCATCTATTATGTATGGTGCGTATCTTAGCAGACTGAAGAACTTGCTGCTCAATTCTTTCATGGACATGGAACCTAATTTTAAATCATAGAACTCGTTGCCTCTTTCCTCATAATATTGTTCATATAAAAAATTTCTCTTGAAGTACTTCTTAAAAACTCTCCAGTTCAAGTAATTCTCTTTCATATTTTTGACCCTCTTTATATCTTTCCACCACATGCCGGCTTTTCCAGTCAAATTGTAAATTGCCATTTTGGCCTTTAATCTGTCAGAATAGTTGTAGATTTGGAAGTATTTCTTCATGACTGAAAACCAAGGTTCTGCTTCCTCTCCTTTCTCTGCTTCCCCATTGAACATGGGAGGCTTTATTTTCTTGAATTATCCAGAAATATCTTTGTATGGTTTATACTTCTTTCTCCTAGGTTTTTGGTCACTTTCACTATTGTCATTTATATATCTTTTCCTTTCCCTACGTGACCTTGGTTTAACCTATGAATAAGATTCACTATCAGGATATCTGGTTTTCTTTTCTTTATGTTTATGGAACATTGTTTCAAAATGTGTTTCAATATCACTTCATTTATCTTTTTCCTGGTTATGTATTTTGTCTAGTAGGTATTCATTCAGCTCTAAAATTCTTTGATTATTCTATTTCACAGTTTGTAGTTCACTTTTTAAATCTGTGACTGTGTTTAGTAATTCTGGGTTATTCAAATATACATATAAGTTGTCATGATTAATATGTTGAGGACCATTATCAACAAATTCTTCAGCATTATCCATTTCCTGCAAAACAGATTTTATATTTCTGGATAGAAATAATTGAAAAAATAAAATTAGTACATTTCTTTTCTTTATAAGTGAGTGAACCAAACATGCCTAGTGTTGGAATCTCTCTCTGATAACACATGTAACATCCCCTAAATTCATAAAATAAATTTTTTTTTTACTGCATGTAATAATAGGATTTACTATACCATTTTATAGAGATGTTTTTGTTTTTGTAAATAAAACTTGAATTACTTTACATAATCAAAATTACAAAGCAGATATGCCTCTAAAGTAGCCCCAAAACTAGGGTGGCCTTGACCCAATCCGACTGGACCCTATCCAGATTCAGACTTGGTCTATTTTGCCAAAAATATACAGAAGTTTTCCATGTCTTCCAGTCCCCCCTTTTACAAGCATTCCTATCAAAATTCTCAATGAAAATACAGAGCTGTCCTTCCCTTATCAAAATAAACTTGCTATAATTCCTATAGCCTCGAGGATCCCCATTAACTACATATTTACCACTGCTACTACTACAATGACTACCTAAGCAACTTATAGCATAAACTAAACCCTGAAAAAACTCAGAAATTAAAGGGAGTCAGACCCTACCAGGAGGAGATGGACCCCAATGGGGTGCTACAGACGTGGGGAGTGCTGTGACTGCTTGCTGGGAGCCTGCCATGTTCGGGGAGCTCACTAGACCTCCCACTTCCACTGGATCGCTTCTGTTGTCCCTTGCCCGGGGTCGAGCAAACTACAGAGCTCGTCGTTGAACTGGGTGAAAAGGAGAACCCAATCGGGCTGTGAGGATGTTGATTTTCTGGTGCATAGTGTGGAATTCATTGTTGTGCTCTTTCCAGAAAGGCACTGGTTCTATGTCTCATTCTCTCTTAGCTTCCTGCATCATCGAAGAATGATCCACCAGGCACATAGTCACCCAATAAGTCATAAGCATGCAGTCATAGGCGGAGGTGCGTCCAATAGTGTTTCCAGAATCCAGGACCCAGTTCGCCACCTTCGCATGCAAATGTTCCTATGGCATACCTTTCACCTTGGCCCATAACTCCTCGACCACCCTTTTCACCTCTCTACGAATTCCGAGTGGAACGTGCTCCTTGAAATGCTTAGCCTCCTCCTAAGCTTGGAGCTGAGCCCTAGTAGTTTGACGGGTTCGACGCATGATTGCTTTCCCTTTTTTAGCAGAATGGCCAGATGCTTCTCCGATGCAAACATCCCTCCTAAATTGCCTCTTGGGGACCAAAACGCCGAGCTGTGAATGGAAAGAGAGCAGCAGGAAGCGACGCTGAGAAGCACCCACAGATGCAAACACCAGGGAGCAACACGGGGTGGGAATAGGATTCGATAGCCTGAAATCTATGTTTTGATACTCAATGGAATGAGGCCCAACCCTCTTAGAATAAAATAGTGGGGCACGTGTGGGAGCGCTCCCATCCTTGACCTTAGCATGCATTAGGCATATCATGAGAACGACAGCCTTCATACCAGAGACAACCCTGACTGCCTGTGGTAATAATGATCCCAATCCTTCTGACGATCCCGTCGCATAGTGCCAATCTTATCAATCCTAGCTGCATGAACCAAAATGACGGTGCAGTGCATCCACCATAACCGGTGGGCATTTAAACTAGCGTGACCGCACAACATTAGTCTCACCTCGTGTAGGCGTGCTCGTGCCTCCTATCTCCACATATCCTCCCATCTGCCAAACAAGCCATCTGTGCTTCCTTGTTGACGTCCCTTCTGGCCATATGGTGACAATGTTGGGCCCATTCCTACTCTCCAAAAGCCTCCAGTCTGTTGCATCATAAGCCTAGTCCGCCTTCCATGCCATCATTTGCCAACCGATCGGCAGCTTTGTTGGCCTCCCGTCTGATGTGGCAAAAGGAAATTGCTGGGTTGGATTGAAGGAGAATGTGAAGCTGGTCCATTTGGTAAGTAAGGTGCTAGCTAGGAGAGACTTTTTTAGATGTTCTCCCATTCGTCAACCGCTTGGCCATCTGGATGAGAGTGTTGGAGTCACCTTCGATGATCGCAGGAAAAAAACCACCCTTGATTAACACCTTGAGGCCACATATTAATCCTTCCAATTCGGTTGAGTTATTGGTATCCTGCCCTATTAATCCCAAGAACACCATTGTGATCCTGCCATCGTGGTCACAACAAAGACCCCCAAATCCTGCCCGGACCTGCATTGCCTCTGGATGTGCCATCAAAGTTCAACTTGAAGACTAGGGGGGAGGAGTAGACTAGATATTCAGACTGGAGGGTTGGCATAACTTATCCCATTGATGCATACCATCCATCATGGATCTATCCAACCCCCAATTCATAGCAATATGAGCTTCCTCATGAGGGATAATATTGTCCTGATCATGCCACTGCATGCATTGGATGGAAGATAATAGGTTGTCCTTCACCGTCTTCCACACCGCCTCCACATATTTACATTGGTCCTTGAAAATCTGAGCATTTTGTTCCTTCCATAAGCACCGGATAACCATACCTGGGAAGGATTCCTAGATTGTTCTAATGATAGGGTTTTTATAAGCTTTTGGGTGCCATTCTCGTAGATTTTGAGATGGTTGACCACGTCTTCTGTCGCTCCGTCAAAATCCCATCGCTCCCTTGTCCCAAACTACTACTGCATAAGTGTAGTTGTCCAAAAGATGGCTCATAGATTCCTCCTCTCAGTAGCACAAGCAGCATTGAGAGGGTCCTTGTACCCCCTGCTTGCATAAGTTGTCACTAGTGAGGATCCTCCCCCAGACAACCAGCCAAACAAAGAGGGCAACCTTGGGCCACAGGTTGACTGCCCAAATTTTCTTCCAAATGTCATCAATTGCGGCATGACAAGTGATACTGATGTTATAGGCCTCCTTAATGTTAAAGGAACCTCTAGTCATGTAACCCCATCTTAAGACATCAAGACCTTCTTGAACCTTGATGAAGCATTTACTCAGTTCTTCCTGAAAGGCCTCCCAGTCCGCGTCGCTTGTGGGATTAGGTTTCTCTTGAAAGTCCCAATGATGATGCTCCATGTGAGCTCCAAACATCCAATAATGATTCACCTGGATCTTTCCCCCCTCAATCGCATGCTCCTTGATGTGATCCCATCACAGATCCCTACCAAGGATGGGAAGTTGGTTCCATGAATCCTCCCAAAATGTTTCCCTGCTTCTGTCCCTGATTATAGTCTTACTAGCCAAAGATTTCAACCATATGGGGGAACCTCTTGGGGACTCATTGAATCTAATCAATTGTTGGATAGGCCTATCTCGGGCATATTTTATGTGCCATAGTTTGGCCCAAGGATACGAGGTGTGGTTTACCCATCGCCACCAAAATTTAGCTCCCTAGATTTTCGACATCGCTTCAGGGTCTCTGAGGCCTAAACCTCCCTTCTCTTTTGGCTTGCAGACATCCTCCCAACTCACCAAAAAAGAATTTATCTTTCTCCTTGCACCCCCCCAAAGAAAATTATGTTGTAAACAATGAATTTCCTTGAGGATAGACTTGGGAGAGGATAAGATCGAGAAGAGGTAGGTTGGCATAGCCTGCAAAATGGATTTAACCAAGATCACTTTGCTGGGGAGATTTAAGGGACGTAGCACCCATCTTGATAGTTTTTGTTTCAATCTATCCAAAATCTCCTGCCAGAACTCCTTTTGTGGCTTGCCCAACTATAGGGGGATCCCAAGGTATTTGGACAGGAAAGACCCTCTCTAAAACCCCAATACTCTTAAGATATTCCTCTAAGTGGCTAAAGGAGTGTTGACAAAGAAGAGCTGAGACTTGTTTGGTTTGACTGCCAAGCCTGAGGCCCTTGTAAAGAGATCCAAGATATTCTTGAAGCTAATCGCTTCTTGGAATGAAGGGTGCCCCATGAGCATGGTATCATCAACGAATTGTTGATGAGTCTGAGGAGGCACCCCATCATGATCCTTTACTCCACTTATTTCCCCACGGCTAGCCTAGGGAGCAATGAGACGACTCAGACCCTTAGCCATAAGGATGAAGAAGAAAGGAGGCAGAGGGTCTCCTTGGAAAATACCATGAGAGGGCTGGAAATTTTTGGTTGGAGAACAATTGAGGATTTTGAAGAAGGGAATTGTGACTAAAACCATGACCCACTCCACCCAATATTAAGAGAAACCATAGTCCCCCAGCATCTTCTCCATGAATTTCCAGTTTAGTTTATCATACGCCTTTGCTATGTCAATATTGATCATCATACCTGGAGTCCTTGTGATTTTGAGCGAGTACAGCACCTCATGGACAAGAATAACCCCATCCAGGATCTATCTTCCGTCCACCAAACTGGTCTTCTTTGGGATAATAAGCATCGAAAGAAGGGGTTTGAGCCGATTAGGAATGACCTTGGAGATAATTTATTAGATGACGTTGCATAATGCTATCGGTCTGAATTTTTTAGGAGTGCCCACCCCTACCTCTTTGGGAATTAGGGTGAGGAAGGTAGCATTGAAGGCTTTGAGGACTCCCCTCTTGGTCCTGGATTCCTCCATAATTCCCAGCACGTCCTCCTTGACAAGGTCCCAGAAGTGGTGAAAGAAGTTGGTTGTGAAACCATCAGGTCCAGGGGATTTTCCTAGTGCCATTTAGTTGAACACTTCCTCAACCTCCTCTATCCCTATAGGATTGGTCAACATTTCATTTTTTTCACCAGTGACTAACCTGGGGATTAAGATGGTGATTTTCTCATTATCACAACATCTGTCCCCACCATCCTCTCTGAGAATCTCAGAGAAGCGATGTGTGAGTTTAGCTTCAATATCCTGTCTAGTTTCCACCCTGTTACCGTCCCTTTTCTTAATTTTTTAGATTCTAGATCACTGAGTTATGAAATAATTTGGTATTTCTTTCTCCCTCCTGCAACCATTTGACCCTCGCCTTCTATTGCCAAAATATCTCCTCTTGCTTTTCCCTAGCCTCCAGCTAACTCATTAAGTCCTTCTCTTTTACTTTCATGCCCTCATCCCAACCTCCTTCCATACCTTGTCTATTAATGAGGTCCAACTCAATTAACAGTTTTTTTTGTCCTCGNGTGGGGGGGGGGGGGGGGGGGACTAGCTCCTACCACCACTGACTGACAAGGTCCTTGAAGTCTTTGTGTTCCATCCATAAGTGTTCAAAATGAAAAGGTTTTCCCATAGGGGAGATGGACCCATCCCAAGAAAGGCAAATGGGCCAATGGTCTAAGCCAACTGCTGGGAGAACATCGGCCAAAATATCCCCTGTGCTATGCATGATATTCTCAGTCACCAAGAAATGATCTAGGTGAGAAGCCACTAGATGCTCCCACCCTCTCTTGTTGTTCCAAGTGTACCAGCCATTCCCTATCTCAACATCAACCAATGAGCTCTGGGATAAAAACTCACTGAAAGCATCCTGGTATTTGTCCAGGAATCGTCTTCCTCCCTTCTTCTCCCCAATATTGGAAATCAGGTTGAAGTCCCCATCGAGCACCCACGTTCCCCTCTCCATTTTCTCTTTGAACCAGTTGAGGAGATCCAGGAAAGACTGCTTCTCAGGGAAATTGTTGGGGCCATAAATTTTCCCCAGGGAGCCCTTCACCCCTGAATCCAAAAAGCATAAATCTGCCATGAGTGCAAAATTATTGGCCCACCAGTTAGAGAACTCTACAGTCTGGGGTTTCTGGAGGATTTCCACACCTCCAGATTGTCCAGCTACATCTAGAGCCATGAGGTGACTTCCTTTCCATATTTTATCCTTTACCTTCTATAAACCCCCAAGGATGCATTTTGTTTCTTGGAGGAAACAAATATCTGGGGTTTCCTACTTAATTTTTTGATTTAGCGTTTTCCACTTCCTGGGGTTGCCACACCCCCATATATTCCATGATATGATCTTCATTGACAACTCTTTTTAGCTTCAGAAAAGGTCACCTTGATAGTGAGGTACTGGCCATATTCGATCAGTTAAACTCCCACTACTACTATGCACTGCTTATTCGTCTTCCTTCCTCTTCGTAGTTCCTCCTCTGGAGATTTCCTCTTACTACCTTTCTGGGCATCTCGATCGATCCCAAGACTCTCAAGAGCACCCGTTCGAATGATTGCCTCCTGTAGGAGTTCGACCTGGAGTCTTGAGACGTAACCTTGTCCCTTCTTCCTACATTCTTCCTCAATCGCGTCTAGGTCTCGCTCGCCTTGTTCCATGTCTTCACCTTCGTCCTCCTCCGTTCCTTCCATCTGGTGAACATCCTCTTCCTCTAGGAGTTTGGTTAAGTTTTCCTACTATTCAGCAGCCAGTTTCACCGCTGGGACTTCTTCGTCCTCATTCATTGACCCTAACGCCTCGAAGGGATTCCTTGGTTTGTTCTCCTTTGTCACTGGCTCCTTTCTTGTGTTGGTTTTTCCTCCTCCTTTGCTTCTCCTTCTGTTCTTGACCTGAGTGAACCCATCTGCTTTTGAGTCCTTACTCGGATGAGGAGCGGACGGTTCAGCCCTAGGGCTAAGTTTAGGGTAGTTCCTTCCAATATGACCATAGTCATGACAGTGACAACATCTGAATGGGAGTTGCTCATAGTCAATGGGCTGGATCCATTCCTCATCTTCCTCGTTTAGACTGATTGCTTCTGGGATTTATCTAGAAAGATCCATATAGACACAAATCCACACAAAGGCGGTATACCTTTGGGTTTTGGTTTGTTCTTCTATTTTTATGAATTCCCCCAAAGTGTTTCCTATGTCCCTCAGAGTCTCCAAGTCCGAGTACTCACCTAGAAGAGAGAAGAGGCAAATCCATACCGGGGCGACTGTCATGTCCTCCGTCTCTGGGTTAAAATGCTCCTTCCATGGGCGCAGGTATAATCTAGCCAAGAAGAAGAAGTATGGGCCTCCCTCCATGTCTTTATCCCTATCTTCCTGGTTAAAGAAGATAATAATGAAGAAACCCTTTGAGCCTAACTGAAGATCGTAGTGGCCTTTAGGGTTCAACACACCATTTAATTAGGTCTTTCTCCTTCGGCCATATCCACACAAATTTCCCTATTAGGTATTTTTCCTTCCATGACTCAATATTTCCTCTTATTACCTTAGATCTGATTTGGATCACTGGGATGGAGACCGTCTTTGGCAAGCAGCCCCCCAATCTAGCATTATTTCCCTTCCTGGAGCCTGGTTGACTCCCGCCTTCCTTTCCTTCCTTGGCTTGCTCCTCCCGTATGAATGCATGAACCCATCCTTCCGGGGTACTATCCCCCTGCCCCAATGCCACTATGGCACACTATAGGAGGCCTGGTGCCATCACTCGAAGGCAGACCAGTGCGGCCTGGCTGCCCCTCACCCTGCGATACCTGGGAAAACCCTAGACGCCACCTTTGCTCCTGATCGCTCTTTGTCCCGGAGAGGGATATATGTTAGAGCTCCCATTTTATAGAGATGTTAATACTCATACTTCTTTCTTCATGTAACTTAGTTATTATTAACTTGCTCATCTTGTACTTTGCCAACATGACATTATTTGGTGACATAAGAAAAACTGTCTACATTTAACTTATAGTCATAAGACAATTTGTCGTTGTCGTTTGATGGTTTCTAACTTGAGTTGTACAAGGAAAATGTCAAAGGTCTTACTTAGTTGCTACGACTAACACATGAACCTTGTTATTTTCTTTGCGCAGGTGTTCGATACCACCTCGATGTTTTTCTAAGGAGAACCTTTCCTAACTACAAGGCATCAAAATAGAGTAAGAGTGATGGTTCACCTTGGTTTGGAATTAACCTTACTTCTACAATAGAACATCAAGGTGAAAACATAATCCATACACCTATATTAAAAATTATTCCTTGGATAAAAATAAGGATAGGATGAAAAATCCAATCATTAACCATGACTAAGTCATACACTACAGCTCCAAGATGGAGACTATATGCATAAGGCTTAGGTTCTTAGAGAAGATGTGACTATTGAAATACAATGGTGATAAATTCGAGCTATGACTCCACCCTTATGCAACCCACATGAAAGTACTGAAATCCCAGCTAGTAGAAACATGGTAAGGGATAAAACCCTAAAGGTTTTAATGTTCATTGAAGAACTCACCTGTCATTTTTTTTATGGGGTCTGTAAGGATTTTAGTGTTCCAAAAAACATTTTCTCTCGACTATTGGTCCTTTTGACTCTGCAAAAACTCCTACACAGCAACAAAGATGGAGGAGACATAACCTTGGCCCTCCACACCTTCTGAGATGGTCCATGAATGCTTTAATCTTCGGATAGAGTTTGTTATTCTCGTTCTGGTGATAGCATTGGGTGACTCTGTCCAGTTTTTAGATGCTGATAAAGGTAAGGATTATCTCTACATTAAGATCAATATTATTCTTCTTGTTCTAAAGAATGTTTCTTATTGATATTCTCTAGCCCCCGAAGTAACGTTTGCATGTAGGGTAACTCTGTAAAAGTGTGTGGATGGATAAATACTGGATGCACAACCTCCCCATTAACTGGTAAGACCTGGGTCATTTCCTTGTGAGGCTCTGGAGGAGACATTTGGGTTTTGTGGTGTGTTATTAGCGTTGAGATTTTAATCCCAATCTATTTCTAGGTTGGTGTTTTGGAAGTGTTATACTTGTTCTGGTATGAAGATATATATTTACTGTAAGAGTATTTGTAATACTCATGGATTCATAGGCGACTATGCCACTCTATGCAATTTTTTTCTTTGTTTAAGACTTGTTCTTAACACTGTGAGAATCTGCAGGGGTTTTGATACTACGACTATACTTGTCTGATAATATCTATGTAAATTATAGAATGTTAAATATACTTCATTCTTTTGTTCTGTGAGTTATAGAGGACACTCCTGCAGTTTGCTTGGACCGTGAGGCTTTGTATTTTTGTTTTAAAACTTCGAGGTCATGAGCCGAACTCTGTTGGTTTGAATTTTTTAAACCACTCTGTACTGAGTTTGTTATATATATATATATAGATATCTTTAATGGTTCTGAAAAATATTTTTAAAAGGCGGTCATATTCCAATTTCTTTTCGCTGCTCTTTTATATTGGTTTTATGTTACTGTAGCCTGTGTAGTTTTAGAGTTGACTTTTATTTGGGATAAGAATCCATTGTTGTAATATTATTAAGTTGGATAAACAACTGGCAGTGTTAGGGTTTTTTATTTCTGTTTTGGTAACAAGCTATTAATGAACTATGTACTCGTAAGGGCTTTACAAGTTTCTTAGATCTAAATTCAGTCTTCATCCTGTAATATTTAGCGAATGTTTTAAGGTATGGTTTGGAAAAAAAATAAAGCCGTGAGGATTTTCTAGATTTACTTCTTGATTTAAAAGAAATAGATGATGTTGTATTTTCATTATGATTTACATAATGTTTAATAAATCCTTCATTTGATTTATCAATCCTTTGCATCATCTCGCGATGCAGTTGAAAATGAAACAGTGGAGAGATTTAAGAAAGTATCCAGGACTATTTTACTATTTATAGTTTAATTAACAGTGTTATGGTTCTTTAGATTTAAAAGATGTCATGATTATAATGCACTGCGACCACTCACTTCTACCAGTAATATAAACTGAAACTCTATTTATTTCCTTTATACCTATAAAAGTTCTAGGGAGATCTAGGAAGAGATTTTTCTTTAATTATTTAACTCTGTTATAAAGAGTTTTATTAACCATACTATTCTTAAAAATAGTTAAGCCCTAAGGCTGTTTTTATTGTATGAACTCAGTTATACAGTTCTAGGGTTTTGTGGTTTTTATTGTAAGAATGTAAAACCTTAATATGAGTATTTAATAATTTTAATAATCCAAGAGACTGTTTGAGATTTTATGCTGTAGATAATTACTACAGACACAACACCAATTTTAAAATCGGAAGCCTGTAGTCAGTGCTAATATTTATCGATAACTTCAACTTGGTGTTACATTAATAGTTTAGTTTAGCATTAATATGATTTCAAGTGAACTCTGGTTATTCTAGATTAATACTCAAATTGAATAAGGAGAAACAAATTAGTCTTAAAGAGATTAATATAAACAGAGTATTTGAAATGAAATTGGATGTGTTCATTTATAATGCTAAGTTGTTAGAGGATAAAGGATTTGGGAATAAATAACTTATTTATATCTAAAAGAAAAGACTCTGCAATTTATTCTAGCTCATAAACTTGTATTGTAAAAGTTTATCTAAATGGATTCAGAGTTGTAACCTGTATCTACACTAATATACCAGATCTTCTAATTAACAGTAAATTATAAACAGTTTACATAATACTTCTATTCTCTGAAATAAGGAAGATGCATATTTATTCGATCATTCTGATACTACTATTCAACATAATTTATATCTTCCTGTACTAGAGTATGTCACTTCGGTGAGAGGAAAAATACAAGAGATAATTTCAAACTCATTTCTTTTTCAATTAGTTCAATGAAAATACTTCATCAAATAATCATTGAAAAACAACCATTTAACTATAATCATATTTGAAAATAATTTCATCTTAGTCAAACGAAAGTAAATAACGTATTACAGATATAGAGTTGGAATCTGGATGTGTTGCAGAAAAGGGACTAACACCCAAGGGAGACTGTTCCACCCAACCTTTTCCTGAAGTAGCCAAATCACTTGCTTAAGACCCCTGAAGTTTCTCACTACACCACTAGAATAGAGATCTCTGCTCAATAGCAGACTTCTACAGCTTAAGACTCATCAGCAGACTTAACTCAATAAATCGCTTTAGCTATCCCCTCATCAAATTCTTTGTGTTTCTGACTTTTCAGTTTGCAGCAATCACAAATTTCATTCTCTCAGAAATCAGAATGAGTAGTGATCCCTCCTGCTCAATTTGATGGTTTATATAATATTGCCTAGATCTTTGGTCAGTTTTGGAATTTAATGAGAAATCCATCTTAGCTCCCCCTCTCAGGGAACATGACCACTTTTTTAGGGATTATGCTCCTGCAACAACTAGAAAATGAATGCTAGTGTTTCCACTTGTCAACCAACCTTCTACAACTCCTCCTTTCTCCTAGTGGGAAGTGAAAACTCATTTAACAGTATCCCCTGAGTAGCTGTCTCCTTTTATTAATTATTAAAATAAATAATTCTTTAATTACAATCATCCTTGACCCACTTGGTCATAAAATTTACAATAAAAATTAACATAATGTTTTGCTGAAATAAATAATAAATATTTATTTTTCAGTATTGGGTATGTTACAGTGTGTCTGAGAAGACCTGGAAGTATGCATCATGGGAAGCCGTGTTCTTTCCTATAAAGCAAGTAATCATGGGAATGCGTTCCCATTCCCTCACCCCTGAGATGTGCTAAACCTTGGGTTCATTTGCGTTGTTCGTAGTGCCTACGAGGAAGAGTCGTGTTTCAGTTCTTGGCTATTCATGTTGGTCATTCAATCTTGGTTGAGAAACTTGTGGTATTGCTGACTAAATGGGCAGTGTATATCACTCAATTTGAGGAGAGTACAGTCCTACGTGGTCTCCCCAGTGCTTTGGTGCAGTGGTCCATTTCCCAGAATGCTTTGTTTCACTTTCCTGAGTTGTGGAAGGTGTTTTCGTAATGGTTTTCTCTGTGTTACAAAGTAGAGCCTGTGTGTTGTGTTTCCCTTGTGGTTTGGATGAGTTTTGATGTGAGATGGATTGGTTATGTGGCCTATGAAACCCATTTGTGTGGCTTGTTTCCTTAGTATCCTTTGAAACCCAATTGTATATTTGCTTGGCTGGTTCTGAATGTGAAGGTTGGCTAGGATGAGTAAGTCTTGATAATCCCAATTGTATGTGGATTCTTACCTTAACAGTATAAGAAACCCAACTGTAGGTTGGTTTGACTGAGTTTTGATGTGAATTTTGGCTTGTCTGAGTAAGTCCACCCTTATGTTATTGGCTTGTTGTCTTAGTAGCCTTTGAAATCCAATTGTATATTGGCTTGGTTGGACAGTCTGTGAAACCCAGCTGTACATTGGCTTGACTGTGTGAGTTATGGTTTGGCTATGTACAAGCTTGTTGTTTCCTTAGTTCCTTTTGGAAATCATGCCCAGCTCGGGGGTGGTAGTGTATTGAGATATTAATGAACACATCGGCCTATGGTTGGGTGGAACGTTGCAACAACATAGCTAGTTGTGGAACCGCTTAACCATCAAGATAAGTATTCTTTGTTATTCTGTTTATGCATTGAAGTTGCTTATGAATGAATATGATGAATTGATATGGAAGAATGCCTGTTATGAATGGAGTAGGATTCAATGTTGCATAAGTACCTCTGTTATGCTTTTTTATTCCATGTATTTGTCTATAAATTGCTATGTTCATGTTGAATGCTTATTGATGGTTAAGTAGAAGTTTAATTCTATTATGTTTTCCTACATTTTACTTCTGTGCATGCCTTGTGTTTTTGCATTGCATTTTCCTAAGTTCATGGAGTCTAGAAGCCTATTACAAGGCCCAAAATGTAGCTAAGGTAAGAGTCATTGAGTTTCTTCCCCTTGGAATCCACCTACGGAAGGCGAAAACCAGAAGAGGAAAAGTTGAACAAGGAAGAATTGTTGTGTTTCTGCACCCTAGAATCCTCCTATGGAAGGAGGAAGGAGGGAGGAAAAAAGGTAAGTTGAAAATAAGGAATAAAGTGTGTTTTATGATTTCCAAAGTCTGAGGTCGAAAAACAGAAGTCAGAAGTGCAGAAAAAGGTTAAGTCAATTTTTTTTTTATTTTTGAGTTCTAAAGTGCGGAAGGTTGAAAGCGAAAGTGCGGAAGGACGAAGGCAGAAGATCTGTTATGTGTTCCGTCGCAAAGTATGTTTTCGATTTTCAATTTCCAAAGTGTGAAAGGTAGAAAGCGGAAGTGCGGAAGGAAGAACATAGAAGAGCTGTTAAATGTTTCATCGCACATTAAGTTTCTTATTTCTAAGTTCCGAATTGCAGAAGGAGGAAAGAGGAAGTGAAGAAGGCGAAAGGTGGAAGAGTGTTTAAATGTTTCCATATCACATTATGTTTTCGACTTCTGATCGAGGTTGAAAGGGAGAAAAGCGTAACTGTGAAAGGTGGAAGGCTGATGATTCACTTCGTCGATCCTTTCAGTTTCTGACTCCCGAGTTCCGAGATCAGAAAGGTGGAAAGTGAAAGTGCATAAGGCAAAAGGAGAAGTGTGAAAGGGATAGGTCTAGTGCGGAAATGATCATTCAGGTCACAGAAGGGATATTTCAAGGGAGAAATGACGGTTATAGTGGTTTCTAAGCCTAAGAATGAAGGTTGAGGTGTGTGTTAATATCCATGCCATGTGTTTCAATGGCGAAAAAGGGTTCTGGAAGTAAAAATTTTAATTTATCCGCATTATGAGGTATCAGGACGTTACATTCTGGTATCAAAGCAAAGGTTGTAGTACTAGGTCCTAAATGGGCCAAGTTGAACAGTTAAATGAGATAAGAACACCTAGTTTGTGGTTTAATAGAGTTATTGGTTGCAGCATTGGTATAAATGGGCCAAGGTAATTAGTTGCAAAAAGAAAACTACAGTAAGAAAGAGTGTTATTTAGAAGAATTTCTAAACTTATCCAACTCAACAAAATACCCTTGGCAGCGCTTAATAAAGAGGCGGACTTCAAATAGGTGAACTCAATTATAAAAAGGATTTTGCGCCCAACAACTAATAATAACGCACTTGCTATTTAGCCAGGGAAATGAGCTATCAACCGTTAGATGGAAATCAATGGTGGACTTCAAATAAACTAAGGTGAATTTCAAAAAGCATCGCACTCGTGAAGTTTTTCTTCGACCGCGCTAGTTCACCCAGCGAGATCTTTTTTGGCCATTGATCCTTTTGCAGATCAACCTAATCCATTGATCATAATCTCCTTTAGGATGATTAGGTTTCTAATTTCTCAACTTAGAGGCCTTTATCCGTCTCGTTCTTTCATTGGAGAAATGCACCATTAGAGGAAATTTCAACTCAAAATGGGCCTTTTAACCATAATTCAAATTCCATGTCATCATGTGTTAGCTAATGAAATTGATTTAAATGTGAAATACCGTATAGGTCCTAAACAAATTTTTAATATAAATTTGGGGATAGGTATCATAAAAAAAACTCCTTTTTTTGTTCGTATTTTCGACATATCTCCCTGTGTTTTTACTCAAATGTCAATCGGGAGAGCTTGTTGGATGCAAAATTAAATTTCGCATCTAAGGAGTACCCACTCTACATACTTTTGATGGACCTTGCTACCCCAAAAATAAGAAATACCTGAAAAAGCATGATGATGACATCATCATCACATTTTTTAGGCATTTCTTGTTTTTGGGGTACCGGGTTCTGTCAAAAGTATGTCGAATGGGTACTCGTTGGATGTAGAATTTAATTTCGCATCCAACGATCTCTCCCAATCAAAATTTGAGTAAAATCTTATGGAGATATGTCGAAAATACAAACAAAAAAAGTACTTTTTTCAGGGATGATTTTAGGGGCAAAATTTAGCCCATTGGCGAAATTAAAGGAGTTTCAAATTTTCCTTGGGCGAATTTATTATATTAAAAACATTTTTAGGGTTAATATTAAATAGCTCATTTTTTATTTTCAGAAAAAAATTAAAAACATAGTTAGCCCAACGATATTTGGCTGGAAATTATTACAAAAACCATTTTTGGCCTTTGAAATTTGCTTTGGATCTAGCTTTCGCTCACGATTTCCACCATGGGTTTCAGATAGATGTCTTGTTTGCCAGCGATTTCCAGCATGGGTTTTAGATGGACATCATGTTCACCAGTGATTTCCAACATGGGTTTAATATGGATTTCATGTTTGTCCTTAATTTTAGGAAATGGTCATTTTTTAGTCCTATTCAGCCTCCATTTGGTTTCAGAGCCCCTGTTCGTCCTTGAAATCAGGAAATGAAAATTTTTGGACCCTCATTCACCCCGATTTGTTTTCTAAATCTCTTGTTCCTCCTGTATTTGGCATTTTTCGGAGTCCCATTCACCCCGATTTTGAGTATTTATTGTTTCTAGACTCTATAGCCCCATTTGGCTTATGAATGATGGGTTTGCTCAGTTTATGCACAATTATTTAAGATCAAAGAACATTTATGGTGACCACAATGAATTCAAGAAGAATTTGTACTGGATTTATGCGCCAATGAAGTTCAAATTTAGTCTCTGTTGCATCTTGATTCTGTGTGTTAGTCTTCACACTACTCTAAGTCTTTGAGTTACAGGTTAGTCTCTCTCAATTCATATTTTGGGTGCTCAATGTGATCGAATTTCATAGTTGAAATTAAATTATTTTGTCTTAATGAGCTAGGGTTATTGTTGCTATTAAGTTGATTTCTTGGGTTTTTTTGGTTGCTGGAATAGGCCCTATGACCTAGGGAATAACTCTCCTACATCTGGTTCTAGTAGATCATGACCTCTCTAGACAAATTCATGATTTCACCCTAGTACTCTCAATGAGATTATACTCTTGAATAATAATCTATCAGTTTGACTGCCATCTAATTTTGGGTTGCTAAAAAACCTGATTGTCTTTGATGAGAGCTCCAATAAACTGGTTGGGCCTCTTCCAAACAACATTGGGCAGATGGTCATCTTGGAACAATTGGATGCTGCCCACAATATGTTAATATCCAAGATCCTCCAGAGCATCTGTGCATTGCCTAGTTTGGATAATTTTACTTACTCCTATAAATTCTTTACCATAGAGGCACCCAATTTCCTGGCCCTTCCCAGCAGAAGCGATACCTTCAATAACAAGAGAAATTGTATCCCTAGCAAGCATGAGTAGAGAAAACTCCATCAATGATTAGCTTCCTTGTCTCAGCTTGGTGTAGATAAAAATGTCAGAGGCAAGAATCTCAAGTATTGGGCTCAACTTCAAATGTATAGATTCACATGAAAAATGGATGGTGAATGCACCGCATTCTCTATGGTAATTTTTAGTTATAAGCTTAAGATACAATTTAGTATTTCTGGATTTCAAAATTTAGATCTATCGTTTCACTCTTTTAGTATTTGTGTCTCATGTCAAAAAATTCCACTATTAAATTCATTAATATGAAAAGAGTTCTTTCTGCTCCACATGAATTGTGTGTCATATAACTGGGTTAGTGTTGGAAACCATTAACTCATGTCAGAGTCGATACAAATGTAGAGATAAGAATCTCCAGTATGGGGCTCAACTTTAGATGTATATATTAATATGATAAATGGATGGTGGATTCACCACATTCTCTGTGGTGTTTTTTAGTTAGAATCTTAAGATACAATTTAGTAATTCTGGAGTTCAAAATTGAGATCTATCATTTCATTCTTTTAGTATTTGTGTCTCATGTAAGAAAATTACACTATTAAATTCATTAGTATGAAAAGATTTCTTTCTACTCCACATGAATCGTGCGTCATATATCTAGGCTTGTGTTGGAAAACATTACAATTGAAAAGCATATAAAGTTGATTCTGAAAAATATATAATCTGAAGATGAGTTACTTTTAGCATTTAAATGTTAAAAGAGATCTATTACTTTTCTTTTATTAAGGTGAATCAATTTTTAACTTCTATTAATTGGAAATCTTAGGAATGTTGCATGGATTACCGATTCTTGTCATTCATGTGATAAGTTCTTATTGTATTCCATGTAATTTCTAATATCATGTTTAATATTTGTGAACCTAATGCAAGGAAGATAATATCAATATGAATTTAGCATCATTATATAGATGTGGGAATTTGTTAAAAAGGAACTGATGTATAGTTGTGGAGAGTTTGGATAGACGTTTTCATGTTGCATTCCTTTTGAGAACTGCAAGGTCTTGTTATACAGAATTTCATGTTTATAAATTCTTGTCATTTACAACATTAATAATCAGCACTGTTTCACTGGAACTTATTTGTGAATATGTTTTCGAGAGAAAGGCAGAAGACAGGGTGGTACCCGTTTATGTTTTGACTGTTTCCTTTTTGGCAAGAATTGCTTGAAATGAACACTATGTTATCATTTTTTAAAGTCAATATTCAATAACCTAAAATAGTATGGAAACTTCCATAGGACATTAGACAGAAAGTTGCTTTAATACAAATGCTATATATTGCTTCTTTGTTGGTTTCTATACTATAAGGACATCCATATGTTGTGATGTTTATCAATAGAGATCGGAACATGTACAAGCATTACAGAATACAGACACCACTGTCATATCAAGTGTCAAAATCTATTTACAATTTTTCATCCAGTTCAACTATTCCACAGGGGATTAATTGTTACCTCGAAGCATCTCTTTGAACTTTTTTTCTTGGAATGGTCCTTATCCTTGCTTCAACATTTCAATTCCATGACAAAATAAGAAACTTTTCATATCCATGGCATAAATGATAAGATATGAATACCATGTTATTTTTTCTCCACCCCACCATATTATTGGAGGCTTTGCATGTGATAAAGAAAAAGGGGACAAAAAGAGTGCACACTTTGTACATGGGGATCCATTCATTTTTTTCCTTTTGTTCCTTCATTAATTTCAGCTAAGCCACACAAGTTTAATATTTGTGACTACAATCAATAAGTGGTTTCATTTGGTTACCGAAGTGAATCCCATTCCAAATTTTCTTCTTTTGTGCCTTCATTAATTTCAGCTAAGACGCACAAGTTTAATATTTATAGGTACAATCAAGAAGTACTTTCATTTGGTTACCAAAGTGAATCCCATTTGGTTTCCATTCCCAAAAGCAATGGAACATTACTAGAAAAAAAGTGACTAAAAAGGATTACATAGTGCTTAGGATACCTATTAACATGTTCTACACATTGCTCCACTGAAAATGATTTTACTTGCATTGTGCCATGTGGTAGTTAACACCGTTGAGATCAAGGGCATAACATTTGGTTAATAGAGCTACTTGCACCTACATTTGTCCAAGCCTTTTACAACATTTTCATACCAGCTATGAATCCAGCTGATTATTAACTCCATCTTGATAGCTATACTTTGTGATATCCTTCTATTACCTTTCATATGGATGATATTTGGGGGGCTGCAATAGTTGGGTAGCTAGATCAATTTAACGACATTTATTCTTTTGTCAAATATTGGCTACAAGTGCAAGATACTATTATTTCTTCAATCAGGTTATAAACACTAGCGTTTTGATATTGTGCCAAAAATCCATGAACCATTCTCCCCAGGGTTTTGATTTATTTTAGTTTTAGGGACATTTTGAAAAGATTGATTCCAAGTTCCTTCACTAATCCTTTACTTGAAAAGCCCCATGAAATTTTATCTTGTTGTTTGCAAGTTGGAAAGAGCTCCATTTGTACAAAGATAATGGAATGCCAATTTTAGACTCATTTCAAGATAAATGGATAATGAGGGTTTGAGAGAGAGTTACAAACTATAAAGAGATATTCAAGAAACACAATTCAAAATGAAATTTCCTGCACTCTTGGTTGAAACTTGTATAGGTCTAAATGGTCTCACTTTAGGCACCTTTAACCTTGACAAAGAAACCCCAAGCAAAGAAAATGTTGAAATCAAATATTTGTGTCCTAGTTGTGATTGCATGTGCATGTTGTCTCGAGTAGAGGAACGAAGACTATTAATGGAAATTCTGAGACTGCTTGCAATCTTCCATATTCCATATCACCAACTTGTAAGATATTCCCATGCAAACTGGGTTTTCACTCTCATCTCTCATGCAAATTGGAATATTCTTGTGCATACTGGGTCTTCCACTAATCATGCAAATTGGGATACACCCATGCAAACTGGGCCTTCCACTATTCTCTCATGAAAATGGGAATACTCCCGTATAAACTTAGTCTTCACACTATTCACTCATGAAAGTTGGATACACCCTTGTAATATTGCATTACTTTATAATTGAGGTGTATATAATCATTGGAAGAGGTATGAACCTGCTCCTGCTATCAATATTATCAGCCTTGTAATACCATGGAACATGGACCATTCTCCATACAGTAAATCAACCTGTTATATTTCTTTCTCTTTCACTCTTTAGCCATGCACATAGCTGGTCTCTACTATAAATATTACAACTGCATATATTTCATATTCTCTCTTGAGGTTATACTATGTATGTAGATTTGGAGAACTTAGAAAATACACTAACTGTAAACCTAATTTTTTTATTTCCATAGATTCTACAACATATTTTCTTGTTTCCTAGAGGTGCATGTTTTTGGTGCGATGAGAGTGCTCAATTCCAATTTTCAGCAAAGACATTGTGCAAAATCCTTCAGGAATGATATCCAACACAGTCTACATCTTCTACATGATATGCTAGAAAGTCTACTTACAATTCTGCCACTGACATTTTCCAAAAATGCCTAAAAAATCCACACAAACACTTGTGAATACTATTGTTAATGTGGCCTCTCTGCTGGCCTGTTTAAAGTGCTAAAGGAATTCCACACCTAGTATAGTAGAAAGTTTCCAGCCTTTTTTCAATACTCTGGTAAAGGCTGAATTTTGGATATGTACCTGGATTTTCTGTAAGTTCTCTTGCAGCTCTTTTAATTATAATATTTTCCAATTTTCTTAAAAAAAAGAGATGATACATTACAAAAGAAAGTCTCGTATTTATAACCTAGATGGCATATTTTCATGAAGAGACATGTCTTAATTAGTCATGTCTTTTTAGTTTTTAATAATACATTTTATTATCCTTTTAATAATTATGTATCTTTAATTTATTAAATATACTATTTATTATGTACTTTATTATTATTATCTATTTTTCCTTATAATTATGTTCATCACCTTGACCATGGTATTTGCCCACGGTTTTCTTATATTCCATGTGTTATATATATATTATTTATAATAGTAACACACCCTTCAATATGTGTACCTGACTGCAAAAGGCACAATAAGTCCTCCATGACATTGCTAATACAAGCCAACAAATCATAGAAACTTAAATAAATGAAATTCCTAACAGTCCAATGACTATTGAATCATAGACATAATGGAGCCAATCATGGCAAACACGGGGACACGATGCCATCATATCTGCCACCACTTTCCTGGTAATCCTGAGCCATTTAGCAGAAATGCTATAGGAGTCAATGCCTTTCTCTGATTTAAGCACCCACTAAAACACCAATCATGTTTCTCCCCTGTGCAGATTCTCTTGCTCTCTTTTGGTTTCTCTTTGGCATACATGCTTGCATATGTTCATTGTGACATTCCCTTACTATATTTTCTCTTAATTGTGAATCTATGGTATGTCCATCGTTCTTTTGTGACAGAACATAAAAAGCAATCATTTAGGATTTGTGTAAGAACTCATCATTCAATATACCCCTATTTTGATATGTAATTCCCTATTGAAGAGCCTTAAAGAGTTTCAATCTGAAGAAACTTGAATATTGGACCAAACTGTTCACAGCAGCAACCATAGTAAGGCAGTGAACCATATCAATCGAATGAGTCTAAGTTCTATTTTATTCCTTGCATAGCCGTAGAGGTTTTAGTATTTACTCTAAAGTTTATTGAATCTACTTTATTTTTATTTAAGGTTGTGAGAAATTCATTTGTGCTAAGTCCTTCCCTGATTCCACCCTTCGCTTATATTTAAAAATATAACTTGGTTATACAACACAACATGAAGTATATATTTTTACCAGTAGAGGGTTGTTTGGATTTCCCCATTTTTGCATAGGGAAGTTGTTACCTGATCCAACACATTCACACTGAACGTGAAGTTGGATATTTTATTAGTGATTAAAACCCTTGCTTTGTGCTAATTGAGAGAAATATCAAAAGATTTTCTATGAGATTTAGGTGGTGTAAGGGGGAAATCTTGTGGTGTCTCTAGTTGTTTGTTGTGTGGGAATGGATATTGAATGGGTTTTTGGTTGCTTTACATCCCTTGGTTTCATGCCCTTAGACCTAAATTGTTAGCCATCCCATTATTTGGGTTAAATCCAGCGATTGGGACTATTGAGTTTGGCCCTCTTTAAAATCTTGTTGACCAATCTAGGGGAGAGACTCTACGCATTCCAAGAGAAGAGAAACCAATAGAGGTGGGAATAAAGAGGGAGATTGGGACATCGGTTGGAAAATTTGCATTGGCAGTTGAAAGCTTCAGAAGTTGATGGCACAAAAGCAGAAAACTAAAGACTAAGAATGAGAAGTATGTTCCTAGATCATGAGGACAAAGAGAAGTGTGACCCTATCCAAAGAGAACAAAGATTATCTCAAAGCCAATCTGCAATCTGCAAAATGCAACCATGGAGTAAGAATACACAAAATCTCTGTCTAAGAGTATATAACTGATATTTGTCATCATTCTTGAGCACAGGAAGAGCAAAAAAAGGCCATGCTGATTTTCAAAAATGGGTTTCCAGGGTAAAATCTGTGTTAGTTCTGTTTATGTAGTTGATGCTTCATAATTGGTTTTCTTCCTCATTTCAATTACAGTTTGTAAGTAATATTGTAATACATAATCATAATTAATTTGCAATGAAATAGAAAATAAAGAGAAACATTATAACTTTCTGCAAAAATAATTAAGGTCCATACTAGTGAAATGACTCTGCCATAGGCCGAGCGATTAATGATCAGAACCAAGGGGCACCTCTGCATGGTTTATCTTTACTTGGTTTTATTTCAAAGAGGAATGAAAAAACTTATTTTCCTCAATAGAAGTGGCTTACCCTTCACTAGAAAAGCAGGGTCCAATAAAGCTGAATCCAAGCCTTAAGACTATGAAGGCTGCTTATTTTAAATGCTAATGCTAATATAAGTTAAGTTTCAGTATAAATTGTAAGCACTAGATGTGAATAAAAATCCCATCAACTACTAAGACATACCAGCAGATATATGTATTTTATGTACTCGAATTAATGTTCCAAGAAAACAAAGAAACTATGAAGGACAAACAAAGAGAACAAAAAATTAGAGAAACCTTACCAAGTTGCTTATATATATTTGTTGATACATTTCAATGTGTGGAGAAAAAATCAACTAGCTGAGGCACTAATTAGTGTGTTGCAAATATCACTGATTTCTCCTAATATTTCTGAATACTTTTGAGTTCTTTAGGTTGACGATGTTTCTGATACTTTCTTAGTTTTTTAGGTCCAAGTTTATGATTGCAGATGCAATATGCAAAATGCAACCATGGAGTAAGAATACACAAAACATCAGATTCAAGTCAAATAGGTTCAATTGAAGGAATAGAGGCTAGAGGCTTCAGTACCATCTAGATCAATTAGGAAGCCAAGATGGCTTACCCAAACATTTTAAGAGGCACAAGAACAAGTAAGAGTACCTAAATATACATTTTGGGTAAGTAATCCTCCTAAGAAATTTTTGAGTGATGTTGCATCATTGTCTTCTATCACTTTCTAGCGGCGATGAAGCAATTAAAGAGAAGGTGTGGCAAGATGCTATGATAGACGAGTATGTTCCTCCATGAAATAATGCAGTATGAATACCCCAGTCGACCATAGAGCACTAGGGCTCTCTAAGCCATTTTTATATGCATTGTCTAGTATGTCTCTAAAGGCAGGCAATATTTTGCGAGCTTTTTTAGGCATACAATAAGCATTTTTCTTCTCACATAAAGCATAGCCACTGGTAATGAGAATTTAGAGGGTCCTATTTGGAAACATGCATAGTTCCTTCCTTTCAAAGGCTCACTCATGGAAGGAACATGAATGAGGTCACTGGCTTCAAATTTTGCAGATCTTCATCCATCATCATTATTATGTCTTTGTTGTCTTCATTGTATCATAGTTATCGATAGTTTGATAAATTATTTGATGATAAAGTGAAGAGAGGACATTGGTAATGTCCCAGTAAAGGTTTCACAGGGTAAGGAAAGCACTACTTGGCTTGTGGTGAGTTGGAAGTTAAATGTCGGTACTATGCAGCATGGCATACAAAGCACAAAAATTGCTATGTCCTTCACAATATGTTAGGACTGTAGTGGAGAGTTTGTACCTTAACTTGAACAACTAGTATTTGCATTCCTTCCATTATGATATTATGGTTTGAAATTTATTTTTCAAGGGGATTTCACACTGCAATCATCTAGGGAGGAGGTCGAGACTCGATGGTTATAGTAATAGTGCTTGGAACCAATAGTAACTTTCAGAATTTATAGAGTTTGTCAATGTTGTAGAGTCTTTTAGGTCTCTTCATTGCTATCAATTAAATCCTTGAAAATTTCTCACTTTATATGAGTATTGTCCCATTGGTTGGAAAAAGCTATTTCAGTTCCATGAAAGATAATTTTTGAGTTATAGTTTTTCCCCTGCTCCCTTTAAAAATATCCACATAGAATGGAATTTACCCTAAAGATAATGAAAATGATATGGATGTTCAAAATGATCTACACTCCACAGATTTCTTTGATCCAAAAGTCAACAATCCTTATTTGAATGCACAGCTAGAAAGCATACCTGGCCTTTGCATTATTTCTAACCAACCTTCACTAATATCATCGCCTATTAGTTCAGACAGATATGAAGAGTGTTCTTTCCTAGTTTTAAGTCTTATGCATTTGATAGGAACAGGTCATCTTCTATCACAATAATATCAAGCTTCAAAGAAGCTTACTATGAACAGATCAAAGAGCAAAGTTTATTCTGGGTTTATTACTAACTTTACAATACCATCTCACTTTTCAAATGGTAAGAACATTGGCTCAATAGTAGTTCATTACGTTCAATTTTTGTCATGATAAATAATGTTGTTTTAATTATCACATTGTCCACTAATGAATGCAATGTGACAATGTCTCATGATTGTTTGTAGTGGATTATCCAGAAAGTGCCGCTGAACATATTTAAAGAAGATTTGTGTATTTTGTGCATTGTATCATTTTCATATGGATGTTCATTTCTCTCAAGACTTAATGTTTCATTCATTACATTTTAGTGGCACTAAATGGAATATTCTTTGATTTCTTAGCTAAGATTGATTCATATATTTGTCGTTTAACGAATTTTTAAGATTTAAAAAGTGGCTCCAGCCTAGAGGATGGAATATGGTTGGGTTCTGCAGCCTTCCTTAAGCGCAAGACAGATGAAAGGGATTTATTTAAGTCCTCTGGTAACAAAAATCATTGCTGCAGGATACAACTTATATTTGTTTTGTTAACAACACTAGAAAGTTGATGCCATTATTTTACAAGTTCAATTCAATAGGTGCGTGTTACCCTTCAAAATGACAATGCAGCTCAGGTGTTGTCATTCGGATGAATTCACTGGTGAACTCAAGGAGGCCCATAGTTTTAACATGCTTGATTCTCTTCCTCCATTAAATGACATCCTCCATCACATTACAGTTCCTTGTAGCGTGTATCCTTTCTGATTTTCCACAGTATAATCTTTATTTATTTATTCGAAAGTTACGTGTGTTCTGCAAAAATATTTTTACATTATCATTATAGTTTTCTACTCTCCTGTAAGAATCTGTGAAGTTCACTAAGAATATGTGTAGTTCATTATCTTATAGAAATGATTTCATATAATTGGATTCTTATTTACTTTTTGTAATCATTCACTAAATTAAGCACATAGGCATCAACATCAACCCTGTATAAAAGGGTATTGCATGAAACCTACTCTCAAATACAATATGACTTATGCCTCCATAATTTGGAAAATCATTCATCTCATCTTCATGTGCTAAATGTGTAAAGCTGATACCACAACTCCTGTTTTGCTTCCAAACATGTACACATCATAAAAGATAAACAAAAAAGATAACTTTTGCAATCAGCCTAAACTTTCTTATTCCACTTGTTGCTGGTAGCATGTCAATAAAAAATAATGGTCAAGATAGTGGAGATAAACAAATACCATCAGCTTGAACTTTCTAAGTCCGCTTCTTGTTGGTACCATGTCACTCAAAAACAATGTTCAAGATAGTGCTGCATTTGCAACTGATAATCCTTTAACTTGGTGTTTGGTTTACATCATGTAGTTAATGGCCATGAAGAAGAAGCATTTGTGTGACATGGGAAATGATTTAGGAGTAATATAGCTTCATCTCATTCTAGATGGGATTAAATTTGACATCGGTTTCATTTTTTAGTATCCAATTTGCACACTATTTTTCTAAGTTTATTCTTCCCACTTTCAACAGTTTAGCTTGTGTATGGTATAATTATGATGTTATTGGTATTCTGGTGTCGAACTTTACATGTCAAGATATGAAATTTCATGCCAAATATTGTGCATGAGCTTTCCTATGGACCTTTTGGAGTTGGTTGTTGCAACATATTCAAAGATTTGTTGATCAAAAGGGAATCCCCCTACAAAGTTTCTTCAGATTTTTCCTAGTGAAGATGTATGGATGCCACTTTTTCATTTTCAGTACTTATAAATTAAAAGAGAGCATCATTTTTCTGAACAAAATGGTGCCCAGCTTTTATAGGGTCCTATTCTTCCTCTTCCTTTTTACTTGCTCTGCAGTAGAAGGAAATGCATTTAAGGTCTATTGGTGAGTCTCCAACATCAGAGTGTGAAAAAATAAAGGATCAGTGTCGATTCTTGTTGAATACACTTGAGAATATTAAGAAAGCTGATTTAATTCCTCAATTTGATGGCTCTACCATTGTCTCTGTTGCCGACGACAGAGATATCTAGTATTGCAAGCAAGATTTGAAGGAAGACAAGTATTTTCTTCTCCATGAGGTTGGGTGCAAAATGATTGTTGATAGAAAAATGCATGATAATTTTGTTGGTAGTGCATGATGTAATTTCCAATCTAAAAATGAAGTAACAAGGCCAGTGATGTCTGAGTTAGATCATAGCATATGCTACACAGATCTTGGAGCACACCTCCTTTAAAATACCATCATAAGGACTGTAACATGTCTTCCTTACAGACTGAGAAACACAACTCATTTTGACATCTACTATTTGTGAACCTCCTCAGTAATGACTGTGTGCATGAAAATATGGTTTGTAGTATGGTACTCCAAGTAGAAATTTACATGTCCTTTGGCCCTTAGTCACCTTCTTTCAAGTTTGTTTGAAAGCAATAAATGAAGAATTGTAGTGCAGAGCTTGGAGAATGCAACGATGTGTGTGGATTCTGATGCAAAACACCCCGTAGCAAGATCTTAATCCCTTCGTAAAACTGATGGCTTATAGTTGATAAGGAGTGGAAATATTGAAAACCTGAGCTCTCCTTAGACTGAAGTGGTCAGTTGATGTGCCATGCTGCTTTTCTATACATAGATTGTCAACCATGTGGTGCTTTATTTACTTGAGTACATAACTCATATTTGAGGGTGAAAAAGTAGCAAGTGTGTTTAGCATCTACGATGTGAGGTAGTGGTATTATTTCACGAGGTGGTGCATTTGCAATGATACTTAAAACTGTTGGAACTGCACATAAGTGGGTGACTTTGTGCTCAACAATTGCACCAAATATGTCTTTTACATTCACACTTCTGCAGCAAATACTAGTGCCACCTTGTGCAGCCATGTCCCATGGAAATCCCCAACCGTTACAATGAAACATGGGTGTTGTCCATATGTAAACATCCTTAGACTTCATTTCCCATGCTAAAATAATACCAATTGTTATGAGATAGGCACCTCTATGACTGTACACAACACCTTTAGGACTGGGCGTGGTTCCTGATGTGTAGTTTAATGAGATAACTTCCCATTCATCTTCAGGACAACGAGTCTCAAAATTTGGATCTCCACTTATCAAAATCTTTTCATAATCAAGAAGATCATTATGATCTTCATTCAAAGACTATTCTCTAGATTTGTCCAATTCATGGATCACAATAATTAATGGTAATTCCTATGTCACTTGAGAAAGGTTCCTGACTGCTGCCATTGTAACTTCCAAGAATTGGTAATACACAAACGCCACCTTGGCTTTTGAATGATTCAAAATGAGATACATTTTGTGTGCATCATGTCTAATATTTAGAGTGTTGAGCACTGCCCCTACCATTGGTACTCCAAAGTGCATTTCATATGTGGCTGGTACATTTGTGGCCACTACAACAATCTGTCATATGTATGGATTGTTCAAACTTTAAATTCTCTATCAATTGATACAATTTCAGTTAAATGAAATTTTGATGATTTTAAGGTATATAGGAAAACTCCTTCATTAAGAAACATATTGTAAATAGAAAGGTTACAGGATTGATTTTTGAATATTTATATTTCCCAAACTTTAGGAATAACCAAACTTGACTTCTATGATCACTATGTTAGTTGCTCCTATGATTGCTATTCACTCAGTAGTACTTTTTTTGTTTTCCTGTTTAGAGAGGCTAAATTATACAATGTATTCTAACAATTTTTACTTGGGGAACAAGGTATACCACCAGTTTCCTTGGACATTTGCAACATTGGTAGAGAAAAGGAAGTTCTTGAGGTGACTAGTATTCATGTAGAAAGGATTGCATTGGTTGTGAAGTGGACTGTTATGGCCCTCACTTAATTATGGATTTAAGGGTAATTTGGGATTTGTGATGTTGTTGTAGGGTTAGTTTTCTTCAAAATGAATGGTTTAAAAATATCGAAAAAGAATTTGAAAAACTGAAAAACTTAATTAGGAATTTCAGGGAATAGTAAGACCATACTTGTCCATTTTTTTGTTAATATTCAAACTAGAATAAGATTCACTGATGGAGTTGTGGTTCAGTAGTGGAGGTGGCAACTTGCAAGGACACCCACTGAGGTAGAATTAATCGAAAGTAAAAGCATATGAATAAGTGATTGGGGCTAGGTGCTCGTTCTAGAATATTTTGATGGTTCACCCATCGAGTTCTGTGAAGAGGTCATCTGTAATACTAATTATATTATTTTAGATTAAAGGAAGCACTTTAAAAATTAAGTAGAAATTACAAACTTATTCGCTAAGTTTTGTAGCATGATTTGGAACTGTTTTGATTGTTGGTAGCATATTGAAGGACTCTTTGAAGACTTCCTTGATTAGTGAAACAACATTCTTGAGGATAAATTGTGTGCTAATTAAGGGCAATTGTTAGTTCTTCTCTAAAGTAGGTCTAGTTGAAGGATTTTGTTTGGTGCACCTTTTAAAGTCAAATCAGTTAGAAACTTGGTAATGTGAATAAACCATAGTACTTTGGCATGCCTTAGTTTATTGAACAACAAAACAATAGTAGATGGGAGAGTTGATGCATTAATTGAAGTGAAAATATCATTTTGGACAGATTGGAGACATAATTGAAGGTATTTCTTTTCGACTTTGGATTTACATGAGAAATATGATGAAGTGATCCTCATGGGGAGAGTGTTATACCAAAATACTGTCACCATCATGTGATAAGACTTTTGACATACCTACTTTCCCTGAATCCCAGCTCTTGGATGTTAGAATAATCAACCCATAGTTAGCTACCTTAGACATTAATTTAATTATTTTTGTCTTATTTGCCTAGTTCATGTGTCCCACCTTATGCAAGTTGTCATTTACCTATCCATAGTGGTCAAAATTTCCTTATTTGACTCATGTAGCGCTTGGGAAACCTCAAGGAATCAATTCTGATTTATTCCTGGCCTCCTAGGTGCCCTTCTGCTTTTTTTGCTTTATTGCCTATTTTTTCAGTGTTTTAAGGCAAAAGGAAAAGCTTGACTAGGTGAGGTTGACTAGTTTTTTGTCCTACACATCCTCCACTCTTTTCTCCTTGGAAAAGCATGTATGAGTTGTCATTCCATCACTCTTTAGCTTGCCTAAGTTCTTTTTCCAATTCGTGAGCTCCATGACTAATTTGGGATCAGCTTTTTGCACATATGGGGGATTTGCTTAATTTTAGTAAGCCTGCTTTATGCTAGATTCGAATTGCCTCCTCATGCATTCGAATCCCTTATGTAATTATTTAATGCAGCAACCTATTATGTTACAGGGTTGGCTATTGTACACTCAGTTAATACAATTTAGTGTTCAGCTCCATATTCAGTCTCTTTTGTGAGTGATTTTGCATGATCAATTGATAATTGTTGTGAGTAAAATTAATCTATCACTGGGCTTAATTTCCACATGGTATCATAGCCATTGTAGATCAATTTCTCTCCTTCAAAATTGTTTTGCAAGTTCGACATCAGTGACTGGGAGCCTTCTACTGACAGTCGGGACAGATTTCTAAGCTATGGATCAATCTCAGAAGATCATCTTGACTCCCTTCAACTTCTTTGAATGGAAAGCAGAGATGGAGATACTGTTGAGAGCGAAAGGCCTCTACAGGGTGACTATGGCAATAGAAGCAGATCCCAATGCAGCTGCAGAGAAGATTAAATGGCACAACAGGAGGGATGAGGCCTATGGTCTCCTGTGTCTGAGTATTTCCAAAGACCTCCTTTTCCATCTTGATGGAATGACATCACCGAATGAAGTATGGGAGAAGCTTACTGATATTTTTGGTAATACAGACGAGATGAGGGGACATCAAATCGAAAATGAGCTGATTTCCCTGAGTCCAAATAGCTTTGAATCACTACAACTTTATTTCTCCAAGTTCAAAGCGCTTGTTTTGCAGCTAAAACAGTGTGGGATCAAAAAGAAGGATGATCAGCTGGTCTTGGCCATTCTCTCAAATCTTGGCCCTGACTATTCAGTGTTTGTTTCGACCTTCTATGCCACAAAACTGATAGCTTGAACCTGGAAGATGCCTAGCCTTGCAGATTTCATGGAATCTCTCACATAAGAATAGGAGAAGCTGGTGATGATGGGCACCATCAAACCATCCAAAGACCAAGCACTGGTTGCTAGAGATTCGAAGGTGGATTCAAAAAGAAAAAAGAAAGCTAAAAAGCCACCTGAACAAAAGAGAGACAAGAAACAGTCTTCGGAGGAGCCACAAGGTTCCAAGAAGAACTACCAGAAGAAGAAGAATAAAGGAGAAATGAGCAAGTGCGCATACTGTAATAAGGGAAATCACACTGAAAGATCTTGTATGAAAAAGAAAATTGACATGCTGACCCAACTCCTAGAGAAGAATGGCATCTCCCTTCCAGAAAGCTCAAAGAAGAGAGGAGGATCAAGTTCAGAAGATAGAGAGAGAGTTCATGCATTGGTTGCTGGCACAACAAGCTCACCTAGCTTCATCATTGATTCTGGAGCTTCTATACACATGGTTTCGACCAAGGAGGCATTCTCCTCACTTGACATGTCGAAAGGACCACCTATAGTACTGGGAGATGACTCTCTCACTGAAAGTTTGGGAAAAGGGAGGATTGATATTGATGCTGGCCCATTCCCTCATATGTCCATGAGTCAGGTCAAATATGCATTGAATTTCATAGATGACTTTTCTAGGTATTGCTGGGTTTACTTCTTGAAACACAAGTCTGAAGTTTTTGGCCTCTTCAAAGTATTTAAGGCTTTGGTTGAAAACTAGTCTGGGAGGAAACTCAAGGTCCTCAGATATGACAATGGTGGTGAGTATGTCAAGTCTAATTTTATTAATTATTGTGCAGATGCAACATTCTATCCCTTACACACCACAGTAGAATGTTGTTACTGAGAGGAAGAACAAATCACTGAAGGAGATGGCAACATGCATGATGGAGGCCAAAACTTTGCCACCAAAGTACTAGGCCAAAGCTATAAAATGTGCAGCCTATATCCAGAATAGGGTGCCTCATAAACATCTTGAAGGTATGACTCCTTTCAAATCATGGAGTGGGCACAAGCCAGATGTGACCCATTTCAGGATTTTTGGCTCAAGGGCTTGGGCTAGAATTCCAACAGAGAAGAGAAAGGATTTGCAGCCCCAGAGCCAAGAGTGTTTATTTGTTGGATACTCTGAAGATTCAAAAGGGTACAAGCTGATAAATTTGAGCACAAACAAAGCCTTCATTGAAAGGTGTGTTCAGTTTCAAGAAGAACCCCTTGCAACAGTGGAAGTTGGAGAAGCCTCTTCACCACCTGAACCTATGAAAGTAATGTTAGTTTTTCATCATATAAGCTAGCATTATGATCTTAGGATCTTTTTACTAAGAGAATAACAAGCACAACAATAAAACATAAGCACATCACAAGAGACAAGAGACACAAAGAGTTTTTCTTGGGGAAACCATAAAGGAGAAAACCCCACAACTTCCTCAGAGATAGAAACAGCACCAAAATAGTAAAAGCCCAAAATAGTAAGATGCACTCACGACAGCAGTAGTCTTCTTCTTGTCTAGTTCCAGTGTATTTCCTTCCTCACTAATGCGCCACACTTGAGTGAGTGAGTGATGTGTTGCAAGTGATAAATAGAGAGGCTCTCACTCTCTATTTATATTCTTTCGTTCACTTGAAGTGCACTCCAACATGTCGGCCTCATTTAACAATTACTTACTAGAGCTGACATCTCTAGGAGTGTCTAATAACCCTAGTGCCCCACCACTTGTGGGGACTTTGCCTCCTCTGACCAATAGGAGGGTAACACAATGGTGGGGACTATTTCTCCGACTTACGATGACTCACCTAGGGTTGACTTCACTAGGATAGTCTAATAACCCAAGGGCCCCACAACTGTGGGGACTTTAACCCTTGACCAATAGGAGGGTTACCCACAATGAATTGACATGACTTTCTCATTATAGAAACTACCCGGAATAAACATTGGGGTATGACATGACTCAAATACATTACAATACATCCCGGAATGAACATCGGGTTACAATAGATAAGAAATACAAGTGAATACATTCCGAAGTTACAATTACATCAACACTCCCTCTTAACTAGGAAGGTATTCTCTTGACACAATTTATTAACACAAGTCTTCTTCTCTGTATCATCTAGGTCATCATCAAGTCCTTGTCATCTTCAAGTCATCTTCGTCTTCAAGTCATCTTTCATTTTTCAAGTCATCTTTCATTTGGATCTGAATCATCACTCGATCTAGATCATCGTCACTGGATCATACTCGATCTAGAACTTTGTCACTGGATCATACTCGATCTGGAACTTCGTTACTGGATCATACTCGATCTGGAACATCGTCATTGGATCATACTCAATCTGGAACATCGTCACTGGATCTGGATCATCACTCGATCTGGATCGTCATCACTGAATCTAGATCATCACTCGATCTGAATCATCATCACTGAATCTAGATCATCACTCGATTTGAATCATCATCACTGAGTCGAGATCATCTCTTGATCTGGATCATCATGGAACATCATCACTGGATCTAGATCATCTCTCGATCTGGATCAACATCACTGGATTGTATCTGGATCATCACTTGATCTGGATCTGGATCATCACTGCTGGATCTGGATCATCACTCGATCTGGATCTCTCGGAGTCATCATAACTGGATCTGGATCATAGCTCGATCTGGATCTCACCTGGTCATCATCATGTGTGTACTATCTCATCATAGGAAGTTCTACAGAGCCAACCCTTTTTCATGCTGGTTGTAGGCCTTGCCAATAGGCAGGTCTTCGCCCAGCACTTATATCTGACCTACTCGTCATAAAGGCATGCCCAACACTTACATCTAACCTACTCATCAGAAAGGAAATCCCAACACTCACATCTAATCATGTAGTAAACTACAATCACATCAGAAAGGCCCAGCACTCACATTCACCAACATGGTAGGCACATCCACTACCATCTGTGAAATGGCTCTGCAGTTATATATAACCTACTTGTCAGAAGGGCATGCACTCACATCTGACTTGGTAGGAACTGAATCCTACACCCTCGTCAGAATGGCCCCCAGTCCCTGACTGAGCTACCTGGTAACGGACCAGGTGCCTCCACTCTCCAGGAGAGTGGCAGTTGCCCTTACATCTGTCCTACTTGACAGAATGGCCTGCACTCGCATCTGACCTGGTAGGAACTGAATCCTACACCCTCATCAGAATGGCCCCCAGTCCCTGACTAAGCTACCTGGTAATGGACCAGGTGCCTCCACTCTCCCAGAGAGTGGCAGTTTCCCTTACATCTGTCCTACTTGACAAAATGGCCAACACTCACATCTGACATGGGAGGAACCTAATCCTTTAGCCATGACAGAATGGTTCAGCCCTTACATCTGACCTACTTGTCAGAATGGCTCTCTCAGTCCCTGACTGAGTGTTCCTGGTAACAGGCCAGGTGCCTCCATTCCCAGAATGGCAATCAGCACTCATATCTAACATGGAAGGAACCAAATCCTCTCACCATGACAGAATGGATCAGCCCTTACATCTGACCATGGAAGGAACCAATCCTCTCACCATGTCAGAATGGCTATGGGTCTCATCACTTTCTCTTGGAAGGAACCTCAATCTGGAGAACACCAAGCTTCTCCCTGAAGTACTCGAACTTCAGCCTAGCCAATGGCTTCATCAATACATCAGCTATCTGTTCCTCCGTCGCAACATACTGGAGCTTCATTTCTCCTCTCTGCACCATATCCCTGATATAGTGATACTTGATCTCGATATGCTTCGACTTGTCATGGAACACTGGATTCTCTGACAACTTCACGTAACTCTGGTTTTCACAATGTATACAAGTAGCATCCAACTGGAGATTAGATATATCAGACAGTAGCTTCCGCAGCCATACTGCCTCACAACTAGCTGAACAAGCTACGACATACTCTGCTTCAGCTGTACTCAGTGCCACACAGGATTGCTTCCTGCTAAACCAAGAGATCACACCTGATCCCATACTGAAGCAACATCCTGAAGTACTCTTCCTGTCGATGGCACTGCCTACCCAATACGAATCCACATAGCCCTCTAGGTTAATCTTCTGATTCATATCATACTTGAGCCCATACTCAACTGTACCCTTCAGGTACCTCAATGCATGCTTTGCAACCTTCAAGTGAACATGTCTCAATGTGTTCACAGCAAAGCAAGTATCTGGTCTCGTGTTCGTCAGGTACATCAACTGACTCTGATGAAGCATCACTCAATAGCTTCAGGTTCGATGCCATAGGTGTGGCCATAGCCTTGCAGTCTATCATCCCAAACCTCTTTAGGATCTCTACTGCATACTTCCCTTGTCCAAGGAAGATTCCATCTGTACTCTGCCACACTTCCATACCTAGAAAGTAATGCATCATCCCCAAGTCCTTCATTTCGAACTCAGCAACAAGCTTTCTCTTCGTATCAGCAATCAACCCATCTGTACCTGTCACAAATAGATCATCTACATATAGTAGGAGCATCACTAGGTTTCCATCTTCAACCTTGTAGTAAAGGTTGGAATCTGCTTTACTCTTGGTAAAGCCCAGAGTCATTAGTAATCTGCCCACCCTGTCATACCATGTTGAACCTCAAGATATTCTGTAGTCACTCCCTCTGAAGCAAAGCATCATACTCCCTCTGTATTCTGTGCTCTATGCACTAAAAACATTCTGTACCGGAGTGACAAGTAGCTTCCTATGCTACTAATATTCTATGTGACCATCTAGTGTATAAACTTGCATCTTCAAACTTGTAGCAAAGGTTAAGATCTTCATCAAGCTCATGATGTATGTGTTATCCCATGGGTGTCTTCTGAACTCGTACAAGGCCTTCTTTCATTTGCACACATGATTATGCATGTCATGTGACTTCACTTCCAGTGGCTGCAAATATCTCTTCTTAGTTTATGTCTTCTTTTTGTGAGAAGCCTCGTGCTACGAATCTTGCTTTGTATCCCACGATGTTACTGCATGATGGAACTATGAACTTCTCTTCATGTGTCGATACTGCATCCTAGACATCATTCTTCTTGAACTGGTCTTCCCTTTCTTCTTGGTGACTTCTCCATGGCTGAAAGGTTCTGTATCAATGATGTCACTTCATTCGTCATATTTATTCTTTGTCTTTGAACTGTCGTCACTTGCTCTTCGGAACAAGTCTTCATTCTTCTTTGCTTGTAGGCGATTATGTATGCGGTCTTTCCTACAAGTCAAATGCATTTGTATGGTTAGAACATTTCATAAGGAACATTCATATTGTCAAGTTATTATGCATAAATATATGATCATGCAACTACTTTATCCAATACAGAATTCATCCATATCTCACTGAAACTTTCTAGATGCCTTCCATCTCTACCAAGACAACATTGAGATTGTGCACTAATCCAATATGTCAGCAAAGAGGTTTCATTCTAGATAAGTAGCAATGGAGAATTTGTATAGCACCATGAGCTACTTACCCATCACATGCATATTAGTAGTATACTGTCGTTAATGCAAACATCCTATCATGCATGATACATCAACTGAATATAAACAAATGCATAACAAAACAATATCATGAAATGACAATTGAATACTTATCTTTATTTGTTTCGTGGGTAGACTCCTTGAGCCTTCAGCTTCCTCGTCTTCTTCATAATAGCATCATTTCTTATCCAAATGCTCAGGTGGATTAGAAGTTTGTCAAGAGTTGAGATCTTCATATTCCTCATCGATTGAGGGATCTTCTTTGAAAGGTGAGAGCTTGATCTTCAGTTGCTTCCATCTTTATTCTTCTCTTCTTATGAGATGAGCTTCTTCTTCTTCCTAGAGTCTGCTGAAAGTAATCACTTCCTTCTGGAACACATTCCTTGAATGAATGAATTCCACGATCCTGGGAGGCCATTCAAGGTGGCCATCACCCCTTCTGCATTCTTCACTTTTTCTTTTACCACTTCAAGTTCTTTGATTTGAGAGACCCTTATGACTGCATGGTCTCTGCATTTTGGATATTCACATTCTTCAACTAGTTTCTTATGGTCATATTCCGATCTATGTTCTTTCCTTCAAATAGCTTGGTCAAGGAATCAAACATCATCGGTGTCTTTAGGGAGACACTTGTAGTACAAGTTGATTCGTGACTAAATCAGCAATGATCTTCTTGGCCTTGACTAAGTTCTTCTTGTGAAAGGCTTCTAACCTCATCTCCCTTTGAAACTGGAACCTCTATACTCATATAGGTGTCTAATCCATTTTCTTCAGAGACATCATATACTTCCTGGCTTGGAAGTTGTCAACTTCCCAAAGCTTTTCATCAAGCTGATGTGATAGATCACTTTGAAATGAGAACCTCAAATGAAAATAGCAAAGGATTAGATCTTACCGATTTGAGGTGTCCATCTTGGTTCCAGAGCTTGCTGATCTAGGGTTTGTCACAGAAACCCTAATTTTACAAAATTAGAATATTTCAGATATGATTGGATAGATAGATATATCTCTTCAAATGGAGCTGTCCAATGTGCTCCTTTTCTGAAAACAGTGGAGGGAAGCTCCCGGAACAGGAAGCCCTAATTTTCCAATTTCTTCTGCAGAAATGCCTATTACTGTTTCTGTGATATCTCCGAAATTACTGATCCTCTATGTCTGAAAATTTGTAGTGAGGTAACCTAGAATGTCCCTAATCCAACACCATAAGTTTCATCAGAATGAGTTTCACCATTTTGGATTTATGATTCTTTTCCCAAGGTGACCTGTTACAGGACTGTTCAGAACAGTGAAGTTGTACGGAATTCCACATGTCACTGGTTCATCTTCTGAGTCTGATATTCAGACCACAGAAATTAAATTCTGTTCCATTTCTGGAACATCTTGAGGAATTCCATTTGGACCTTGGTAGCCCAAGATATTGCAATTCTCCCCAGGTGTCCTGTTTATGGATGATTTCTGGAAGAGGCTGGAACCCTAACTTTGAGAGATCATATCTCCTGGAATATAGTGAATCGGAGGCTGAATTTTGGATACCGTGTTCTTCAGGATTTCATATTCGATCCTTGAAATTTTAAGCTTTTGAGACTTCTCCAACCTCAAAATATAGTGATTGTACCAAAACTTATCAGTTTTAGTATTTAGGGTTTTTCAAGCTCGGGGTCAAACTAGGGTTTGACTTTCCCGGAGTTTCACCCAACCAAATTTCTTGATCCAGGTCTCTAAAATTCGGTTTTGATGAGGAGAATAATCCTATGCTGGTCTCACTCAAAAATTCCTCTTCTGTAGAAATCCCTAATTTCCACATCAAAGACTGAAAATGCTCGGAATCGAATTTCGCTTCGACAGAAAGATGCACCCTTCAATGGAGAGTCATCCTAACATACTTTTGCTGATGGATTGTGGAGAGAGACCAAAAAAGTAAGAAGCACTAGATTCTCTAGCTGCACAATGTATTCTTCTCAGGTTAGCCCTGATTCCATGTTAGTTTTTCATCATATAAGCTAGCATTATGATCTTAGGATCTTTTTACTGAGAGAATAACAAGCGCAGCAATAAAACATAAGCATATCACAAGAGACAAGAGACACAAAGAGTTTTTCTCGGGGAAACCATAAAGGATAAAACCCCGCAACTTCCTCAGAGATAGAAACAACACCAAAACAGTAAAATCCCAAAATAGTAAGATACACTCCCGACAGCAGTAGTCTTCTTCTTGTCTAGTCCCAGTGTATTTCCTTCCTCACTAATGCGCCACACTTGAGTGAGTGAGTGATGTGTTGCAAGTGATAAATAGAGAGGCTCTCACTCTCTATTTATATTCTTTCGTTCACTTGAAGTGCACTCCAACATGTCGTCCTCATTTAACAATTACTTACTAGAGCCGACATCTCTAGGAGTGTCTAATAACCCTAGTGCCCCACCACTTGTGGGGACTTTGCCTCCTCTGACCAATAGGAGGGTAACACAATGGTGGGGAATATTTCCCTGACTTACAATGACTCACCTAGGGTCGACTTCACTAGGATAGTCTAATAACCCAAGGGCCCCACAACTATGGGGACTTTAACCCTTAACCAATAGGAGGGTTACCCACAATGAATTGACATGACTTTCTCATTATAGAAACTTTATGGAATAAACATTGGGGTATGACATGACTCAAATACATTAAAATACATCCCGGAATGAACATCGGGTTACAATAGATAAGAAATACAAGTGAATACATTCCGAAGTTACAATTACATCAACAAGTAAGTGAAGAGTTTGTTGAACATGCTGATTTTGATTTGTCTGATGGATATGAGTTTATTGCAAACCCTAAAATCCCTACAAGGCCAAAATGGGCAGCCAAGACACTACATGCAACAGGAGATCTAGCTGGGGATCCCAATGACCCAAGGAGGACTAGATCTCAATTTGAGAGTGGCCTGTGCATGAAGGATCCTATGTTTGCTGAAAAATGCTATTTGATGGTGGAATCTAATCCTCAAACATATGAAGAAGCAACAGGAGATCCAAGATGGCAAGCAGCCATGAAGGAAGAGTTCAGCTCACTCCAGAAGAGCAACACATGGGAGCTGGTGGATCTTCCCACAGGGAGGAAGTTAGTTCAGTGTAAGTGGGTCTACAAGACCAAATTTGCTGCTGATGGTTCACCTCTAAAGTACAAGGCCATATTGGTATCCAAGGGCTACTCACAGGTTCATGGGATAGATTACAATGAGACCTTTGCCCCAGTGGCAAAGATGGATTCCATCAGGCTAGCCCTAGCCATTGCAGCGTCAAAGCAATGGGAGGTACATCACATGGATGTAAAATGTGCCTTCCTGAATGGAGATCTCACTGAAGAGATATATATGCAGCAGCCTCAAAGTTTTTCTACTAACCCTTCTCTTGTGTGCAGGTTGAGAAAGTCATTGTATGGGCTAAAGAAAGCCCCCAGGGCTTGGTATGCCAAGATCGATAGCTTCTTGCTATCACTGATTTTTGTTCGGTGCAAATCAGATCCAAATGTCTATTTGAAGTTAGTTAATGGTTCATTAATGATCATTTTTTTATATGTTGATGACCTTCTCATTACAGGAAGCTCAAAGGATGCAATTGCTTCCTTGAAGGGTGCAATGAACCAAGCCTTCTCCATGATAGATTTGGGGCTCTTAATCCAATTCTTGGGGCTTGAGATTGCTCAAACCAAAGCTAGAATCAAGGTGCACCAGTCCAAGTATGCCTTGGATTTGCTGAACAAATTCAGAATGAAGGATTGCAAAGCAAGCAAAACTCCTTTCCTTTCAGGAGTGAAGCTGGAAGAAGTTGATTCTTCACCTATGGTAAACAATACACTGTATAGGCAATTGATTGGATGTTTGTTGTATCTGACGCATACTAGACCTGATATTTCTTATGCAATAAGTGTGGCTTCTAGATACATGGATCAGCCTCATGAGATCCATTGGAAAGAAACCAAAAGGATCCTTAACTTTGTTGAGGGAAAAAGGACACATGGGATCTTCTACAAAGCAAAATCTGATCTTGATTTGATTGGGTTTACTGACAGTGATTGGGCAGGTGATAGCACAGACAGGAATTCCACATCAGGATATGTGTTCATGCTTGTAGAAGGGCCAATTATCTGGTCAATCAAGAAACAGAGTGCCATTGCACTCTCATCTACAGAAGCAGAGTACAAAGGAGTTGTTAATGCAGCAACTCAATGTTCATGGTTGCAGGGATTACTTGGAGAGTGTGGCTTTGAATCAAAGTAATCAACTACCATTTACTATGATAACCATAGTACCATTTGAATATGCAAAGATCCAGTTCAGAAGCAAAGAACCAAACACATTGAGATCCATATGCACTACATCAGAGAGCTTGTGCATGATGGCACCATTCACCTACTCTTCTGTTCATATTCAGAACAAGTAGCTGATATCTTCAACAAAGCATTTTGTGAGAAGAACTTCAGCAATCTCAAATCACTGCTGGGGATTGTTGATCATGCTATGAAGCATGAGTGAAGACAATATTTCCAAATTTTGTTTTACAGTCCATGTTTAAGGGAGGATTTTCCCATGTGGTTTTTGCCTCTTTCCTTGGTTGTATGGACATGCAGTATGTAAAGGGTGACTAAGCCTTGTTGCTATGCCCTATAATTTTCTGATATATTACTCATAAGTCAGGCTTAAGGGGGGGTGTTAGAATAATCAACCCATAGTTAGCTACCTTAGACATTAATTTAATTATTTTTGTCTTATTTGCCTAGTTCATGTGTCCCACCTTATGCAAGTTGTCATTTACCTATCCATAGTGGTCAAACTTGCCTTATTTGACTCATGTAGTGCTTGGGAAACCTCAAGGAATCAATTTTGCTTTATTCCTAGCCTCCTAGGTGCCCTTCTGCTTTTTCTGCTTTATTGCCTATTTTTTCAGTGTTTTAAGGCAAAAGGAAAAGCTTGACTAGGTGAGGTTGACTAGTTTTTTGTCCTACACATCCTCCACTCTTTTCACCTTGGAAAAGCATGTATGAGTTGTAATTCCATCACTCTTTAGCTTGCCTAAGTGATTTTGCCAATTCATGAGCTCCATGACTGATTTGGGATCAGCTTTTTGCACCTATGGGGGATTTGCTTAATTTTAGTAAGCCTGCTTTATGCTAGATTCGAATTGCCTCCTCATGCATTCGAATCCATTATGTAATTATTTAATGCAGAAACCTATTATGTTATAGGGTTGGCTAATGGTACAATCAGTTAATACAATTTAGTGTTCAGCTCCATATTCAGTCTCTTTTGTGAGTGATTTTGCATGATCAATTGATAATTGTTGTGAGTAAAATTAATCTATCACTGGGCTTAATTTCCACATTGGAGTGGAAACTCATGTTAATTGTCAATCTTCCATGAAAATTCCCAGCACTGTGCTTGTCCCTTTGTCCAGAAGTGGTACCTTGTTCGCACCACCTATCCCTTGTTGTCCACAAGTGGTGTCACCGCTTATGGCCCTTAGTCCATAAGCGGTTTTTACTAGAACCGCTCTATCATTGAAGGAGAAACGCGATACCCTGGGTAAAAAGGGAAAAAAATAAGTTTCTCAAGGCTTCTAGATGATAAGCCTTGTGTCCTCCCTTATCCCTATCATTGTGGGTCAGTTGAGCTTGAGATCCCTCATCCTAGGATCTTAGAGGCCACCTCATCCACTAATCTCTCAACCATCCCTATCCATTGAACCTTATAAATACAAGATGATATCCATGGTTGAGAGAGAGAACTCTTAAGGTATTGTTATGCTGTTGGATTGATTACTTGGCCCAAGACCATTGGAGAAAATGGAGAGCTAGAGTCGGAGCTTATGGGGATGAGAATGCTTGGTTTCATGGAGATGCATGTCAACACTAAGGCTTGGTTGTAAAATTCTTCATATTTCTATATTAATGCAAGTTGATTTATGTCCCACATATATTGTTGTTGTTTGATTTCGCATGTATGTTGTTAGATTCCTTAGTCACTAACATGGATTAGTAGATTATATTCTGGTAGTTTCGATGTGTTTGCGTGTTTAATCTTATTGCAGGTACACAGGGTTACTATCGAAGCATCACATTCCAGGTATCTATGGCATCTAGGGAGAGTCTTCAACCTCTGTCCTTCATTTGTTCTGGATCTGAAGTGGGCGATGGTTGAGACAATTGCCATTAGCGGTACCGGTAGGAGGATTTGACACGTCATCCACTAATCTCTCAACCATCCCTATCCATTGAGCCTTATAAATACAAGCTCATATCCATGGTTGAGGGGGAGAACTCTTAAGGTATTGTTATGCTATTAGATTGATACTTGGCCCAAGACCATTGGAGAGCATGGAGAGCTAGAGTCAAAGCTTATGGGGATGAGAATGCTTGGTTTCATGGAGATGCATGTCAACACTAAGGATTGGTTGTAAAATTATTCATATTTCTATTTTAATGCAAGTAGATTTCTATCCCACATATATTGTTGTTGTTTGATTTCACATGTATGTTGTTAGATTTCTTAGTCACTAACATGGATCAGTAGCACAGGGGCTTCACTTGTTGACCAATATCCTATCATGTTAGTTCATATTGTGGGTTTTAAAATGATCAAAAATTGAAACAATATATTGCAGGTATTGGGGGGGATGAGAGGTTTAAGTGGGGTTGGGTAGGGTGGTATATAAGGATTTAGGTATAAAAGGGGGTGGGGAGGAATTTTTAAGTATTGGGAGGGGGTTTCAACAAAAATAGTTTGGGTCAATATCTTTGGAAATTAAGGGTATTCTTTAATATCCCACTATCGCACGCGCTATGTGAGAGGTTCACTAAGTGAAGTCCCCATGATTAGTAGATTATTCTGGTAGTTTTGATGTGTTTGCATTTTTAAGATTATTTCAGGTACACAGGGTTACTATCAAAGCATCACATTCCAGGTATCTATGGCGTCTAGGGAGATTCTTCAACCTCTGTCCTTCATTTGTTCTGGATCTAAACCATTTAGACCAGTGGAGCACCTTGGAAGAGAAGAACAAGACGAATATTTTGGCAAAGATACTACTTCAGTCTTAACACTCTCTGATGAAAGAGCGGGATCAGGTGGAAATGACACCGACTCGACCACTTTAACTTCACTTTCCAAAGGAAGAGTGGGATCAACCATAGATAAATTCGAATCGACCACTTTGTCAACCAGCGAGGAATCAAGGGATAACTTACTATCACTTGTTGGAATTACCTATTGATGATCAGTAATATTTTCCAACCAACGCAAAGCTTCATCCATGCTTGTATAGAGAAAAGTACGATGCATAGCCTTGCATATCAAACAAGGATACAAGACTTTACCCTTACAACCTTTTACCAATGGGTCACTGGTTGAGGGAGTATCTTCAACATGATGATTAGAGGTTGATGACATAGATGGTTTGTACCTTTTAGACCACTCTTCTGGTACACGGGAGAGACCGGGACACTCCTTAAGAAGGTGGTCCCCCTTGCAAATATTACAAGGGAACTTGGGTTTTCTGAGTGTTCTCTTAGAATGAGCACCATCAAGAGTAGATGGTTGCTGCTTTTTCTCTTTCTTATCCTTCTTCATTTTACCCTTCCCTTTCTTCTTCTTATCACCATGACTACTAACCATAGAGTTTTGGTCAAGCGAAGAAGAAGAAAGAGCTGAAGCCACAACTGACGAAGAAGGAGTAGGATTAGGTTGAGGTCGATCCTCTCTCAGAGGAGAGGTGACATTTGAGACATTAGGTGTAACAGGAATTACCAAATTAAAAATCCAGACTGGTAATCCTATAGTTAATCCAGGAAGATTTAGAGTGGCAATAAAGGGAGGACCAATACCTTCACTTGGAGGGAATACAAAAGGTACACCTTAGAAAGGGACCTCTTGAGTGGTAGTCCCAGATGAGGATTCCATTTCTAAACTCTCTAATAACCCCCTAACTACCACGCATAAGCAAGTACTACTCAAACTAAAAGCAACAAGAAAACATGTGAAAGGAGTGGATAAGAGTCAGGAACCTCATAGGACAGGCCAAAAGGATAACTCAGATGGTTTGAGGATTCCTAAAAGGGTCTCTCGATATACACAAGGTATGAGGGAGCTCAAATTGGTAGTAGTGCTATCTAATGCAAAATCGTTCACAAGGGGCCTTCCGATATACAATCGAGTATGTGAAGTACCTTTCGATATACCTCAAGGGTATGTGAAAGGCCGTTCGATATACCGACGGTATGTGGAAGAACTGCGCGAGTACCGAGATGTAATGCAGACAAATAATGACATCTCCTATGCTTAACGACACCCAAACACGTCTCTAACTTATCACTCAAACTGCTAAAAGTTTTAACCTAGCACTACCATTAATTTTATCTTGTGCGTTTAGGTGGAACCATGGAGTGAAAACTTGAATTTAAAGAAGATGCATACTGATTTATATGATAATGAAAGTTTTCCTCTTCAATGAAATTCTACCTAAGAGAGGGAGAGAGATTTACTTTTCTTCCCAAAAAATGCACACCCAAATGCAGATGCAATTCTATCTTTTCAAACAAAAAGGGAAATATCAATGCACCCCAACAATCTTCAATGCAAATAAAAAAGAGATCTAGAGGACATTTAACATAAATAAACCAGAAATGTTTCCTATCTTTTCATGCTTGAAAAAGATGCATAAAAACTTAATGGAAAGATGATTTCACTAATGTTTCTAAACAAAACTAACTCTAATGCTCGCAAATATGAAAACAAATACTTCTTCTTCTTGAAAGTAAGATCTAGAATTTCAAACAATCATGTACAAAACAAGAAGAAAATAATTCAACAAACTTGTGAATAAAGCAAAAGAGAGAGAAAACTAAAACTTCTCTTTGAAACAGACAAGGAACCAAAGACCCAATCTTTCCTACCATGCACTGAAAAAATCAGCATGTAAATCATGGATCAATCATGCATTCCAAGTCCAAAACAAACCGCAACCTACTCACAAAAATGAAATGTACATTTCCAATTCCAATGAATAATATCTACAGAAAAGAGCATAAAGGGTTGAAATGACTCAGATCTGAACAACTTTGGAAGTTTCAAACCCAACTAGATTAAGTCAAAAAGTATATTTGACTGAAGAGAGTTGGAGAAGGAGCCTGGATTAGGAAAAGAATTGCATAACTGAGGAAGATCAGAACAACTAATGCATATATATATTCCCCAGTGAAGTCACCAGATTTGTTAGCTGGAATATTTCACCTTCTGCGGACAGTAAGGTGTTCCACTGGTCTGAATGGTTCAGATCGAGAACAAATGAAGGATAGAGGTTGAAGACTGTCCCTGGACATTGTAGATACCTGGAATGTGATGCGTCGATAGTAACCCTGTGTACCTATAATAAGCCTAAACATGCAAACACATCGAAACTACCAGAATATAATCTACTGATCCATGTTAGTGACTAAGGAATCTAACAACATACATGCAAAATCAAACAATAGCAATATATGTGGGACATAAATCAACTTGCATTAATATATAAATATGAAGAAGTTTACAACCAATCCTTAGTGTTGACATGCATCTCCATGAAACCAAGCATTCTCATCCCCATAAGCTCTGACTCTAGATCTCCATGCTCTCCAATGGTCTTGGGCCAAGTAATCAATCCAATACCATAACAATACCTTAAGAGTTCTCCCCCTCAACCATGGATATGAGATTGTATTTATAAGGCTCAATGGATAGGGATGGTTGAGAGATTAGTGGATGATGTGTCAACTCCTTCTACTGATACCACTAATGGTAGTTGTCTCAACCATCGCCCGCTTCAGATCCAGAACAAATGAAGGACATAGGTTGAAGAATCTCCCTGGACGCCGTAGATACCTGGAATGTGATGCTTCGATAGTAACCTTGTGTACCTAAAATAAGCTTAAACACGCAAACACATTGAAACTACTAGAATATAATCTACTGATCCATGTTAGTGACTAAGGAATTTAACAACATACATGCAAAATCAAACAACAACAATATATGTGGGACAGAAATCAACTTGCATTAATATAGAAATATGAAGAAGTTTACAACCAAGCCTTATTGTTGACATGCATCTCCATGAAACCAAGCATTCTCATCCCCATAAGCTCTAACTCTAGCTCTCCATGCTCTCCAATGGTCTTGGGCCAAGTAATCAATCCAACAGAATAACAATACCTTAAGATTTCTCTCTCTCAACCATGGATATGAGCTTGTATTTATAAGGCTCAATGGATAGGGATGGTTTAGAGATTAGTGGATGAGGTGGCCTCTAAGATCCTAGGATGAGGGATCTCAAGCTCAACTGACCCATAATGAAGAAGCTATGGTAGATTCAGAGCTTATGGGGATGAGAATTCTTGGTTTCATGGAGATGCATGTCAACACTAAGGCTTGGTTGTAAACTTCTTCATATTTCTATATTAATGCAAGTTGATTTTTGTCCCACATATATTGTTTTTGTTTGATTTCACATGTATGTTGTTAGATTCCTTAGTCACTAACATGGATCAATAGATTATATTCTGGTAGTTTCGATGTGTTTGCATGTTTAAGCTTATTGCAGGTACACAGGGTTACTATCGAAGCATCACATTCTAGGTATCTACGATGTCTAGGGAGAGTATTCAACCTCTGTCCTTCATTTGTTCTGCTCAACTGATGTTCATTTGTACCGCTAATGGCAGTTGTCTCAACCATCGCCCGCATTTCCAATCATTTTCTTCTGGCTCTAGTCTATGGACATCATAATGGAGCTAAGCCACTGGCTTTTATGTAATGGGGGAAACCTACCAACCTCTGGATATCATGTTGGATGGGAGTAGGTTTGAGAGCATAGTTTACTTTTGGTTTCAAGCTCGTTAAAAAATAAAACCACTCCTTAAGCATAGTTTACCTTTTGGTTTCAAGCTTGCATAAAAATGAAACCATGTTGAGAGCATAGTTTACTTTTGGTTTCAAGCTCGTTAAAAAATAAAACCACTCCTTAAGCATAGTTTACCTTTTGGTTTCAAGCTTGCATAAAAATGAAATCATTCTTGAGCATAGTTCATTTTCTATTTCAAGCTTGTTAAAAAATGAAGTAGGTTTCTTAAGCATACTTTACCTTTTGGTTTCAAGCTTGCATAAAAATGAAACCATGTTCCAAGCATAGTTACCTTCTGTTTCAAGCTTGTGTAAAAATGAAACAGATCCCCTTCCCTTGAGTTGAGTCTTCACTTTAGTGTTATAACTTGAACCTTCTTTTCACCTTCCCGATTCTCGTTCTTCCTACCCCCTTGGTGAACATTTTCACATTAGTAACCAGTTTTTTAGGTTGGGTATGGAAGAAGAATCGTTAGATGAAATGAAGCTTGGGGGCATGTCCAACCACTAGCAACCATGCTAGGGGTAAGCTTCGCTAGCAATCATGCTGGGGGCAAGATTCCAACCTCTATATATCATGTTAATGGGATTTTTCAAGCATAGTTTACCCATTGGTTTTGAGCTTGCATAAAAATGAAACCAATATTCGAGCATTCTTTCAACTGATCTTCGAACTCGTTAAAAACAGTAAGATGGTGTTGAGCTTACTTTTCATTTTTCATGCTCTGGTTAAAACATGAAATTTGGTTTGAGCTTAGTTTATTACTTTTTCATGCTCTGGATTCAAAACATGAAAAATTCTAATGGAGTCCTCTTTAAACTCTTTTTAGGCTCCCTAAATACGAAAAGATAGTCGAGCGATATTGTCTTCTTCACACTTGTTAAGTATTTGAAGACTCGTCCGTACAATGGTAGGTTATCTCTTTTTCGGTTTGGATAGGACTATTTACGAAAAAGGAACACTCTCGCCAATCATGATGGGAGGATTTCTATAAGGTATGATTTTACACTTTTTTGGGCCTTAGAGACTAAATCATACGAAAAAGGACCCCTTTGGAGTCTTCTTTTGTAATCATTCAGACTCTCTAAACGTGAACGATACCAAGTTTTCTTTTGGTGGACTCGTTAAATTAAACATTGAAAGACCCGTTTTGGGAATGAACCCCTCCTCTCTCAGGTTTGTAAAACATATGAGTCTGGACTTGTATTCTGACAAGCTATATCGAGTGTTTTTTACCCTCTTTGAACTCGTAAAACCAAAAAGAGGCACTCATCGAGCATGATGGGGGAAATGGGAAGGGAATCATTTTGTAAATAATGGCAGTTGTTTGTCATTACCATTGAACATGGCACTTATCTGCACATCATGTCAATCAATTGGGTATTCAGCTGATCTCTGCGACGATCCACTTTCATGAGTCATTTCACTCCTTTGAGTCTTTCAAAAGAATGCATTGTCCACTATCACATTGTGTGTCTGTCCCATTTAGTCATGCTGCCAAGTCTTTTTGTCGTGCTGCCCGATGTTCAAAGAGGATTCGAAGAAGTTTTACCTTTGCAGTATACACAGCCTTTGTGTTAGTATCTTTGAGTCAGTCATATGGTTACTACATTTACATCATTCTAGAACTATGTTCTAAATTTCATGTTATCGATGTCGGACTCATCATGGCCCTCCTTCGACGAGACTTTTCTCGTCGACATCAGCTCATGATCCGGGAAATAGTCTTAGAGACAATATTTAGTACCTTGAGATCTGTATACCTTAATGACAGATTCTCTCGCTCTCAACATAGGTTCACATCATTGACCTTTGATCGATAGAATCGACTGGGTGTTTGACATCAAAACATCTATTCATAGTCAGTAGATTGTACTAGAGTACCTTGGGAATAATTGACATTAATGGTGATCTCCCTCGCACTTGTTAACGGCTCACATCATTGGCCGGTAATCAAGTGGTTTCTACCATGTTAGACTTCATATCATTGTAATCACATGGATAGAATCGTACTTTGTGGAAGACGAGATGAAGACCCTGGGTATTTGTTTAAAGCGCTCATTTCTTTTCCCCAAGTTGCGATAGAGTTTTGTATATCTAGCATGGATCCACATTTCTACGGTCGTGGATATGCTCAAATTTGTGTTTGTATGACATAGATATACATTGTATGTCTAGTAGCTATGTCCAAGTTTGAGTCCTCTACCACATAGATCTACGTTGTATTCTAGTAGCCATGCTTGTTTATTCCTCTCATGGATCTACCTTGTATTGGTCTGCAGCCATGAGTTTGGTTACTTGTGTCTATGAGTCAACATACTGATGTACTACATATTCCTACTTGACAACATGCTCCGATCGAGCCGACATTTTCACCTCATAGCAATGAATTGTTCTCTCAAAGCTCTCATTTATCGTATCCCTCTAAGACTCATGCTTTGGGGGGAATCCTGTTATACCAAAATCCTATCACCATCATGTGATAACTCATGCTCTTGGAGTGGAAACTCATGCTAATTGTCAATCTTCCATGAAAATTCCCAGCACCATGCTTATCCCTTTGTCTAGATGCGGTACCTTGTTCGCACCGCCTATCCCTTGTTGTCCACAAACAGTGCCACCACTTATGGCCCTTAGTCCATAAGCGGTTTTTATCCGAACTGCTCTGTTATTGAAGGATAAATGCGGTACTCTAGGTAAAAATACACTTCATTTTCATTAAAAAGTAAGCTAAAAACACACAAAAAATCAAAACACAGAGTCTAGAACATGGCCTGCCTACCTGGTGTTGGAGACATTTACCACCACACACACTCTTTTTGGTCAAATTGGCCTAGTTAAACCACTATCCTAAGTATTATTGACATCAAATTGACATCAGTGGAGCATTAATTGACATCATCCAGTCACACCCACACCTACCTTCAGTCAAGGAGGCTAACTTAGCCTTCTCCTACATTCGGGGAGGCTAACTTGAGCACTCCGGGGGTGATTTGAGTGATATTAATGCACCTAATTTCTAACTAATGGTTACAATCAGTTAGCAGGGTAGTGAAGGTGCCTCCTTTCATTTAATTGATTATTTGATGATTAATTAATGAACTGGAGTCAACAGGGGTGCCTCCACCAACTTCTGATGTTCAGTTCAACTTCAATTAACCTCATCGGGGTTCATTGGAGTCATTGAAGTGCTAGCACTTGATGGTTGGCTTGCTATGACATGTGTTTGATCTCTTTCAGTCGAGACTCAGTCATTTATTGCACTCTGACTTTAGTTAGGGCTCAATTGAGTCAATTAGGGTTTTGATTAGTGGTTAACTGGAGTGTTGACTATGTCTTACATTCAGTTAAGCTAAACTCACTCATTCAATTCAAATGAACTCCTTAAGGATTCGAATTTCTCATTCATTCATGCTTGTAGCATGACATTTTAATTGTAACCATTCATTTCTTTATGTGAATACAAAGCGGCTACTATTCCTATAGACTGATTACACCATTTCATGACTTATTTGTTGACTAATATTTGATGAAATTGATGCTTTGTTCCTAGATCAATATACAAGATTAATATGGTATCAAATCTCATAGCGGGACAAATCTCTATCTCTCAAAAACAAGCTTTTTGACAGATTTCTGCATGAAAATTGAGCAATAGCTCAAAAATCCAGCACTGCACCAGAAGCCAAGGCTTACCACTTAATACCCCAAGTAAAGAACTTGTTGATCAAGCTTGCTTGATTGACTATGCTGGGTGTGATGAAAGCCTAAAATGTGTAGGATTTCCGACCTTACATTTCCCTTTCATTGTGATTTGCAGGTTTTAACAGGTACAACTTTGAATGGACTCATCAGTCCCTCTTCTCACCCCATTCACAAGCTATTTAGAATGGAAGTTGAAGATGGTTGCATATCTGAAGAGACGAGGTATCTATGAGGTGTCTATTGGACTTGTAAAAGAGTCTTATGAGAATGCGAATGACTGGATAAATGATAGTGATAGATCTTTTGGAGCAATATGTCTGGCCCTTTCTCGTAGCTTGCACTACCTTCTTGGTTCTGTTGAATACCCAAAGGAAGTCTGGAAAAAATTGGACATAACCTTTGGCAAGCACAATGAGGATCATAATAGCACTTTGGAGATCACATCCAGCACCACAAGAGTTCTTTACTCAAAATTCTCAGCCTCTACTCTCTCTGATGAAGTTGTTCAATATGAAGATGAAGCAAAATCTTCTACACATTCAATTCGAATTGAAGAAAGTCTCCATGCATTGATTCCTTCTCCTGATGCTCCGGAAGTTCATGATATCTCTGATATCTCATCTCCTCATATTTATGAAATAGAAGAAGACATTCAAATCTCTGATATTGAAGAAAAATACTTCTGCACTTCCATGCAAACATTCACCGGTGTTTTTCCTTTGAATTCTGTGCAAAATTTACCAGTAATTGCTTCCGAAAGTGAAGAGAAATTTGATTTTTCTTCCTCTAATGTTTCTACTGGTGTGAAAATATGTAAAAAATTGGATATTTTGGAAGAAATATCATATTATAAGAGTGACAAATTTTCTCCCCATGATCTAGATCTTCTAGCAAAATCCTGCAGGATTGCATGCACCATAATTCAGAAATTTGAAGAAAAAGACAACTGTGTATCCACCATCTCAGTTGACCATAATTTTGGATATGATATGAACCTTATTGGATCTGATATGATCTTATTTGGATCTGATATGATATTTCTTGATTCAAAATTTCAGGTTCATAAACCTTCATTACTGCTTGTAGTTGTTCTCATCAACCGTGTGAAGAAACAAGTATCGCAAGTCTCCTTCCAAACTGTTGCTGGGGATTTCATTTCATTTCACAGTTTTGGATCTGTTGTGAACCTATTTGGATCTGATTTAATTTCTAATCTGGTATTTTCTGGTTCAAATTTTAAAATCCAAGAGCTTTTAGTACAGCTTGAAGATGCTCTCACCAATTTCGGTGTGAAAAATCAAGTACCGCAGTTCTTCTTCAATTTTGCTGCTGGGGATTTGGTGTTAGTTTCCTCTTATGAGGTTGCTGATATTTTATTTTGTGAATCATTAACTATTTATGAAGCTATATCAGATTCAGTCAAGTGAAGAAGAAGAAAGAGCTGAAGCCACAACCAGCGAAGAAGGATCAGTATTAGGTTGAGGTCGATCCTCTCTCGGAGGAGAGGTGACATTTGAGACATTAGGTGTAACAGGAATTACCGGATTAAAAATCCAGACCGGTAATCCTATAGTTAATCTAGGAAGATTTAGAGTGGCAATAAAGGGAGGACCAGTACCTTCACTTGGAGGGAATACAAAAGGTACACCTTGGAAAGGGACCTCTTGAGTGGTAGTCCCAGATGAGGATGCCATCTCTAAACTCTCTAATACCCCCCTAACTACCATGCACAAGAAATTACTACTCAAACTAAAAGCAACAAGAAAACATGTGAAAGGATTGAATAAGAGTCAGGAACCTCACAGGACAAGCCAAAAGGATAACTCAGATGGTTTGAGGATTCCTAAAAGGGTCTCCCGATATACACAAGGTACGAGGGAGCTCAAATCGGTAGTAATGTTGTCTAATGCATAACCGTTCACAAGGGGCCTTCCGATATACAATCAAGTACGTGAAGTACCTTTCGATATACCTCAAGGGTATGTGAAAGGCTATTCAATATACCGATAGTATGTGGAAGAACGGCGTGACTCCTGAGATGTAATGCAGACAAATAACAACAGCTCCTACGCTAAACGACACCCAAACATGTCTCTAACTTATCACTCAAATTTCTAAAAGTTTTAACCTAGTACTACCGTTAATTTTATCTTGTACATTTAGGTGGAACCATAGAGTGAAAACTTCAATTTAAAGAAGATGCATACTGATCTAGATGATAATGAAAATTTTCCTCTTCAATGAAATTCTACCTAAGAGAGGGAGAGAGATTTACTTTTCTTCCCAAAAATGCACACCCAAATGCAAATACAATTCTATCTTTTCAAACGAAAAGGGAAATATCAATGCCCCCCAACAATCTTCAATGCAAATAAAAAATAGATCTAGAGGACATTTAACATAAATAAACCAGAAATGTTTCCTATCTTTTCATGCTTGAAAAAGACGCATAAAAACTTAATGGAAAGATGATTTCACTAATGTTTCCAAACAAAACTAACTCTAATGCACGCAAAGATGAAAACAAATATTTCTTCTTGATGAAAATAAGATCTAAAATTTCAAACAATCATGTACAAAACAAGAAGAAAATCATTCAACAAAGTTGCGAATAAAGAAAAAAAGAGAGAAAACTAAAACTTCTCTTTGAAACAGACAAGGAAACGAAGAACCAATCTTTCCTACCAAGCACTGAAAAAATCAGCATGCAAAAGGAAACAAGAATCACCCCAAGCAAAGAAAGACTCAAAACAACATGGATCAATCATGCATTCCAAGTCCAAAACAAACTGCAACCTGCTCACGAAAATGAAATGTATATTTCCAATTCCAATGAATAATATCTACAGAAAAGAGCAAGAGGTTTCAAGCAAAGAAAATAATGTAGAATCTAATGCACGAAACACAAACTCTCTTTGAATGCAGAAAGAACACAACAATCAAAGCAACTAAAGAATACACAATTCATGGCCCCTCCCGGCCATGAGGGAGAATTGTTTTTAAAAAATACACTTCATTTTCATCAAAAAGTAAACTAAAAACACACAAAAAAATCAAAATACAAAGTCTATAACGACGCTTACCTGGCACCGCGCAAATGAAGCTGCTGACAGGTGGTTTTGAGGTAGAACTGCTTCTTTCTCATTGGATTCAGGCGGTGGCACCATGTATGGCTAACTTGACTCAGGCGGTGGCACCGCTCCTTGCCAACAGAACATGTGTGGTTCCCTGTAAAAATCCAAAACACAAAGAGAACGATAGATCAAGTTAGAAACAGACTAGATTAAGGCAAAAACTGCTAGATTGAGTATGGAAATAGAGCATAAAAGTTTGAAATGACTCAGATCTGAATAGATCTGGAAGTTTCAAAGCCAAATAGATTAAGTCAGAACATGGATCTGACTGAAGAGAGTTGGAGAAGGAGCCTGGATTCAGACAAGAATTGTAGAACTGAGGAAGATCAGAACAACTGATGCATATATATATTTTCCAGTGAAGTCACTAGATTTGTTAGCTAGAATATTTCACCTTCTGCGGATAGTAAGGTGTTCCATTGGTCTGAATGGTTCATATCCAAAACAAATGAAGGACAGAGGTTGAAGACTCTCCCTGGACGGCGTAGATACCTGGAATGTGATGCTTCGATAGTAACCCTGTGTACCTACAATAATCTTAAACATGAAAACACATCGAAACTACCAGAATATAATCTACTAATCCATGTTTGACTAAGGAATCTAACAACATACATGCAAAATCAAACAACAACAATATATGTGGGACAAAAATCAACTTGCATTAATATAGAAATATGAAGAAGTTTACAACCAAGCCTTAGTGTTGACATGCATCTCCATGAAACCAAGCATTCTCATCCCCATAAGCCTAGACTCTAGCTCTCCATGCTCTCAAATGGTCTTGGGCCAAGTAATCAATCCAATAGCATAGCAATACCTTAAGAGTTCTCCCCCTCAACCATGGAGATGAGCTTGTATTTATAAGGCTCAATGGATAGGGATGGTTGAGAGATTAGTGGATGAGGTGGGCTCTAAGATCCTAGGATGAGGGATCTCAATATCAACTAACCCACAATGATAGGGATAAGGGAGGACACAAGGCTTATCATCCAGAAGCCTCAAGAAACTTCTCTTTTTCCATTTTTACCCAGGGTACCGCATTTCTCCTTCAATGACAGAGCAGTTCTGGTAAAAACCACTTATGGACTAAGGGCCATAAGTGGTGGCACCGCTTGTGGAAAACAAGGGATAGGCGGTGCGAACAAGGTACCACTCCTAGACAAAGGTACAAGCATGGTGCTGGGAATTTTCATGGAAGATTGACAATGAGCATGAGTTTCCACTCCAAGAGGTGGGATTTAGGGTAAGTAGGTATGTTAAAAGTCTTATCACATGATGGTGATAGGATTTTGGTTTAACAGGATGCCCCACAATGCATGAATCTTAGAGGGATATGATAAACGATAGATTTGAGAGAATAATTCATCACCATGAGATGAAAATGTAGGCTCGATTAGAGCATATTGTCAAGTAGGCATCTGTAGTACATCAGTATGTTGACTCATAGACACAAGTAACCAAAATCATGGCTGTAGACCAATACAAGGCAGATCCATGAGAGGAATAAACAAGCATGGCTACTTGAATACAAGGTAGATCCATGTGATAGAGGACTCAAACTTGGACATAGCTACCAGACATATAATGTATATCTATGTCATACAGATGCAAATTTGAGCATAGCCATGACTATACAAATGTGGATCCATGCTAGATATACAAAACTCCATCACAACCTGGGGAAAAGCAATGAGTTCTTTAAACAAATACCCAGGGTCTTTGTCTCGTCTTCCACAAAGTATGATTCTATCCATGTGATTACAATGATCTGAAGTCGAACATGGTAGAAACCACTTGATTACCGGCCAATGATTTGAACGGTTAACAAGTGCGAGGGATATCACCATTGATGTTGATGATTCCCAAGGTACACTAGTACAATCTATAGATTGTGAATATATGTCCTGATGTCAAACACCCACTTGATTCTATCGATAAAAGGTCAATGATGTGAGCCTATGTCGAGAACGAGAGAATCTGTCATTAAAGCATACAGATCTCAAGGTTCTTAATATTGTTTCTAATACTATTTCCCGGATGACGAGCTGATGTTGACGGGAATAGTCTCGTCGAAGGAGGGCCATGATGAGTCCCACATCGATGACACAAAACTTGAAACATAGTTCTAGAATGATGTGAATGTAGTAATCACAAGACTGACTCAAAAATACTGACACAAAGACTGTAGACTACAGAGGTAAAACTTCTTCAAATCCCCTTTGAACATCAAGCGGCACGACAAAAAGACTTGGCAGCATGATTGAATGGGACAAACACATAGTGCGACAGTGGACAATGCATTCTTTTGAAAGACTCAAAGGATTGACATGACTCATGAAAGTGGATCATCATAGAGATCAGTTGAATACCCAATTGACTGACATGATGTGCAGACAAGTGCCATGTTCAAAGGTAACGACAAACAACTGCCATTCTCTACAAAATTATTCCCTTCCCATTTCCCCCATCATGATCAATGAGTGCCTCTTTTCAGTTTTACGACTTCAAAGAGGGTAACAAACATTCGATACAGCTTGTCGAAAGACAAGTCTAGACTCATATGTTTTATGAACCTGACAGAGGATGGGTTTGTTCCCAAAACAGGTCTCTCAATGTTTTATTTAATGAGTCCATTGGAAGAAAACTCGGTATCGTTCATGTTTAGAGATTTTGAACGAATACAGAAGAAGACTCCAAAGGGGTCCTTTTTTGTATGATTTAGTCTCTAAGGCCCAAAAAAGTGTAAAATCATACCTTAGAGAACTCTTCCAGTCATGATTGGCTGGAGTGTTCCTTTTTTGTAAATAGTCTTATCCGAACCAAAAAAGAGATAACCTACCGTCGGACGGACGACTCTTCAAATAATTTAATGAGCGTGAAGAAGACACAATTGCTCGACGATATTTTTGTATTTAGGGATCCTGAAAAGAGTTTAAAGAGGACTCCATTATAATTTTTCATGTTTGAATCCAGAGCATGAAAAAGTAATAAACTAAGCTAAAACCACTTTTCATGTTTTTAACCAGAGCATGAAAAATGAAAAGTAAGCTCAACAACATCTTACTTTTTTTAACGAGCTCGAAGATCATTTGAAAGAATGCTCGAAGATTGGTTTCATTTTTACGCAAGCTCGAAACCAATGGATAAAGTTTGCTTGAAAAGTACCATTAACATGATATACAGAGGTTGGAATCTTCCCCCCAGCATGATTGCTAGCGAAGATTACCCTTAGCATGGTTGCTAGCGGCTCGACATGCCCCCAAGATTCGTTTCATTTGACGATTCTTCTTCCATACCCAGCCTAAAAACCTGGTTACTAATGTGAAAATGTTCACTAGGGGGGTAGGAAGAACGAGAATCAAGAAGGTGAAAAGAAGGTTCAATTTCTAACACTAAAGTGAAGACTTGACTCAAGGTAAGGGGATCTGTTTCATTTTTACACAATCTTGAAACAGAAGTGTTGTCACTAGGTCTGCTCCAACAAAAGTTATAAATTTCTGGCAGCACACAGAATGGTTTTATCTAAGTTTCAGTTATAGATGAAGAAATTCAAAATATGGCTTAAGAGTTCTTGATTTTGAAATGTGAACCACTGAAGAAGTGATGGGCATTTAATTTAAATTTCCTATGGCATTTGCCAAGGCTCAAATTGTAGCAAATCAAAAAATACCTCTTGCAGGCACAGTGTTTTTTAAGTTTAAATGGTTTCACCAAACCAAGCCTCCCAACAATTGCAAACGGATTCATTGAACTTGGTTCCACAATTGTTGCAACAACTGGCACGGCTAATTTGTTGAAAATGGAAGGAATGCCAGTGGAGAGAGTTCTGAAACTCCATGAAGGGTGCCCACATGCAGGTGACATGATGGCAAATGGTCAGATTTAGTTAATAGTGATCGCAAATTTAAGAAATATTGGGACGACCAACAAAGCAGATAGACATATTGAAAGAGAAAAGAATCATTGATCGGGTGCTCTAAAATCTAACCATCGGCACCCCAAGCATCAATGCTGTCACTGTATCGGCGTCTTAAATCACTAGCATTGTGATGTTTTCTTCATTGACGATTGGAAGCTTAGTCTTATAGCTCATCGACGCCTTAGATTGGAACGCTCCTGTTGCTTCAGAGGGGAAATGAACTAATTTCATCGATGTCAGAATAATATTCATCGACGATCAGAAGCTTAGTCTTCTAGCTCATCGACACCTTAGATCGGCATGCTCCTGCTGCTTCGGAGGGGAAATGAACTAATTTCATCACTGTCGGAATAATATTTATCATTGATCAGAGGCCATGTCCGTTGCCTTACCGACACTGCAGAGATGCTTAGTCGAACTGTCTCCCATCGTTGCGGCTCTTTAGTAAACTATCTTATCGATGAATGTTGCCGCTACTACGGAGTTCAAACACATGAAGACTCAGAGTAAGGACACATACAATCAAATGGAGGACAAAGATGCCGAGTTTGCCAAATTGCAAAAAAGATCCTGGGATTTAAGTGATCTAACTGTATTGGCAGATGCTTCTAAGAGTCTTTATACTTAGAATCGTAGTTGGTTTTTGAAAGCAATTAGAATATGACAGATGTCTATTTCTGTTTATATTTTGTATTACACTTGCATTTAGACTATTTTAAAAAGATCGATTTTGCTATTTTTGAAAGATTCGATCCATAGAAATAGGATCTGATAACTATCTTAGAAACTCAGAGGTTTTTTATATAAGGGATAATAGCTAGATAAGAAGGCGGTAGCAATCGGAGATGGGAATCCAATTTTGATGTATGTTGTATGACATGTAACTCTCTGCATCTTCAATACAGGTTCTGCTTTGATATGATTATGATTATGAGCTGATTTTGTATTTTATGAATTGTGTTTTTTATGATTTGTCTTGTATATGGTCAATTACATTCCATTACATGATTCTTATGATAAAATACATTTATCTTTCAAATATTTAGTGACAGAGTCAGTTTCATTCCATAAATTCGTGCTCGTAGTTCCCTTGATATTGAATTTTGTATGCCAGTTTATGTCATACAGATCTTTAATAGTTATGTGATTTTCCTACATATTTGATTATATACCAACCCAGTTTTTATTTTGATTTTATTGAATTATATTTTTTTAAAGATTTCTTCAAGCTTGAACCCTTGTAGTCTAGGTTCAACTTTAGGGATAACAAGAAGGTAACTATGCTTGGAACATGGTTTGATTTTTATGCAATCTTGAAACCAAAAGGTAAACTATGCTTAAGGAGTGGTTTTATTTTTTAACGAGCTTGAAACCAAAAGTAAAATATGCTCTCAACATGGTTTCATTTTTATGCAAGCTTGAAACCAAAAGGTAAACTATGCTTAAGGAAACCTACTTCATTTTTTAACGAGCTTGAAATAGAAAATGAACTATGCTCAAGAATGATTTCATTTTTATGCAAGCTTGAAACCAAAAGGTGAACTATGCTTAAGGAGTGGCTTTATTTTTTAACGAGCTTGAAACCAAAAGTAAGCTATGCTCTCAAACCTACTCCTATCCAACATGATATCCAGAGGTTGGTAGGTTTCCCCCATTACATAAAATCCAGTGGCTTAGCTCCATTATGATGTCCATAGACAAGAGCTATGCCCCCCCATTTTACCTATGATGGGAAGAAGATAACTAGAAGAAGGGGAAGGAACTACAAGAATGTGCCGCACATTCAGGACAGTCTGATTACTAGGAGTAATGCGATGGTTAGGTGTAACAAAGGAAAGCTGATAAATGGTCACAATCTTCCCATCATGGGGAAAATGCATAACTCTAAAGAGTATGGACACAACAGCCTTCATGGCATAAACATAATCATGTCCAAGGAGCAGATTGAAATCTAAAGGACCTTGGACCACCATAACATCAATACAGATAGTTTTCCCTCCTAATGTAATAGGAAAACAAGGAAGGGTCCCTAAAGGTACAGCAGGTCTTCGATTAAAAGCTAGTATCTGATCGGTGGCTTGCACAAGCTGAGGTGAACATAAAGCTTTCCAAGTAGTTGAGGATATAATACTAATAGAAGCCCCTTTGTAAACAATAGTGTGAAGTATTCACCTTGCAGTAACATTCACAACTATCTGGAAAGGAACACTTGAATGAAGATGAGACTTTGTTAGGTTACTCCAGTCAAAGGAAATAACCTCATTACTTGGAGAGGGTTCTCTCGAAATAGACAAAATTTCCTCTTGTCGAGAACAATCAGAATGAAGCATAAAAACTTCGGCAGGTTTCAGTTCATTCTCTACTGGAAGAGAAGAACAAGATGAAGATTTGGTCAAAGAGACTACTTCAGTCTTAACACTCTTTGATGAAAGAGTGGGATCGGGTGGAAATGAAACTGACTCGACCACTTTAACTTCACTCTCCAAAGGAAGAGTGGGATCAACCACAGATAAATCTGAATCGACCACTTTGTCAACCAGCGAGGAATCGAGGGATAACTTACTATCAGTTTTTGGAATCACTTGTTGATGATTAGTAATATTTTCCAACCAACGTGAAGCTTCATCCATGCTTGGACAAAGAAAATTACGATGCATAGCCTTGCATATCAAACAAGGATACAAGACTTTACCCTTACAACCTTTTACCAATGGGTCACTGGTTGAGGGAGTATCAGAGGTTGATGACACAAATGGTTTGTACCTTTTAGACCACTCTTCTTGTACACAGGAGAGACTGGGACACTCCTTAAGAAGGTGGTCCCCCTTGCAAATATTATAAGGGAACTTGGGTTTTCCGAGTGTTCTCTTGGAATGACACCATCAAGAGCAGATGGTTGCTACTTTTTCTATTTCTTATCCTTCTTCCTTTTACCCTTCCCTTTCTTATTCGTATCACCATGACTACTAACTGTAGAGTTTTGGTCAAGTGAAGAAGAAGAAAGAGCTGAAGCCACAAACGACGAAGAAGGAGCAGGATTAGGTTGAGTTCGATCCTCTCTCGGAGGAGAGGTGACATTTGAGACATTAGGTGTAACAAGAATTACTGAATTAAAAATCCAGACCGATAATCCTATAGTTAATCCAGGAAGATTTAGAGTGGCAATAAAGGGAGGACCAATACCTTCACTTGGAGGGAATACAAAAGGTACACCTTGGAAAGGGACCTCTTGAGTGGTAGTCCCAGATGAGGATGCCATCTCTAAACTCTCTAATAACCCCCTAACTACCACTCATAAGCAAGTACTACTCAAACTAAAAGCAATAAGAAAACATGTGAAATGAGTGGATAAGAGTCAGGAACCTCACAGGATAGGCCAAAAGGATAATTTAGATGGTTTGAGGATTCCTAAAAGGGTCTCTCGATATACGCAAGGTACGAGAGAGATCAAATCGATAGTAGTGTTTTCTAATGCATAACCATTCACAAGGGGCCTTCTGATATACAATCAAGTATGTGAAGTACCTTTCAATATACCTCAAGGGTACGTGAAAGTCCGTTCGATATACTGACAGTACGTGGAAGAATTGCGCGAGTCCCGAGATGTAATGCAGACAAATAATGACAACTCCTATGCTTAACGATGCCCGAACACATCTCTAACTTATCACTCAAATTGCTAAAAGTTTTAACCTAGTACTACCGTTAATTTTATCTTGTGCGTTTAGGTGGAACCATGGAGTGAAAACTTGAATTTAAAGAAGATGCATACTGATCTATATGATAATGAAATTTTTCCTCTTCAATGAAATTCTACCTAAGAGAGGGAGAGAGATTTAATTTTCTTCCCAAAAATGCACACCCAAATGCAAATGCAATTCTATCTTTTCAAACGAAAAGGGAAATATCAATGCACCCCAACAATCTTCAATGCAAATAAGAAAGAGATCTAGAGGACATTTAACATAAATAAACCAGAAATGTTTCCTATCTTTTCATGCTTGAAAAAGACACATAAAAACTTAATGGAAAGATGATTTCACTAATATTTCCAAACAAAAGTAACTCTAATGCACGCAAAGATGAAAACACATATTTCTTCTTGATGGAAGTAAGATTTAGAATTTCAAAAAACCTTGTACAAAACAAGAAGAAAATCATTCAACAAACTTGCGAATAAAGCAAAAGAGAGAGAAAACTAAAACTTCTCTTTGAAATAGACAAGGAAATGAAGAACCAATCTTTCCTACCAAGCACTAAAAAAATCAGCATGCAAATCATGGATCAATCATGCATTACAAGTCCAAAACAAATCGCAACCTACTCATGAAAATGAAATGTATATTTCCAATTCCAATGAATAATATCTACAGAAAAGAGCAAGAGGTTTCAAGCAAACAAAATAGTGTAGAATCCAATGCAAGAAACACAAACTCTCTTTGAATGTAGAAAGAATACAACAATCAAAGCGACTGCAGAATACACAATTCATGGCCCCTCCCGACCGTGCAGGAGCATTTTTTTTTCAAAAATACACTTCATTTTCATCAAAAAGTAAGCTAAAAACACACAAAAAATCAAAATACAGAGTCTAGAACAGTGCCTACCTGGCACTGTGCAGATGAAGCTGCTGACATGCGGTTTTGAGGCAGAACCGCTTCTTTCTCACTGGATTCAAGCGGTGGCACCACGTATGGCTAACTTGACTCAGGCGGTGGCACCACTCCTTGCCAACAAAACATGTGCGGTTCCCTTTAAAAATCCAAAACACAAAGAGAATGATAGATCAAGTTAGAAAAGGACTAGATCAAGGCAAAAACTGCTAGATTGAGTATGGAAACAGAGCATAAAAGGTCGAAATGACTCAGATCTGAACATATCTAGAAGTTTCAAACCCAAACAGATTAAGTCAGAAAGTAGATCTGACTAAAGAGAGTTGGAGAAGGAGCCTGGATTCAGACAATAATTGCAGAAATGAGGAAGATCAGAACAACTAATGAATATATATATTCCCCAGTGAAGTCGCCAGATTTGTTAGCTAGAATATTTCACCTTTTGTGGACAGTAAGGTGTTCCACTGGTATGAATGGTTCAGATCCAGAACAAATGAAGGATAGAGGTTGAAGACTCTCCCTTGATGCCGTAGATACCTGGAATGTGATGCTTCTATAGTAACCCTGTGTACCTGCAATAAGCTTAACATAGATTCTAAATTATACTTTTTTGTTGTAACATTGATGATTTGAGCTACATTACCTTCATGCAGCTTATTTTAAGATTGATGGTTTGATATTTATCTCTTACATTGTCTCTTTCTTGTATCTGATACGAAATGACGCTGGAATTTGAGAAAGCTAGGCCAAGGAGCTATCTCTTCACATAGATAGTTTCCTAACATAAAATGATAAATAACTAATTTGACAACACTTTCGCTAAGAAATAATGGGCTCATTAAAGTACATGAAACCATGTTGATGTTTAGCACAAATATCTTGACAAATTTTTATGGTTTGTTTATTTCTTTTGTTTGAAGCATTTTGTTGATTTTTGAAGTTTGTGTGTATTTTGTTTAAATATTTTGTTAATTCCTTTGAATGATTCTAGTTCTCATTTGATGCTTGATTTAACCCTTTGTTGTTGCTTTAATCAAGGTTGGTTTTTGGATTTGGGAAAATATTCTTTTATTAACTTTTAGTTGCATGAAAGAATTGTCTCCAGTTTTTCAATTCTTTTATGCTGACTGTATATTTTCTTTATAAATACTTATCGTTATTCAAAAAAATAAACGATCTCTACATATCTAAGCGAAGAGAAAAATGGTCTATGCACTAGGTTCCTATGCATTGATTGTAGGATACCTATTGGCACAAGACCAACATTCATCTAATGCAATAATCAATTGGCATAATTACAATGCATAATTGTATTAGCCTCCATGACCATAATTGGCTAGTGGAGGCCAAGATTGAGCATAATGTATGATTCTATGAGTTTATCAGTTTGTCAATATTCAGGTCCCCACATGTCCATTGGACCATTAAGGGACGAGATAACAAGTGGAGTCCCCACTTGCCCTGAATATAGTCAGTGCAGTTGTGTTTCACTAACACCTTACTGTTGTGACTTGTGAGTCTACATGTTCTGTTGTTGATGATGTGATTCATGTTGTTTGACTAATGTTGTTGTTCTTTTATTTTGAAAATATTCTATAAATCAGTGAAAGATTCACCAGTTTTTACAATTTTTTATAATAAAGTTAAATATTCACAAGTTTTTACAACATTATATAATAAAATGAAAGATTCACCAAGATTTTACAACATTATATAATAAAATGAAATATTCGCCAAAATTTTACAACATTATATAATAAAATGAAATATTCACCAAATTTTTTATATATACATATTATATTATTGATAAAATCGCCTTCAAAACTTTCCTATCTATCAGAGAGATTCGCCCAATTTTTATACATATAAATCTAGGGGGGTTCTTAAAATCATCCTTGCTTTTTTTTCTTTTCTTCCTCCAAAACTAATAAATATTATATTATTTTCTTATTTTTCTTAGGAGGCCCATTTTGAGTTGAAATTTCCTCTAATTCCTTGACCGTAGATCTGGATTCTACTATGATCTTGATCGTTCATGCCTGCAATAAAAAGTTGGTACGTGATTTTTGAATTTTTGAGATTATCTAACAATGGTATATGTTACAAGGTTTTGTAGAGTCACAATGAAGATTGAAAAGTTGGTCTTGGTATGACCAAGAATATCAATGCCAAGAAGATTAAAAACATGGATGATGCACAGGATCGATGTGGAAATGGGGAAGATGTTATCGGGGAAAAGCCAAGAGATCCACAAGAGAACAGAGAGCCACTCCAATGATGGAGATGTGGAGGACCCCATCTGTGCAGGAGTTGTCCACATGGGGAAGGCCATGTAAGTCCATCTTACAATATCCAAGAAGTTGAAACATAATTTGATAAGATGATAAACCAAGAGATTTCCCCAGATGTTGCAGCTACCATAAGGAGCCTGAGGCTGGAGTTGCAGAGTTGTGGAGAGGAAAATTAAAGGATGATCAAGGCTCTAGAAGAGAAAAACCAGTTGAATACATCCATGTTACAGAGTTTACAATACCTCCAAAGGAAGATAAACTATGGGCATCAAATAACAAATATAGAAGGGAGTAGAAGAAATTACCATAAGAATAATGTGAAGCTTGACCCAAGGAACAAAGGTTTTAAACCTTCTCACCTCCTGAATCAGCAAAGGAAGACATCACAAGCTGTGATTAAGCCAGCCAGAATGACGAGGGGCAAGCCAAGGAATCCACTAAAATGTTGGGGATGTGGAGGAGACCATCCACTTAAATACTGTCCACATCGGAATGGGAATGAAGGTCAAGTACACAACACCCAAGGAGTTGAGTCTGTGGGTCATGAAGCAAAGAACATTCCTAGAATTTTTGCAGCATCAGAAGACTGTCAGGCAGGTCATAACTCAACTGTGGTTGAATTTGAGGGTGAGATTGTTGAGCAGACTATTTATGTTTTAATTGACCCTGGATCTACTCATAGTTGTATCACCCCTAGACTTGTTGAGATGTGCACTTTGAAGAATTCAAAGCATAGAATATCATGGTTATTCCAACTAGCCACTGGAACTAGGAGGAAAGTTAGTGAAGTGGTAAGGAAATGTCCATTTTTCATGGATGGGTTAGTCACTTGAGCATATCTGAACGTTCTTCCAATTGGTTCCTATGATGTCCTCATTGGAATGGATTGGTTGGAAGCACATAGATAAAAGATTGATTGTTACAACAAGACTTTTGAGTGCTTATATGAAGAAGGAAAACTAAAGGTGGTGAAAGGCATTCCAAAAGTGATCTCTCGAAGGCAGGCTTCTGCAATGAAGGTGAAGAAGTTCTGTGGGAAAGGTTGTAGAGTGTATCTATCTCATGTTTTGGAGGAAGCAGAGAATGATACTCCTAGAATGGAGGAATTCCATGGGTTGTAGGAATTCAGGGATGTTTTTCCTCATGAGATTCCAGGGCTTCCTCCAAAAAGGGACATTGAATTCCCAATTGGACTTGTGCTAGGAGAAGCACCAGTGTCCAAGACACCCTACAGGATGAGTACACCAGAAATGCTAGAGTTGAAGATGCAGCTGTAAGAATTGTTGGAGAAGAAGTACATCAGGACAAGTGTGTCTCCTTGGGGAGCACCAAATCTGTTTGTGAAGAAGAAAGATGCCAACAATCTAGTTGTGTATTGACTTCAGAAAGCTGAAAAAAGTCATTGTAAAGAAAAAATACCCTTCTTCTAGAATTGATGACCTCTTTGATCAAATGAGAGGAGCAAAGGTATTTTCCAAGATTGACTTAAGGTCTGGTTACCATCATGTAAGAATCAAGGATGAAGATGTTCATAAGAAAACCTTTAGAAAAAGGTATGGACCTTATGAGTTTGTAGTGGTACCATTTGGTTTCACAAATGCACCAGCTACATTTATATGCCTCGAGAATAATGTTTTCAGTAGGTACTTGAACAAGTTTGTTCTTGTTTTCCTTGATGATATTCTTACTTATTCAAAGAATGAGGAAGAACATGTGGAATAGTTGAGACTGATTTTGAAATTGCTCAAGGAGCATAGGTTGTATGCAAAGTTGAGAAAATGTGACTTCTATAAAGATAGGATTCATCATTTGGGTCACCTTATCTCAGAGGAGGGCATATATATAGACCCTGAGAAGATTGAGGCCATTATGAATTGGCCACTCTAAGAAAGATGATAGATGTAAGATCTTTTGTGGGACTTGCATGGTATTGCAAGAAGTTTATTGAAGGATATTTTGTAGGTAGAATGACTTAAACAGGGAAGTATGGTTATACCTAATGAAACCAAGGCAAGAATCTGCCATGTGCTATGAGAAGGATCTCATGACTAAAATCTAACCTCTTAACATAATAGATTTTAAATTTTAGATTTCAAAATTTTCCTATTGAATGCTATTGACTATTTGGTTGATCTAAAATGGTGTCAAGATGACATGTTATACGTGGATGTCCAAGTTTTGTGCAACACGTGTAAGTAGGGAATAAGTGTTCCCACTTGCAAAAACCAAACAATATAAGGATGGCCCCATGGTTGCAAAAATCTGATTTTTCTATAGGAAGCAGAATTGTGAATTCAGATTTTTATTTGACTATCAATGATTTTTATTATTTGATATTTGAAAAATCATGTATGGATGAAATAGATTTGAAAATATATGATTGAAATTTTTATGATGACATCTCATGTGAACTGCATTCTTGTGTGTAACGCGGGTGAGATGATGAAAGTACACCCTTGGAGTACATAGCTTCTCGGAAGGGTGTGTTTGGGATACATAGATCCTCGTAAGGATGTACTTGGGGTACGTAGTTCTCAGAAGGATGTGTTTTTGGATGTATGGCTCCTTGGAAGGATGTACTTGGGTGCATAGCTTCTTCCCCTGGCTAGCTAGGCACCGGTATGCATCACTGGGGATGCCCAAGGTGTAAGAAATCTGATTAGACTTCTTTTCGCACACATTCACATCGTAAGGGGGCTATCACGAGAGTGGGGGCTCCATGAAGAGAATAACCCCTAGGTATTATGGTGTCTGAAAAGGAAGCTCCTAAGCTTGGTGAGCACTAGAGGAGGTGTTAGGACCTTGAGCAGAGCTTCCATTGGATCACCCAGAGAGGTGTTAGGCTTTGAAGCGGGGCTATGATATCTCGGTTGAGAGATGCTACATAGATACGCATTTGATTACTTGGAAAAAACTTGATTGATTTTTTGTAATTACACAAGTGCATATGATTTAGCTATAATTTTTAAAATCTTGTTGAGAAGCGAATCCTATAAGAATGAATCTGACATGTGAATTGGTTCATTACGGTGTCCAGAAAGGAAATGCTTGAGCTTGGTGAGCACAGGAGGAGGTTTTGGGATCTTAAGCCAGAGCTTCCATTGAGCACCCAAAGAGGTGTTAGTCTCTGGTTTAGAGCTTCCAGATCTCCGTTGATAAGATACTTATGCAGATAAGTATATGGTTTACTTGGACGCTACTTGTTGATTTTATGTCAATATACATGGGCATGTGATTCATCTATGATTTTGAAAAATCTTGTGAATGCTAACATGAATATTGACTCATTTCTTGGGGATTGAGCGTAGGTATTTCTGGTTTCCAAAGACATTAGAAATGTTCCAAGATGAACATAAGGATTCTCCAAGACCCAAAAAGAGTTTAGATCATGCCATTGGACAAATAAAGGTGCAAAAGAAGCACCATGGTCCTGATGAGGATACATGGGAGCTGGAGGGTGCCATGCGATTGGCACATTCATTTTTGTTCAACTTTGTGGATCACTAAGGATAGTGCCAACATACTGGCCTATGGTTGGGTGGAACGTTGTGGAAACATAGATAGTTATAGAACTGATTAATCATCAAGATAAGTATTCTCTATTATTCTGTTTATGCATTGAAGTTGCTTACAAATGAATATGATGATAAGGAAGAATGCTTTCTATGAATGAAGTAGGATTCACTATAGCATAAGTACCTATGTTATGCTTTTTTATGCCATGTATTTGTCTATGAATTGATATGTTCATGTTGAATGCTTATTGATGGTTAAGTAGAAGTTTATTTCTGTTATCTTTTCCTGCATTTTACTTCTATGCATGCCTTGTGTTTTTGCATTGCATTTGCCTAAGTTCATGGAGGTTATAATCCTGTTACAAGGCCAAAAATGTAGCTAAGGTAAGAATCGTTGAGTTTTTTCCCATTGGAATCCACTTGCAGAAGGCGGAAGGTAGAAACCGGAAGAGGAAAAGTTGAATAGGATAGAATTATTGTGTTTCCACACCCTAGAATATGCCTACAAAAGACGGGAGGTGGAAAGGGAAGTTGAAAACAAGGAAGAAAGTGTGTTTTCCAATTTCTAAAGTCCAAGGTAATAAAGAGGAAGTCAGAAGTGCAAAAAAATGTCAAGGTTGATTTTTTTTTTTCGATTTTCGAGTTTCGAAGTGCGGAAGGAAGAAAGAGGAAGTGTGGAAGGAGGAAGGGCAAAGATTCATTAAGTGTTATGTCGCATAGTATGTTTTTGATTTCTGAGTTCTGAAGTGTGGAAGGAAAAAAGTAGAAGTGTGAAAGGAGGAACGCGGAAGAGCTGTTAAATGTTCCATTGCACATTAAGTTTCTAATTTTTGAGTTCTGAATTGGGGTAGGAGAAAAGAGGAAGTGCGAAAGGCGGAAGGTGGAAGAGTGTTTAAATGTTTCCGTCGCACATTATGTTTCTCACTTTCAATTTATGAGGTAGGAAGGGGGGGAAGCGGAAGTGAAAAAGGTGAAAGGAGGAAGGATGAAAATTCACTTCATCGAGCCTTTAAGTTTTCAACTCCCGAGTTTTGATATAAGAAAGGCATAAAGTGGAAGTGCGGAATTTGAAAGGAGAAGTGCAGAAAGGATAGATCCAGTGCAGAAATGATCATTCAGGTTGTAGAAGGGATCTATCAAGGGAAGAACTATTGTTACAATGGTTTCTAAGCCTGAGATAAAGGTTGAAGTGTGTGTTAATGTCCATGCCCTGTGTTTCGCTGGAGAAAAGGGGTTCTTGAAGTACAAATTTTAATTTATCCACATTATGGGTATGGGGAAATTACAGTGGGTGGACAAAAATAGGTGTCAGTAGATTTCCCCCTAATTTTTGAGGTCAAGAGATCATAATATGACCAACATACATCATAGGATCTTGTTTTTATGATATAAGTGTGATAGTGCCATAGAGAATGGAGACTGTGTTGGAGGTAGATCACCCTTCAATAGGACTATTAGGGATTTTACCCTCAGATAAAATACTCAAAATGAATGAAGTGCACATAGTCTCAAATATATGGATGAGGCGGGTATTCCCATGATCATATACTTGTATCAAACTAAAAATTGGATCAAGGCCCAAAGGGGACTCGATCAATACATGGATAATTGTTGTATACATCATATGTGTCCAGGATGGTGTTAGAAAAACAAGATCATAGATACATAATGATTAAATAATTAAGAAAGATGCAAATATTAAACACATTACAAGAGAGACACAGATATAATGTGGTTCACCCAAGATGGGATACGTCCACAAATAAATTTTCAGCCCTTTATTATTATACCATCCATCAAAATGAAGGGATACAAGTGTAGAAACCTCGTTGCACTTCCTCTTCACTCTCTCGCAGTCTCTCTAACACAATCACAGAGATTGTTTTACAATGCTACAATACTATACACATCTGTATTACAATGTTTTCCTTTTATAAGGGAATTACCATGGGAAAATACTACGGGTCACCCAATACCATGGGTCCATAAACTGTTTGCCAACAAACATCCAAAAAAATTATTTTAGGGGATTCTCCCTCAAACCCCCACTGGGGACCCTCTAACCCTCAAGCCACCCCAGACCCATGTGAGGGGAAGATGTCCCCCATATGGTACGAGTGTACATTAAAACTAGGTCACAAACATGACTAAACAATAACATATCTGAATCTAAAACATTAGGCTCTACAACCAACAATCTGCCACTTGGAGACTAATCACAAAAACTTCATTGTTAATGCACCTTTTGGACTATGCTACGAGCCTTGGACTTGGAAAATTTCTCTTCTTCACCTTCATGATTGAATTCCAACTTAAAATGAGAAGGAACTCATTTTCTCTCTGGTTACTACCTTTGTCAACACGTATGCAGGATTCTGGCTAGTATGCATCTTTTCCAACTTTAACAGTTCAACTTCCAGAACAGATCTTATGAAATGGTACTTGAGTTGTATATGTTTAGAATTTTAATGAAAGGTCGAGTTTTTTTTTAATGAATGGCACTCTGGTTGTTACTATACAACCTGATATTATCCTGCTTATTACCCAATTCCTCCATGAACCTCTGTAACCAAATCATCTCTTTACTAGCCTCTGTAGCAGCAAGATACTCTGCTTTTGTTGTTTAAAGTGCAAAAACCTTTTGCAATTTTTAAATCCAACTTATTGTTATTCCACCTATAGTAAAGACATACCCTATGGTGATCCTCTTGTTATCTTTATCACCATCCATAGATGCATCAACATATCCATGTAGAACAATGTTTAAACCTCTAAAACATAATGCATGAGAAGTGGTACCTCTCAAATACCTAAGAATCCACTGTACTTTCGTCCAATTCCCTTTACCTAGATTTTTCATATACCTACTCACAACTTCCACTGCATTTGCAATATCTAGTCTTATCCACACCATGACATACATCAAGTTGTCAACTGCTGATGAATAAGGAACCTTGGACATGTATTATATCTCTTCATGTTCCTTGGGACACATCTCCTTACTTAGTTTGAAATGGCTGGCCAAAGGTGTACTAATTGGTTTTTCATTATGCATTCTAAACCTATCCAACATATTTTTTATGTACTTACCTCGAGACAATGTCAATTTGCAATTTTTCCTATCTCTTGTTAATATTATGCCAAGGGTTTTCTTTGCAGCACCCAAATACTTCAACGCAAATGATTTAACTAGTTTCCTTTTGAGCACATTTATATCCTTCATGTTAGACCCTGCAACAAGCATGCTATCCACATACAATAATGAGATAATATATCTTCCAATATCTAGCCTCTTTAAATAAACATAGTGGTCAGAATGGCATCTACTGTACCCTTGTTTTGTCCTAAACTTATCAAATTTTAATTACCACTTCCTTGGAGATTGCTTCAGGCCATACAAGCTCTTCTTCAACCTGCAAACCAAATTCTCCTTCCCTTTGACTTCATACCCATGTGGTTGCTTCATATAAATATCTTCCTCCAAATCCCCATGGATAAAGGTTGTTTTTACATCTAACTATCAAGATGAAAATATTCTAGCACCACTAAACTTAAAATAGTCCTAATTGAATTCATTTTAACAATAGGAGGAAATATTTCATCAAAGTATATACCTATATTTTGTGTAAACCCATTCATAACAAGTCTATCCTTGTACCTCTTCTTTCCTCCATCTTCTTCCTTCAACATGTAAACCCATTTATTATGCAATACTCTTTTTCTTGTAGGAAACACAACCAAATCCCAAGTCTACTTTCTTACCAATGAGTCCATCTCCTTCTTTGTAGCCTTGATCCCACTTCTTTATAGTTTCTACCTACATTGCATCTTCATAAAATTCTAGTTCAGTAGAATCAGTCATCAATAAATAATACAGTGAAGGAGAGAATCGTTCAGGGGGTCTACTTAAAGTGGTATATCTTCTTACATTTGCAAGAGTTTAAGGTACCTACTACTACTCTTGATTTTTTGGTGCCTTTGGAACTTCATTTTCTTTGATTTGATCAAGCACTGTGTACTCTGTGTTTTCATTTTCCTTTTTCTTTCCCTGAAACTAATATTTGTACATAAACTTTTCATTGAATACTACATCTCTACTCCTAATGATTTTGTGATTTTCATAATCCCATAAGCAATAACCAAAATAATCAACCCTGTATCCAATAAAAGTACATTTCTTGGATTTATCCTCAATATTTGTTCTATTTTCTTTACCAACATGGACAAATGCTTCACAACCAAAAGCTCTCATAAATGAGTAGTATACCTTTTTTCCTTTCCATGCCTCCTCTAGAATTCCTCCATCCAAAATTCTTGAAGGCCCTTTGTTTATGAAATAAACAAAAATATCTACAACATCAACCCAAAACTGTAATGGAAACCCTGCATGCAATCACATACACCTTTCACTCTCCATGATCATTCTGTTCATCCTTTTCGACACACCATTTTATTATGGTGTTCCAGGGACTATGTTCTCTCTGTGAATCCCATTGTATGAATGGTAAATATCAAACTCCTTGTTGTAGTATTCACCTCCATTATTAGATCTGATACATTTCAACTTTTTTCCCATCTCATTCTCAACCAAATATTTACACTTCTTAAAAGTAGAAAACGCATCATATTTTTGTGTAATGCAATAAACCCAAGTTTTTCTAGTTGCATCATCAACAAAAGTAACATAATAATGAGAGACACCAAGAGATTGTACCTGAGTGTTGGAAATTGGGTTCAATTCTCACCGTGAATTTCGTGACATGGACTAACTTCCTCCCAAGATCCTAACTCTGGCAATTGTGGTGGAGATTAACACCAGTAGGTTTTGTCTAACGGAAATTGTGATTCCAACAAGTGGTATTAGAGAAATAGGTCACAGGTTTGAAACTCACCCGGCTCATGCTAGGGGGATATTGTTGGACATTGTGTTCAGTGCTCAATATGAGTTTCATGACATGGACTAACCGCCTCTTAAGATCCTAACTCTAGCGATTGTGGCGGAGATTAAAATCTGCGGGTTTTGGTCTAATGACAATCATGATTCGAACAAGTGGTATGCAAGAAATGGGTCAAGGGTTCTAAACTCACCCGGCTCGTGCTGGGGGATATTGTTGGACATTGGGTTCAGAACTCACCATGAGTTTTGTGACATGGAATAACCTCCTCCCAAGATCCTAACTCTGGCGATTGTGGTAGAAATTAACACCTGTGGGTTTTGGTCTAATGGAAATCATGACTCCAACACTGATATGGTCTCGATCTATCTATATGCACAACCTCTCTCTTTTTACTCTTCTTTTGTTTCCCAAGCCCGAGAAATATAATTTTCTTTTGTTTTCCATAAACATAGTTCTCACATAATTCCAAACTTACCTGCTTCATATATGGAAGCAGTTTCCTTGAGTGGAGAATTTGCATCCCCTTCTCACTCATGCGTCCAAGCCTATGATGCCACAATGTTTCACTTGTTTCTATGGAATCTATGGAGATAGAATAATCAGTAGTATGAGGACATAAAAACAACATACCTACCCTATCTCCTTTTTCTATTACCAGTGCTCCTTTAGTGATCTTCCACCATGTTTTTCCAAACATAGACAAACAACTGCTATCTCCCAACTGCCCTGTTGAGATTAGATTTCTTTTCATAGAAGGAATATGCCTTACATATTTTAGCATCCATTCATTTCCATTATTTAACTTAATTTTTACCTTACCCATTCCAACAATTTTACATGGTTCATCATCCCCCAATAAAACATGTCCAAAATCACTTGGAACATGATCATGAAATAATTTCCTATGGGTGTAGCATGACATGAAGCCCCTAAATCTACCACATAGTAATCACTATTATTATCTAATGCAAGAATCAAAGCATCTTGCAACACATCAACTGCACCATTTGATTCCTGAGTAGTCTCTTGCTTCTTGTCTCCTTGCTTCTTTGGAGATCTGCAGTATTTCTTCAAATGTCCTCTCTTACCATAGTTCCAACACTCTATATTTCCAAATATGGACTTGGACATGCCCTTTCTAGACTTTTTGTGATTACCTGGGATCCTTTATTTATCCCTTTGTCTTCCCCTGCTCTCTATGGTCAACGCACTACCTGATGTCTCACCTGTTCTTTTTCTTCTCATTTCCTCGCTAAGAATAACACCAACAACATCATCAAATTTAAGAGTGTTTGAACTAGGGGCATGTTTACTTTCAACCATGACCAATCCATTCCAACTTTTTGGCGATGAGAATGGGATTAGAAGAGCCCTAATATCACCATCAAAGTTCAATTTTACATACTTAGCTGGCTAGTAATCGTATTAAATTCATTTAAATAGTCAACAATGGATCCACCTTCTGACATATTCATATTAAATAAATGCTTTATTAGAATACCTTGTTGGAAGTCAAGGGTTTTTCATAGAGCTTAGCTAATGTGCTCATCACACCCTCTATTGTCTTTTCTTTCAAAATATTGAAATCCATCGACAAGGCCAACCACAACCATATTGTTCCCAGTGCCTTTTGTCAAGAACCTCCCATTCTTCATCCTTCATAGTCGCCAGTTGTTTTGTTTTTCTTCCCAACAATAGGTATAGATCCTTCTGCTGCAGATAGTCCCACATTTGCATCTTCCATAACTGGTAGTTTTGGCCGTTAAACTTCTTGACCCTAAACTTTCCTTATTTTTCCATTTCTCCTACTTGAACCAGGAACCTGTCTTTCCTGCAAGTTTACCAACCAAGTAGTCCTTTGGCTCTGATACCAATTGTTAGAAAAACATGATCATGGATAAATAACAATTCAACAATTCAACAAGAAGAAAATATTAAACACATTACAAGAGAGACACAAATATAATGTGGTTCACCCAAGATGGGCTACGTCCACACATAAATTGTCAATCCTTTATCATTATACCATCCAACAAAAGGAATGGATACAACCTGTAGCAACCTTGTTGCACTTCCTCTTCACTCTCTCATAGTCTCTCACACAATCACATCAATTATTTTACAATGCCACAATACAATACACAATTGTATTGCAATGCTTTCCTTTCATAGGGGGATTACCATGGGAAAATACTATGGGTCACCCAATACCATGGATTCGCAAACTGTTGCCACGGACTCCCGTGGGGGTACGATCTTCCCCCGCACCCCCAGCTGGGAAAAGTGTACATTAAAATTGGAGTATAAACACAGATAAATGATAACATCTCTAAATCTATAAGATTGGGATCCACAACCAACATATGGACTGAAATTGAGAATGTAATCATGGTCCAACCATGGATGATCTAAAGAGATAGTACCAAAACAATGGCGTTCTCATGGAATGTTGAATCATAATAACTGGTGCACTATTGAATCTGAAGGGGTCCAACATCTGTAATGAATCAAATGATTGAGAGTTAGAATCTAACATGTATAATGAAATGCATATGAACTAGATACTATAGGAAACATGTAACTGGATTGATTCTAAACATTGTCACCAATGCATTTTGGATATCATTGAAAACATATTGTCATGGGGTTTCTATATAAACTCACAAATGTATTAGAGTCAAGGGAGATATGGGATATTCAAACAAATACTGAGAAAATCCTCAACAATGTATGAATATCATCGGTGCAATAATATAGTTGATGTTGAGCACATGAGAAAAAATTGTTCCAAAAGGCATTGGGGTCTCCCTTCAAGTGGTCCGAGGGGCTCATCAATTATGATGGTTATGAGGAAAATGTACATAATACCTTTGGGTCTCTCATCTAGAATAAATGTGTTGATGTCGACAGAGGGAGACCTGCAACCGGCAAGGCAATCATGTTTCCTTGACAAAAGCATGAGGGATACAACCAATGAATGAATACAACTAGACATGGGATTGAGACACTATTTGGGGATACGAGGGAAAATGAGACACTATTTACCTATATGCTAGTTTGAAGCATTATACAGTTAGGGGTTGCCGCTCGATTGGAAGTAATGGTCCTAATTGCGACGTGGACCTGTACATATAGAAATGATACTTAAGTGTAAAAACTAGAAATCAAATGTAGTGTACAAGTACATAAAAATTGGGTGACCTACATGAGGGCATGTAAATCGATGCAGAAAAAAATGCATTAAAATAACTTCGATGATTAGGACAAATGGTTTCCATAATCGAGAAGGGAAAAAAATATTGATTCATATGGTGTGAACGATGTATAAAATAGACATTGTATGAGGATATAACATTCAGAAGAAAATTGGGACTGGATAACCTTCAAATAGTGTGGTTCCCACCATACCATGTGTCATTTTCACTATTGATTATTGGAGTTGTGTGTAGGGCCTTGAAATTCAAATGGAGATTTCATCTGATTTGACCATAATTTTTTTTACATGAGCTTCAAGTTAGGAGTTTCGTCCTGCTTGTCATTTTTATCCATTTTTTTGTGGTTTGGGCATCTGAGGGACCCCGAAAAATCCCGTGAGGATTTTTGGGCAGGATCACATATTTCATTCGAAATTGAGTGACTTAGGTCACACCTTTTGAGAGAACAACTGTGACTTGGGTCACTCCTATATGATAGATAGGTGTGACATGGGTCACACTTGGGATAAAAAGTGCAACTTATGTCACTCTATTCTACCAAACAAGTGTGACCCTAGTTGAACAAATTTTCTTGAAAGAAGCGACCTGCAAATTAGACATATTTTTTTTATAAATTTTTTATGGATGTTCAGTGCTTGGTTAAATTGCAGTATGCAGAGGGTGAAATGGAAAGAGTGAAATGTGGCTGAAATCCTATTGATATATCTGAGGTGGCCAAGCTTTTAGGGATATCCTGACAAGGCATGGGCTTCTCAAGTTTCTTGAGAACCCACTAATGTGCATTGCGAGGTTGCTACTCAACAATATAGTTGAGTTTTGGGTTTGGGATGTTGAGGATTTCATAGTGCAGGTTGAGTGAGTGGATCTCACCCTTTAGGACATATAATTCATGACCAGACTCCCTATGTTGGGAGTGATGGGGGATACACAACCCAAACGACGACGAGACATGAATATGCAGGATATACTTGATTGTCATTGTGTTGGTACTGCACAACTTTAGAGCTCATCCATTTTAATTTGTGACATTGAGAGTTTGTATACATGAGCCATTACTTTAGTTGCGGTACAAGTCCTAAAGTATACTAGTTTGCACAAAATATCAGGCAGGAAAATTATTTTAGTTGAGAGAGTGCTAGATGATACCTGCTTCAGGTGGGTCGATATGTTCCTGACTAGGCTTCAGTAGGAAATAAACCAAGACAGTTGCATTGGGGGTGAATTTGTGTTTTCATCATTCATCTACTCATTTTTCTCTGAGGGAGTACTGACACTGGGATCACACATAATGGTGAGAGATAATGAGATTATAGAGACCAAGAAGAGGTGCTAGGGTTAGATGATGATTGATGAGGGAAGAGGCACATTGGGGAGAGTCTTTAGCTGAGACTTCTTTGTACAGTGGTGACAACTTCTTATTGTGATTGAGGACTAAGGCTGTGCTAGTATGGACTACAGAGGGGACCCTAAGTTACCCTACCCTCTTGGTTAGGCCTAGGGACCTAATGGTACATATGCATGTTGATTACAATTGTGTTTAAAACACTAGCATAGTTGATAGCTATATTTTTTATATCACATCAGTACTAATGACTTGTCATATTTGTATGTAGATGTGGGACATATTCCTTCGATGGGTTACCAGAGGCATCACGGTAAGGTTGAATATATCGAGCCTGATCCCCATGCACAACAATGATGTAGGAGTTATAAGGAAGTACTCTATTGATTATACCTGGATATAGAGTGACTATTAGAGGGTTTCATGGATGATGGGTCACAGAACCTTAGTGAGGATATGATCACTATTTGTTTCCAAGCGCCTAGTGAGTGGCGACCAATCATGCACCAGATTGTTGTAGCTACTAAGTATATTCAAGAGACAGAGTGAGGAGTTGTACTGCATATTGCTGATGGGAGTAGTGAGGAGGAGATTGAGGATGACTAGTCGATAATATTAGAGATTTTCCCCACATGGTATTAGAATGGGGATTTTTTTACCAATGTACTTATATTTATTTTCGTATTTGTTGGGGATCCTTGTTGTAGACTCAACTGTATTTTGGACATATGGGTTTTAAATAAATATGCACGTGGATGAAATTTTTCTATACATGTTTGGATCCTCTTTGTTATATGATGTTATGTATGTGATGGTTATTTATATGTGTATGCAAAATTATATGAAATGTATTTGGATGTTTTGTTTCCTTGTTGATCAAATGTGCCACTCTAGAATACTGTTAGCCATTTTATATGCTACACTATTGAAACTCCTAGGGACATGAATGAATGTAGTGGATTCAAACAATATAACAAATTATTTAGTGCACAAGAAATTTATAAAGAGGCGGGGGTCATGTGCCTAATAGCAATTGTTGAAATGTTTGACAAGGAGCTAAGAATAAAGGTAAACACAAAGGTGATGGATTCTAATGTGAAGGGAATCAATCAAAATGCCAATCACAATATTATATTATGCCTAGTTATTAGTGGTTGCACCAACACATGTGCCACTAATATGAACTGGGACATACAATGGAGAATAGAGAACCCATGCAGCCGAGGTGAGATTCAAACAATATATTCTTGCACCATTAGTGTAAATGATGTATACCTAAGGATAAAAATCCATATGATGAGATCAAGGAAAGAAACCATGAGTTTCTTTTTCAAAAAAGATAAAACAAACAGAAGAAAATATACAACAAAAATAACAAAGGGTTTAGTCAGGTTAAGCATAAAATAGCTTGAGGTAAAACCCATTGCAGGGGTTCTTCAAGAGGTGATTTTTGTAATCAACAAGGATGTATGCTCCCTTTTCAAGACGACATACAGTCCCTGTCACATGGAATGAAAATTTATCTTTCCAAGTTTATCATGATTTTGATCCTAAACGAGGACAAGGTATCCATCGATGAAAGTGTGAGGGATGGTGATCCTCACAGGATTGTTCGATGGAGATCAAGTGTTGTTGCAGAGAAGTGGTCCTTGGTATAAGTTTGATAGCAAGGTGTAGGGACAAGATTTGGCACTCGATTGAGAGAATTGATTCAGGTCCATGTACGAGGTGGAAAGGAGTGAATGCCACTACATCTTTGGTTGATGTGTGATAGGACCAAAGGGTTGGAAAGAACATATGATTCCAATTGGATTTGTGTTTATCCATTATTCATTGGAGCATGGTTTTGAGTATTTTGTTAACAACCTTCACTTGTCCATTTCCTTGAGGTTATTAAGAGGAGGAGAACTGGTTCTCACACTTAACATGCATGAAAAATATTTTCAAATGATCTATTGTAAATGAGAATCGTGGTCAGACACTAGTTAGTGAGGGACACCAAATAGAGCGATGACATGGTTGAAAAATAAATGTGTTTCTATTTGACTGATACAATTAAAGGTTGACATGGCCTTAGTATACTTGGTGAAGAAATCAATGGCCACAATCATGTGCTTATGGCCACCATTCAAAGTAGGATTACATTCCATTTAGTCAATATACCATTTGCAAGAAGGGACAATGTTGACCACTGGGTGAAGTGGCATGGGAGGAGTTCTTTCCTTTAGGGAAAAGCTAGCAATTGCGGAAATGTTTTACTGTCACAATGTAATCAAAAAATACGGTCATCCAGAAATAACTGGCATGGATTAATTTATTGGTAGTGGCCATCCTTGAGATATGACCACCACAAGCCCCACTATGGTAATCACTTAATAGTTACTCATCCTCTTCATGAGTGAGGCATCGCTGAAAAATGGTCTCAAGCCCTTGTTGATAGAGGACATCACCAATGAGTAAGTAGCAAGGGGATTGATGATTGATGCAATGGTGATCATTATGGATAAGATAGGGGCCAAAATTTTAGGTTCACAAGTATACAAGGATTTCCCCATACCAAATATAGTGAGACACAATGGTGAACAAATGTTCATCTACTAGGTGGTTGATGATAAGGGGTCACCACAGACTTAGATAGTACGTCTATGATGAGCTACATTAAAGCTAAAGCCTTAGTAATTTTTGGGGTTATGAACTCGAGGTAGTACCCTTGAAGGATAATGATCCATTTTGCAGTGCAGGATTGAATAAGGAATTGATTTAGGATATACAACATTGGGTTTAGGTTTGCAACTACTTTGGTTTAGCTCATAAGGATGTAATGGTGTATATTTTGAACCGAAAAAAAATGGCAAGGACCATCTTATCCTCACGAGAATATCTGAGCAGTGGACCCAGCAGGTTCTGACTAAGGTATTAAATGATGATCTCTCGATGAGAAACATCTTATTGGACTAGTACTATGGGAAGGGCATATTCAGATGCTAAGATATAAATGATAAAATCCTTCATGAAATCTAGGGAAGAAATTAAAGGAGCATAATTCATAACCTATTTTAACGTATCAAAGGATAATTTTGCATGTTTTTCCTAAACAAAGGAAATGTTGGTTCATAGAAAGTGAAAAAACCCATGGACCATCGTGGCGTAGTCTGGTGTAAAACGAAGTAAGAAATTGGCCTCACCTTGGAGACTTTGAAGTTGGCACAAAGTGCAAGGTTGATGATGTCTTGAACCTTAGAGGTATCGACAATGATCCATTTTTGGGAAATAATGAATCCCAATAAATGGCTCATAGGTACACAAAAATGCACTTGACAGGGTTCAAGCAAATGTTGTGATTCAACATTAAAGGAATACCTAATGAAGGTCCTCCAAATGTCGTGAGTGCTTCTTGGATCGTACAATAATAACATCCAAGTAGACAAGGATGATGTGAACCAAATCCTAAAAAAAATATGATATGATGTGCTTAAATGTGGCTATAGCATTTTTTAATCCTGAATGGAATGATTCGGTAGGAAAAAGTGCCCCATGGGGTAGTTAAGGTAGTCTTATTATGATCCTCTTTATGGAACTAAATCTGGTTGAACTCTAAAAAATCTATCCATAAGGGATAAAATAACATTTTTGATGCAAGTGTTGTGGGAAATATTGCACAAGAGTGCTCTCTTCCCACTTGGTGAGGGGATAGTCCTTGTAGGTTGCAGTAAGGACTCAATATTTGGAGCCCCTTTTGGGCGCTGACGTGATGAGATAATGACCCAAGTGATTCTATAATAGATTGTTAGTAAAAAAGTGAAATAAAACAAAGAAAGTGATAACCAAGCTAAGTTAAAAAACAAAGGGAGTAGAGGATGAAAACTCCAACAGTCAATGTGATCCAAACCACTTGTTTATTTCCCAAAGGACAAGCTAATACAACACCTTGGAGATATGAGATCCAAGAGGAGGAAAAAAATCTTCCTAAGGGAGGCCTTTCTTGTCCAAACTTGTTTGTAAAATGGTTAAGGAACCAAATGGGAAGAACACTTGTCCCTTGAGGTAAGAAGGAAAAGAGAGCTTTGGTAAATTATTGACAAGATGGAAGAGGTGAGATAAGAGGAAGATCAATCACAATTCTAGTGGCATAACCTTACTCAAAATTCTTACAATAAGTGTGCCATGTATTTATTTTAAAGGCCAAGAGGTAACCAAGAAATAACAAGATCATAGTGTGAAACCATTAATCCATGTTTTGGCTCCAAAGTACACCAAGAGGCCATTTAATCAAACCAAGTGTGTGGAGGGTTAAAATTTGAATTCATTTGAGTAAGTGGAGCTTTCATGAGCCTTCAATGTGTTGTTGATGGGTGAGATATCACCATTTGTGTCACTTGTGTGGATCTTAAAGGAAAATCCATGATGCAGCAGAGGTGTTGTTTTGGAGATGCATGATGTAGCACGTATAAATAGAGTTTAACCCTTAGAGGTTATGGATTTTTACTACTTTGGGGCCATTTTGGACTCGATATGCTATTTGGATCATGTTATGATGTCTTTAGATGGACGATTTCTATATGTTGATGACGATTTACCATCTGAATTATGAAATTGTTGTAGGTGTGCGAGTTTTTTTGTGATAACAGTTTCCCACTGGTGTATGAGGTTTGGAGGGTACTGTAGAGACAATAATGCATCATCGTTTCTTTTTTGTTCTCTATGTTGGTTCTTTAAACTATTTATAAAATAATGATCTTCTAAAGGAGGGAATTTTGTTGAAATATTTGCGACTCAGTGTGATGTTTCATACAAATGAGGTGGGCATACCCATGCTCGTGAAAATGGATACAGTGGCTACAAGTGACAAACCGTGCAAAAGTACATGAACCTGGAATTGGTGTAACCAATGTAGAATAAGTGTAAATTCTAATAATATGAAGAATCCCATAGGGGTGGGTGTCCAAAATGTTGGTGAATCCATTGAAGATGAAACTGTACCATATATTATTTTACCGTGATTTTCAAATGTGAACACTGCTATCTTCAAAATGTACGACTCCACCTGATGCGATTAAATATTGCTGTCTAGCATAGGAGAGACTAGTGAGTTCAGGAGCACTAATGACTCTCCTTACTCAGTCCGAGGCAATCCCTTTTTCTGATTGAAAGGAATCCCAAGGTATAACTGCTACTTATTCAACTCTCAGAATAGCAGGATTTGGCGTCAATGAGAGACAAAGACGGGTGATAAGATTAAGGTCTTGTCATTGGGACCAAGATCATGTTGTAACCACACATCCAAATAAATTGACTTGACACGAAACTAGATAATAAGTATGGGGCTCATACTTAGTTTAATTGATGAAATACTAGGGGGGAAGAGTTGATGGTATCATACTTCAAGTAAGAGTGTAACAAAGGTAAACAACATGTAGATGAAAATATTTGTTAAGGAAATAATACTTGAGGGGGTGGTGACTGACAAAGGAATGATTTGGGGGTACCGGGACACTCAACGTCATCGATCAAAGTCGACCAGGGGGTTCTTTCCAAAATAATTAATCAGTTCCCATGGTTTTGAGGGAATCAAGGAACTATTTGTATATAAGGAATATTTGGTGTGGTCCCCATAGTTTTGGGAATGTTGGGGCACCAATTTGATGATGGGTGGGACTCCCATAGTTTTTGGTGGGTCAGGGATTCAATTTGATGATGGGAGAGGTTAACAAGTTTTTGAGTGGGTGAGAGAACCATTTCCAAAATAAAGTGGGGGAGTAAAGTGAAAACATGAAGACAAGTGCCACATGAATCAATGCTATGTAGACTATTCTTGTAGGAACAATTGTACAAAATTGGTTGTTGTTGGGAGAGGAGGCCCCATATTGTTTTGGCAGGGGTGATGATTCGAAAGATATTTGTCGATGGTTCAAATTATCATGGGGGTATGAGATGACCATGATAAATAAATACTCTTTGTAATTGGTGTCGAGGAGTTTGGTTTGGCTGAACTGCTTGAGGTAGGGGAGTAAATGCACAACTATGTAATAATTAGCTTCATACAGGTTAATTTCTAGGGGTGGAAAAATCCTCGGTCTTATGGGGGGGTCGACATCATGGATGTCAATTTATGATAAAAGTTTGTTGAGGGAAAACACCCATGGGGGAATTTGAGTGGTCCACAATTTCAATGCTAATGGCACATCAAAACCACGATATTCATGACTGTATGGGTTGAAAAATGATGCGAGGGATATGTTTAGAAGAGGGAATGGTTGGTGTCGAGAGAGAAGTTTCGCAATAACACTTGATGAAAAATATTGTGTTACCACTGATGGTGTCTAATTTGTGAGTTCAGAGAATAATTCTTCACACATGATGCACATACGCAAGTGTAGTAAAGAATATGAAAAAGGTAAGGACAATGCAAGAATAAGAACTCAAATCATGGTGCACCTATGGGGTGCTTGTAAAAATATGAATTGGGGGATTTCTCCAGATGAAGGAATAGGATGTAACATCGTGGATATATCAGAGAACCGATCACAGTGGTGTGCATGGTACATCAAATAGATACATGATTTGGCCATGGCAAGGTTTTGAAATTTGCGTCAAATTGGTTTTAAATGTGGTGGGGCCCACTTTCCCAAACATCATTTGTACTATTTGTTGTACATACTCTCATGAGAAATTTTCACAATTTCTAAGAGTGTGGGTGATCCTTTTTTCAAGCAATGAGATCCATATAAGCCTAACCTTTGTCTTGTTTATTCACAACAGGATTTGAGCCCAAAATCCAATGTAAAATACGTTTTTGTCGGATTGCAATGATGAAAAGTACTGTACGTTGCAAATTTTTTTTGTCATCTTGCAAAGTTATCGATTTTTTGGCTTTCCTCCTCGTAGGTTTTTTGACAAAGGTTATTGTTGGTTAAGCGACAATAGTTCCTCGTCTTTGTGACAAATATATAAGGGATGTTCGTCAGATTTGTGATGACGTAGAGAAGGGGTGATCGTCGAACTTTCGATGAGCTCATGCTATTTTTTTCAAATAGGAAAAAGGCATACTTACAACGGTAACTAGGTTCAGTTCGTCAGATATCCAACGACCGTGAAATTATAAATATAAACATTTTTAAACATTCCGACATGTTTTCTATAGAAGCGATGAACAGTTTGCGGAAATTATTTATTCCTCGATGAATGATTTGTGGAAATTATTTAGTCCTCAACGGACGATTTGATGAATTGTTTTTATTCTTCGACGACCAGTTTGGGGAAATTTTTTTTCTTCGAGAGGTAGTTTGTGGGAATTTTTTATTCTTTGACAAACCACCCTTTAAGAAAATTACTATTTGTGGAACTTGATTTTTTAAGATTCTCGATAGTATTCATTCACGAAGTTTGTGACAAAATGTCAAATATAATAATCCTAATCCAAACGAACAAAATCGATAATTTCTTGCTAGACTATGGGATGCAGCGAAACGAAGGGGTGATGGGAAATGTTATTGCCCATGTAGTCAATACAGTGGATTTAAGAGGAGACGAATATTGATTTCAACAGCTAGAAAACATTGTAGGGAACATGGATAGGCTGAGGGGGGGAATGAATATTGTCCATTTGTAGGTTTAGCATTATAAAGTTTTTTATATTTTTTTCTTTGGTAAATGTATGTATTATTTTAATATTTCCTATATTAACTTATATCTATTGATGTATTCATGTATTTATAAAGGAAAGGAATCCTACACCATATCGTCGAGAGGAAGTGCTTTCAGAACAAGTATCATAGGATCATGGAGTGTCTATGTTTAATGGAGAACAAGTGAATGATCATATTGAAGAAGATGATCATACTAATAACGTAGTTGAATATGATGGTACAAATACATTGATCCATGATTCATTTAATGTTAGTATGGCTGATGACAATGACGATGATAATGAAAATATTGATGACTTTGATGATGTTCATGATATACCTCTTCTCGATAAGGCATACAAACCCCTTTATGAAGGCTCCAAAACAAATCTTCTCTCTGTTATATTGTTGATAATGAACTTGAAGGTTATGAATGGTATTTCAAAGATATCAATCACATGGATGCTAAGGTATGTAAAATAATCCATCACATATATACGTTCGTGATAGATTTTATCTTTATTCCTCTAATAATTGTATTGTTAACTCATATTTCAAATTAATACGGATGAAGTGTGTTTCGCTAATATTATTTATATATTATATTAACTCTATTTTTATTTTTATTTGATGTAGCTTGATATTTGAATTTTTGTTACCACCATCAAATATTTTACCTCACACATCGAGATTTATCTTCCATCATGAAAGATATTGGAATGCATTATGAAGAAATTCATGCATGCCTCAATGACCATGTTATATTTTATAATCATCATGAATTTGCAACATAATTATGGAATTTCATATAAGTAGATATCGAACAGATCAAGTAACAAAAAATGTGTTTCACAAGGTTATTCGTTATATTCCCATCATTACATGTTTGCAACGACTGTTTAGGTGCAATAACATAGCACAATTTATGGATTACCATGCCAGGAACATAAGCCAAGATGATGTTATCTGAATTCCTGCAGATGGTTCTGCATTTAGAGATATGGAGCAAATGTGGCCTCACTTTAAAGAAGAACCCTGTAATCTTAGGATTTATTTGGAATCAGATGGCGTTAATCCATTTGCATAGATGAAACCAATTTGCATGGTGTGGAATATTTTTGACATCAACAATAGCATTCCTCCATGGTTGTCAATAAAGAGGGAACACATAATATTGTCGATGATTATTCCAGGTATTTTGTGTCTACAACTGTTTTATTTCTAATGTAGTTATGGCATCTCATTTGTCGTATTATGTTTCCTAATGTCATATATATATATATATATATATATATTTTAGTTTACTCTTGTGCATGGTTTATATATCTTAATGGTTCTCATACCTCTATTTTAAATGTACTTCAAATCAATCAGGGAAGTTCCAAGTCAAAGATATGAATGTATATATCGAACCTCTTATAGACGAGCTACTAAAGTTATGGAATGGCATCACTATGTATGACATATCTAGACCAATATGACAAATGCAATTTCAATTCTATGCAATGGTTGTATGGACAATACATGATGCCCCAGGGTTAACCCATTTTTGTGGTTTGTATTTTTAAGATACACTTTAATTGCATTTAATTATATGAAGTAGTTAATATAGTTTATATATAATTATAATTGACATATATATTCCATATTGATATATTATAGGTCTTCAGACAAAGGGTAAATTTGCATGTCCATTTTGTGGTCCTAAGATCAAATCTCATCGCTCAAAAAGGTTAAGAAAGGAGGTGTTTGATGAGTATAGGAATTTTCTCTCTAAGAATCACAGGTATAGAACAACCGAAAAAAATATTTTCAATGGGAAGCAAGAGACTGCATTAAAACCATGGAGAATGACACCTCACCTTTGGAAGATGCAATACAATAGAAATCATCAAGCTAGTACATATGGATCATCATATATGAATTGTTATGTATTTTAATTTGTATTGTGAGTTGTTTACTGTAGTGGCTGCCATAATTTATTTCTATAATTTATTTATAAACAAGTATTCATGATGTCCTTCGTGATCATGAAGGAATTAATGAGCTTCCACGAGGAATGAAAGATACTATACAATTTAGCAGCTTTCCCTACTATGAGCACCTACAAATTGCTCATCTGTTTGAGACTACTAGAGCTAAGGAGCGAGAAAGATAAAATTGTGAAAGCTTGCAAGGAAATTCAAGAAGGAAACCATGCAATGAAAGATGTCATTCAATTTCATAGCAATAGAGACCAAATTAATATAAACTTAATTCCATGGATGTTTACGAATAAGCAAAGTAATGTTGTTAAAGAAGTAATGTGGAAAATTAAATTTCCCACTAGATTTTGTGAGAAATTGAAGAATATCATAACAAAAAAAGGTGATTTTGTGGGGGTCAAAACGCATGATTGGCATGTCTTCATTAAGGTAATTATTATTGTTATGTCCATATAATTTTTTTTTATCTTATTGCATAAATTTGTTTTCTTGTTTGTATACTCTTTGTTTAAAAAGTGATGTGGTTTGTATATTGATACAATATGTTATACCTCTCTCTCTCTTTTGGAAAACTTTGACAACAATGTCAAACAAGTTATATATAATCTTGGGAAATTCATGAGGTAACTAGCGATTAGTTGCTTGTGCTTAGTGTTTCTTTAATTCTTCGTGTAATTTATATTTGTTTTTTGTGCACTAATTCACGTTATGTAATTTAATGTTTTTTTTGGTTAATTATTGTTATTGGTTTGCATCACTTGTAGATGATTGAAATCCAAAGAAATCCATAAAGAAGATAAAAGTATTGGAGGAGAGAAATTCATCATCTCATGTGTGAAACGTAGAAGCATATACCTTTGATATTTTTCAATGCATAGGAACACTACCTCATACACCAAGTTGAGGAGATTGAATTGTGTGGACCTGTGCACTCAAGGTCCATGCGGATGGTGGAGAGGCACTTGAAATTTATGAAGGGTTTGGTGAGACAACGAGCACGTGTTGATGGTTCTATAATGGAAGGATATATGGTATACCAAAACATGTTGTATTTTAGTGAATATCTTCCTAAGTTAGCATC